>CP099847.1:3845000-4250069 GCA_030062745.1 Capitulum mitella | reverse complement strand
ATACGTGAAAACCACATTCTTTACTTTCTTCTAAACCGGGCCAAACGGATACTCAGAATGTCCGTCTTGTGCTGCCGAGTCGAAAAATAACGCATTTACGGCACTAAGCTGATAACTTTTTGAGTCACTGCGACAGGAAACGGCTTTTCTACCCTGTCCTTTACTGATTGTCGTAAATGCGCTATTTTTCGACTCAGCAGCACAAGACGAACATTTTGAGTATCTGTATGACCCGGTTTAGAAGAAAGTGGAAAATGTGGTTTTGACGTTTTTTTTGAAGCCCAATTCGACCGTGTGAATATCAACACGATGAACCTCTGGTGATGGTTTCATGTGTATTGCCGTTCTGGAGACCAATGCAGAAGAAATTAGCGAAATCGAAGGGGTCCGCCGAAATCAGTTCCATGGGGTCCTATATTAAATCCAATGGGAAATAAAGCAGGAAAAAACGGTTTTTTGAAATAACAAAGTTCGGCCAAACCATTTGGATCAGCCACAAGACAACATTCGAGTCCTTGCCCGGTTTAGAATGCTATTAAGAAATGTGGTTTTGACACATATTTTTTGGAGCCCGATTTCACCGTGTGGATATCGATGCGATGGACTTCTGGTGATGATTTCATGTGTATGGCCGTTCTGGGTACCAGTACAGAAGAAACTGCGAAATCGAATGGGTCCGCCGAAATCAGTTCCAATGGGTCCTATGTTCAATCTAACGAGACATAAAGCTTAGGGTACAAAAACGGTTTCCTTTCGCAATAACTCAGAAAGTTACTAATCAGATGTTACATATGCGTTATTTTTGGACTCAGCAGCACAAGACGAACATTTTGAGTACTCGTTGGATAGGGGTTGGAAGAACATAAAAAAATTTGGTTTTGACTTATATTTTTTTTAGCCCAATTTGACCATGTAAATATCAATGTAGTGGACTTCTGGTGACGGTTTCATGTGTGTTGCGGTTCTAGGTACCAGTACAGAAGAAATTGGCGAAATCGAAAGGGTCCACCGAATCCAGTTTCTTAGGGTCCAATGTAAAATCCAATGGGAAATAAAGCATTGTGTAAAAGAATTATCTTTCGCAATAGCTCAGTATGTTGTCAGTGAAATGTAGTGTATGCTGTATTTTTCGACGCAGTGGCCCGAGACCAACATTTTGAGTACCTGTTTGTTGGGGTTTAAAGTACATTTGTCTCCGCGGCATTTTTGTGGTGTGTTGTGTTTTGTGCTCTGGACGTGTAAAGTAATAGATGCGATGGACGTCTGATGGACGTCTGATCCGCCCCCCTCGGGGTTTTTGCTTGCCAATTCCAGGCTTTTTAATGCATCTTCACGAAACTTGGTCATTTCTCCTAGCTAGTCATTGTACGCGTCGTGACAAAATTTCAAAATTCCATTGTGCTCAGGGGCGGAGCCAGGCAACGTTTTTGGGAGGCACCTCAGGTCATTTTTGGCCATGTTGAGGGTAAAAGGAAAATGTCTGCCAAAAACAGGGTTTTTAACATACAACTTAAAACTTTGTATGGATGTATAGCTAAATAGTTGGGCAATTTGCAGATGTAGTTTCGTTCATCTGAGGTCACTTTACAAGGTCAGGTCAAGATCAAAAGTCAATTTTTTTGCAATAATTTCGGTGCCGTTTTCTCAAATGCCAAACCCGGAATATATATGATGTAGAACGGGGCCCTCTACTTGTGTACCAAGTTTCAGCTTGATATCAGGTCGGGTCTCGGAGCTATGACCTAAAATGTCAGTGCGCGTACACTATATCGCAATAGCCATAAAATGAAATTTTTGAAATAGAGTGAATTCAAATGATTGGAAACGTTTACAGACAGTATCAAGTGCACACGAGATCATTCCAAGTGACCCCAAGGTTACTGGAGGTCATTTAAGGCCAAAGGTCACCAGTTGATCTGAAGAACGTGTGATCTTGGCAGTCCCCCCCCTTTTTCATGTCCCTGGCACCGCCTATGCTAACATTATACAAACATTGTGATGCGATTTGTACTTCTTTAGCATAACACGACTAGCAAAAGCCAAAAAGTGTTTTTGCCTCTTTTGTCCATTCATGTGAAAGCCCATGAATTTTCTCAAAATTTCAGATTTGTGTACCCATGGTAAAAGCCCTATTCATGCCAGTTTCATTGAAATCGGTCGATAAACAACGGAGTTATAAGAGGTACAAAAATACCCCTGACTTTGAGATTTTTGCCCCCAGTATCTACACATTTCAAAATTTCCAAAATTTCTTTCTATAAAAATGTAATTCACGTCATGGCAAATCGATTGCCGTTTGTTGCGATGAAATCGGATGTGTAGTTCTCGAGATCTCAGGGGGCCGAATCCGGCCCCCCCCCCTGCCGGGAATCGACCATACCGTCTAGCCCTCCAGGAATAGGGTTAAAGTACATTTGTCTCCGCGGCATTTTTTTGGTGTTTTGTGTTTTGCGCTCTGGAGTGCAAAGTAATGGTTGCGATGGACGTCTGATGGTGTCAATGAGCTCAGTTAGTCAACACCTATCTACTGACTCGTTTTGGGCGATTTTAAACGTATCTCGAGTTTGGGCTGACCGTGGGCTGAGCGTGGGCTGTCTTAACAGACATCGGTGGCGCCTCCCCGGCAGGCCATGGTGGCGCCGCGGAGGCGACCGGAGGCTCATCGGCAGCGGACGGGGACACGACGGCATCAGCCCGAGGCGCGACTGCAGCGGAAGAGGAGCTGCCGCCAGGACAGACCGCGGTGGCGCGGCCGCAGCGGGCGGCTGAGGTGGTGTCGCAGCATGCGGCCGAGGTGGTGCAGGAGCGAGCGGCCGAAGTGGTGCAGCAGTGAGCGGCCGAGGTGGTGCAGCAGCGAGGGGCTGGTAACGCGCCGCAGCGGGCGGCTGAGGACAACAGCAGCGAGCGGCTGGACTGGTGTCATTGGGGGCGGCCGAGGTGCCGCCGCAGCATGCTGCAGGTGCGCCACCTGAGGGCGTGGACGGTGCAAAGGACGTTGATGGCGTGACCCAGATCGTGTCTGAAGCGGGTCGCACGAGGTCGGGTCGCGCGGTCAGGAGACCGGCTTGTTTCAGAGACTTTCTGCAGCTGCGTACTAGTAGAGTGCTGTGTTTGTTCTGACTCAGCCTGATGGTGCAGGTGCTGTCGCGTGCGCGTTGTTTAAGCGGTACCAAATATGCTTCTCAACAACATGATTGTGCAGGCGCTGTTGTGTGTGTGTTCGTTGATGTGGACTGTACGGGTAGTTAAGGGAAGGGGTATGTGAGGGTCGCGGTGTTACCTGATCCAGTTTCCCTTGGTTGCGTGAAGGATAGGGATGCTCCGTGGAACCACTGGTGTGCGGTTTCAAGTTTGTTTACGTGCGTCATTAACGTAGGTAAGTGTTTCTTTTCTGTCAGCTAATGAGAAGGTGGGTTTTCGCGAGTCACCACTGCCGAGGTCGTCTCTAAGCTTGTATTTTCTTGTTTCGGCTGGGCATTCGTTATGGGTGGCTGTCACAGCGGTTTGTCGTATGAGTTTTCGAAGAGAGGCTTTTCAAGGGTGGTTTTCGCGTGTCAGAAACGTTTCATGAGGAGACGATCGTTTCAGTTTGACTGTGTTTCGCCCATACCTGTGGACATGTTTGCTGTAGGTACAATACAGCACTCGCGAAATGCATTTCGTGTTAACGTTTCTTTAGTTTAGGGAAACGATTGGTCTGATTTAAGCCCGTTTTACGTGGCATTGGAATGGTCCGTTTCAGGGAAAGGACAAGAGAGAAAAAACCGTTGAAGAGCTTAAACAAGCCCTCGCAAGAAACTATTTATCCTTGGGTAGGAAGTGGATTATGTTATTTCCTGAAGGTGGTTTTCTACGAAAGCGGCGATTGGCTAGTCAAAGGTGAGGTTTCTGACGATATTTGCTCCATGCATGGAAAGGGCAGGCAGGATTCCGGTTTGTCTCTTGTCTTGCTCGCAGTACATCCAGAAGGGGGTCCTAGGCACCTGTGCCTTGATTTTGGTTGAATGTGTGTGATGCCGGCAAGTTTACGCAAGAGAGGGGTACTTGCCTTGCATGTCACTCAAGACGTTTTTGCTGTGTTCTGCCATGTGGTCTGAATGTGATATAACGGTCTGAGTGTTGTTCCGACAGTTTTGCGGAGAAGCAGGGATCTGTTCTGTTTGCCTGCGGTCTGTCGTGGTGTCTGACGGTGACTGGACTTTCTGTGTGTTTTTCCGGCAGGTTTGCAGAGAAGCATGGCCTACCACATCTGCAGCACGTGACTCTGCCGCGATTTGGAGCCGTCGGAGCGATCCTGGAACAGCTGGGCATTGGTGGCGGCCACAAAAGCCAACACTCCAACGGACACGGTCAGGCGCCAAACGTTTTCGTATAAATAATTGCTCATTAGTGAAAGCTGAGAGTTCATTGTTTTTGGGGGCTGGGTTAATGGCGGTTTCGGAATTCTTCATGACTTCCGCAGCTGGCGTGAAAGATGTTTGGTGATCGAGTTTACGCGAGCTGAGCTTTAGAATGTTTCAGCATGAGATAAACAGTCCGAAAGATCCGTTGTGTAATATACGGACGGGTCATTGGTAGCAATACAGTTCGGAGGTATGCACATGGTGAAACAATTTTGTCTTGTGGTCCACTACCTGTGGCCGTTGTCTGTGCTGAGTAGGCTGTGAGGTGACTTGGTGTGCTGTGCCACCGCGAGGGGACCACCTGCGCCGCTCCGGTCTGCTGATGTCTCTGCCGAGCAGGCGGTGAGGTGACGTGGTGTGTTCTGCTGAGCAGGCGGTGAGGTGACGTGATGTGTTCTGTCGCCGCCAGGGGACCACCTGCGCCGCTCCGGGCTGCTGATGTCTCTGCCGAGCAGGCGGTGAGGTGACGTGGTGTGTTCTGCCGAGCAGGCGGTGAGGTGACGTGGTGTGTTCTGTCGCCGTCAGGGGACCACCTGCGCCGCTCCGGGCTGCGCTGGGTGGTGGACGTGACCGTGGCGTATCCGGAGCCTGACCGGCCTCTCCACCTGATGACCGTCATGTCCGGCAGCAGGCCGCCCTGCAAGATCTACTTCTACTACCGCATCTACAGTGCCGACGAGGTCAGTGCATGTACCTAAAAGACGCCTGGTCAGTTGATGTACCACACTGTTGACGTCTCCGAAATTACTCTAGGGACCGGGTCTAGGGGTACGCTATGTCATTAGAGTTCCACCAGATCAGTAGAAATTCTTGTACCGCGTATACCATGAGAACTAGCCATGAGCCTTTACCGCGTATGGCACGCCAACAACGAACATCTACGCCTATTTTACCTCGGAGTGTAGCAGAAGATGTGGGTATATCGGCGCACAGTGAGCGTGCTGGCTTGCGGTCCATCTCGGCCCATACCATTAACCGGTACAGACGGGGCGCCCCTCTCTCGCACACTGTCCGTCCCCCCTGCAGTGAACCCTGGGCCGTAAGCCGTGAGCCGTGAACCGAGACTCTGAACGGTTTATCATCAGGTGCCGACGGACGCGGCCGGCCTGACCAACTGGCTGTACGGCCTGTTCTGCGACAAGGAGACGGCGCTGGACGAGTACTACCGCACGGGCCGGTTCCCGGCCATGCCGGGCGGCCGGCGGGCTCCGGACGGGCCGCCGCTGCCGCCGCGCAGCGTCCAGCAGGACCTGCTCGGCTGGCTGCTGCGGCAGCTCTTCTTTCTGAGCTCGGCCGCGCTCTTCTGGCGGGCCGGCGGCGCGCTCTGGACTCTGGTGACCGGCGTCCTGTGAGAGTCGGCCGGTGAGCGGGCCGGCTCGGCGCGGCCGACCGCCGGCCGTGAAGTCGCCAGTGACGTCGGCAGACGCGGCGGTGCCGGACGGCGCCGGCCAGAACGCTGGGACGCTGCCGGGGACGGCGGCACCTCCCACCCCCGACGGGGGAGGGGGTGGTTGACCTCCCATGGGGTTTTTCCAAGATTGCAAGAGAACGATTTAATGCAGGGCCACGAAACTTTGTGTATCTTTTGCTTGATCATTTTTGCACTTTGTTCCAAAGTTTTGACCTTAGATCAAGTCAGGTATCTGATGTAGGTCAGGTTAAGTGGACCTATATCCAAAAAGTTTAGCGCCCTGTAATTTTTTGGAAAACATGATATCACAATAAAACTCTCACGGATTGCGGATATCAATAGATGCAACAAATATGCTAGCTCAGATTTTTCGGAATTTTTCCGGGCCATTCACCTAAGGTAACGCCAATTTTCAAAACATGCCGCCGTTATTTCGATTTTTTTTTACAACATGCTTAGTGTGGAGCGATGCAGACATCTAGTTACCGTCAACGGACATAGTATCAATGACTTCCAGCCATTGACCTGAGGTCAGGCCACGAATAACTGTTATGAACCAAATGCACCGCCGTCAAAATCGGCCATGAATTATTCGGAACGGGTACAGAATGGCAGAACTGACTTGCACAGCTGCGAGTAATACCAAGAAGTTCAAAACGATTGCAAAAAAATAAAAAACTGCATAGAAAATAAATAGTCTCTCGCAAATAAAGCTACGCCAGTTGTGTAAACTGATAACTACTGGATTTTTTCAAAATTCAAGCATGAGAAACCATCACAAGGACCACTGCAATCAAAAAATATTTCACGGAAAGGTTCCTGGTGTGAAAATAAAGAAACGCTAAAATTAGTTATCATAACTTTCATGTCGCGTTCGGCTACGGCCCCCGTCGGCAGTCGGCGCGAAAATTGCCGTGTCTTCAACTCAACGCTCTGGGCGTATGCATGAAACAAATCAGGGAAATTAGACGTATATAGGCATCTGCGGACGTTTACCTGTTCGTTGGTGCCGTTACCTAGACCTAAGATTTTATTAATCACAGCCCTTGAGATCCAGGCCGCCTCTCGATTTCATGTATTCAGCTGTGAGAAGACATATATAGGGTGTCAATGACTTGCATGTTATCCAAAACTAAAAAGAAGACCAACTGCGAGCTCTACTTGTGACGGGCCTTCCAACAATCTACTTATTTTTATTGCGCGACCAACCCTTCGTGAGTGAGAGGGGGGCGGTCAACGCCACCTCCCAGTCGGGCGCGGGTTGTCAGAGCCGGGTAATGGGAGACGAGCTGTTGGCAATGGTCAGCGCCTTTGGACAGCTGTTGCGTTGTACGAATGTTGCATTGCGTTTGTGGAGATGGAAAGTGATCATTGGTGTGAACTTCTACGATGTAACACCGTGTTCCATAGTCGCCCATCCAGTGGCGGCGGAAGTGGAGGGGAGGGGCCGCTGGGCAGTGTCCACCCTTGAACAGGCGAAATTTAACATTAATCCTGTGACGTTGCATGGGAAGAAATGGTTCGAAAATGGCCCCTCCTGCCGGAACATGTTCCGCCGGTGCTGCTCCCATGTCCCATCCGTGGAAGGAACAAAACAGTAAAGAGAAATAGTTGTTTTGTACACCAGTTGGGTATTGTCTTCGCCCAACAGATTCGAGCTGATTTCCATGTTCTTTCTTCTACTTGCTCTCTGACTCTTTGAATCCGATTTTTTTGTTAAGGAGATTGGAACAGTAAGAAAACCTGTTATTCTTCGTGATTTTCGGCACTAGAAAATATCAGGAAAAAGTATGGACCCGTAGAATAGCAGTTTTGATAACTGGGAAAGGAGTGAGCAAGAAAACTTAGAGCTATTCCGTGCCGCTGGGCCACTTAAAGGATGCTATATTTGGAGCAGCTTCCCCGAAATCATTAACTGTTTCAGGCGATTTGGTCAAATCTGGTGCTTAAACCAGGTGGTTCGAGAGATCATAGAAAGAACAGTGTGATGATGGGTCTTCTCCCTACAAAAAAAGCTTTTAAATGCGTCCGGCACCATACCACCCGAAATGTGTTGCTATTCTCGATGACAATGCGATTGAAAAATGGCGATATGCTTCCATCGTAAATGAGATGCGGTCGGAGTGCAGCTTGACATCTGCCTTGAGACCCATGAGATCCATGAGATCCAGCTCAGATATCTTGCCATTTGCTGTTTAACCCGCGCCCGACTGGCGGTCGGCGCCATCCACGCCCGACTGGGGGGGGGGGGTTGGCGGTTGACCACCGTCCCTTCTAATTCACGGACATTTGGACGCACGATAAAAATAGACACACCGTTGGAAAGTTTGTGACAAGTTGAGTTCAAAACCGATCTCATCTTTAGACCTGGATAATATGCCAACCATTTAAGCCCCATATAGGTTCTCTCATATCTGACGGCATGAAAACGTGAAACGGTCTGGATCTCATGGGCTGTGATTGATAAAGGCTAGGTAAAGGCACGAAGGAATAGGTAAAAGCGCGCAGATGCCGATGCAAGTCTAATTTCGTCGATTTTGATAACATATACGCGGAAACGCTGAGTTAAAAACACTGCGATTTTCGTGTCGCTTCTCGGTGGGCACCGGTGCCGAACGCGGGATGGAATTAACGAACACTATTTTTAGCGTTCTTTTATTTCGGCGATATACACTTTGCCAAGTGGTGTTTGTTGATGCCAGTGACTCTTGTGATGGCTTTCTGTGCTTAAATTTTGAAACAGTTCATTAGTTATCGATGCACGCAGTTGGCAGAGCTTTGTTCGCGGAAGCCGATTTAGTTGCAATATAAGCAGTTTTTAAACTTTTTTAACTTTTCTGTATTATTCGCAGCTGTGGGAGCTAGTACTGCCTTTTTCGATGCGTTCTAAGCCATTCATCGCCAATTTCAAGGCGGTGCATTTTGGCTCATAACAGCTTTCGTGACCTGACCTCAGGTCAATGGTTGGAGGTCATTGATACTTTGCCCATTGAGGGCAACTGAATGTCTGCATCACCCCACGCTCAAAATGGTTTAAAAAGTTTCGTTGATTTCCGAAAAAAAGGACGGCATGTCTTGAAAAAAAGGCTTGACCCTAGGTCAGTGACTTGGAAGTTAAAAAAACTGATATAGCAGCTTTGTTGCATCTGTCAAGATCCTAATCCCTAAAAAAAAATTACTGCGACATCATGTTTTCCGAAAAAGGTACAGCGCGCTAAACCTTTTTGGACAAAGTTCCACTTGACCTTACCTGGGCCAAATACCTCATTTGGCTTGAGGTCAAAACTTTGACACGAGATGTAAAAATGATTAAGCAAAAGGTACACGCAATTCCGTGGTGCTGCATTTGTTCGTTCTCTCACAATCTTGAAAAAAAAACTGAAGGGGGCGGTCAGCCGCCGTCTCAGTCCGGGCCGGGTTAACCCAGACATCATCGCAGGGCGGTCACCATTCCAGACCGTATGTCTGATGAAATGACATGGCTGCGGAACGGTGAAGGTATCTTTGGATTTGTCCGTAACCACTGCAGTCGTGTAGATCCTCCTTGCAGTTCATCGGTTAGTGTGATGGGCAAGGGCGTAACTTTGTATACCTTGATATGGAGCTTTCGCTATCAAACGAAATTATTGGTGTGCAATTCCATTACAATATTTTGACCTATTCATGTGTTTTCTTGTTTCATAAAATAAGTCTTTTAAATAGGCCATCAATGTCACATTTTAGGGTCCGATGAATTATTTTTTTCCATACCGAAATATGTCATAATTTTACACCCATATCCCATCTCCACACCAACAGAGGGGCCCCTGAAACTTCCAAAGGGTCCCTGAGACCACAACAGGGTCCCAACATGGCAGATTGCCCCTGGAATCTGTCAGATGGGTCACAGGGGCCCTAAGACGGGCAAGATGAGGACTGAGTCCCTAGGACGGTATAGGGGCCCCTGGAATGTTCAAGGGGTCGTCAATGAGTTTCACAGACCTGTGTGAAAAGCCGGAAATTCTTGGTGCAATCAGAGGACCTCCGAGAGGGTTACTGAGACCCTGAGACGGCAAGATGACCTCTAAGATCGATGGAAAGGTCCCTAAAACTCTCCAAGGGCTCCTGGGACCACTAGAGGGGCCACAACACGGCAAAGGGTCCATGAGACCGCTAAAAGTGCCAAACAGGCCCATGAGACGGCAAAATGTTCCTCAGAGACGACAAGAGGGGCGCCTAGGACAACAGAGGGTCCACCGGGACTGTTATAGTGCCTATGAGACTGCTAAGTAGCAGTCTCTGGCAGTAGGAACCCCTGAGACTACTAGAGGGCCCTGACACGGCAGACGATCCGAGACCACCGAAATGCTAGGAAAAATGTCTCCGGAAGCCATGAGGGGGCATGGGGCTCCTGGACCAAATAAAGACGTGACCTTTGAAATGGATGGAGGGACTCAGCCGCCTTAAGTCTCGCCGTTGTTGTATTTCAGCCACTTTGTAGGGGAACAAAAGGCAAAATTTTTTTCTCAAATGGGATTGACTCGCTTCAACGTTTTTGGTTACTTTATGTGAAAAAACGTAAAATTACATCACATATGTCCCCCCTGGACCCGAACAGATCAAATTTTTTCACATTCGAAAAACAAAAAAAATAGGGGCCAGCCGGGAGGGGGGCCCGCGCTCACCATTCCTCCCCCTGGCGAAATGTTGGATCCGCCCCTGTCGAGAGGCTGCATGTCTTAACCCACAAACAAACAAGCGGTGTCGGCACTAGCATTTTGCATTGCACGACGACCAATGTGTTCATATGGTCGTCGCACCAGGCCATATCAACAATTATTGTAATATTTTCCTTATCAGGACGTTGCTTCATATCTAAATCGTGGAAAATCCCTCCCTCTTATGTAGAAACGTTCATCCACTAGCCTGGATGTTTCACTGCCCTGACGTCCGCCTGAACAGGGAGATCAGTAGGAGAGGGAATGGCAGAGTACTTGGCAAATACATAAAAATTGTCTTTTATATTATCAAGTTGTTGTTAGTTTGTTACATGGAATTAAGTCGGAATAGAAAACAGAAAGGCGCATGATAATTTCACTACCTAAGGGAATATCCCCAGGGTCCCCCTTCCCCTGTTGACTTCCAAATGAATATGTACTTGCCATTGTAGGAGTGGATTTTAGTTGATTCAGAGTGCTCTCCATTGTTGTTTTTTTTAGAGACGATCTATACATTCGTCATTTTTGACAACGTTCATATTCACGTACTAGCATTCCTTTTTCATTATATATATTTTATCATATATTTTTTTTTATTTTGGTCATGTATTCACTGACGTTGTCAGCCCTTAAAGATTGAAGGGGAGGCAAAGGTAAAATTTCCATCCTAGTTTCAATAATTTTGTCGTAGATTAAAACGAGGTTAAAGCAATATTTTTAAGTGTAAAACAGTATATCGTCGGATTAAAACAGTATTTATATCTGTGTGTTTGGGGAGGGGGACAGGCATCACCCTTTCCGTAACATCTACCCATGCATGACACTCAGCTTGACTTTGTGCTCCTGCGTTTAAAAGTGTTGAAGTGCACCCATATTGATGAATGTTGTAAAAACTACAAATGGAAACAAAGTACACTAAGTTACGATCATTTTCTAGGTTACATTTTTGAAATGCAGGGCAAATATTTTACATCTGCAAAATGGGTAAACTCAAGGCAATGCTGAGTTATAAAGTTCGTGAGTCGATGCAGGTTATTTATATTAAAACTTTGTGACTGCGCAAAAATCGCTATTTCATATCAATGTTTGGAGAAGGGGCATTGGCAAATAAGTGTAAGTTTCCAATGTGATTGAGCAGCATTGCTTGTGATATCATAGTAATATTGTAAAATTGCCCTCGATGTGTGGTGACAGGTTGTTTTCGTGTCTTACTATACTGGTGGTAGTCTACTGTGGTGGTATGCTTTGCTTCAACCATACTGTTATAACATCGGCAACATATTTTGACCTGTTGAACTTACAGCGTTTTACTGTCAATGAGAAAAATCCTGTCGCTGAGTGATGACCACAAAATTCACTTTGGCACAGGACGCAACGGTTTTTCGAATTCGATGCCTGATTTGGGTTAAGGCGTTCGCCCTGAAGAGGAGTCGACTGCACAAATGCGCTCAACAATTTCACTACAAACGACTGCGTGAAAACTGCCCCCATCAACAGCACCATGAAAGGTATAACCAGCAGACGTAGCAAACACGCCAGACGTAGCAAACACGGATGCAATATATCTACAATATACACTCAACGTTATCACGATCTTTGTTGGACTCAGCGAATTGAGATTTTATGTAAGGCAGTTGCCCGCAAAAGTTCAGATCGAGATGTGCGTGTGTGCGCGTGTGCGTGCGTGCGTGCGAGCATGCATGCATGCGTGTGTGTGTGTGTGTGCGTATGTGTGCGTTCAAGGTTCGGGGCATCTAGCGTCCGAATGCGTCAGCCGAACGCAACACAAGTGGCCCCACCGGATGCACTGACTCGGCGGGTAAATTGCGGTGTAGGTTTCGAGGCGATTCGTGGCGTATGGCACGTGCCACTTGGCGCGAGCCGAACATCAGCAGAATTCAACTAATTACAGATTCAGGTCAAACGGCGGTTGCTGTTAACTCTAGACTTGTGGCATGGGCCCCACTTGCGGGTGCGTGCTTTGTGGTCGGCACCCACGTGCGATCCAAGAGGCGATCCACAGGCATGTGTTTCGGTTTGGACTCGGGGACCTCGGAGTGCCGGAAACAGTGACCTGGGCGGATGAAATTCGGTGGGTAGATAGACCGGCACTAGGGCTATCCAACGGTACCCCATAAATAGGAAGGGTGCGACAGGTCACGTGCATTGCGCGTGCGCCTCTTTTACGTTCATGTTTCTCATGGGTCGCAAACGGCGCAGTTTGGTGTGATGATGGGTTGGAAAGGCGGACGGGCGACTGGACGATCAATTTTGGTAGATTCAGGCTGAAACGAGGATGCAAGTTGCATGTGAAACGCGAAGTGTCTAAGCGATCAACATCTCCCTTCAATGCCGCAAAACTACGACAGCTGCGGCGCTGAAAATTGACGATCAGGAGCACGTGATACGCGACACTCGATACATGTGGCTGTTTTGCATACCAATAGCTTGAGCCTGATGTGCAGAACGGATTTGCTGAGGTTTTATGGTGAGCTGCAATCACAGACACCATCAAGGACAAGCAAGAGCATCAGTGGCAAGATGTCACCCATGTAACCGTGCAACTTTTTTGGACTTTGGATCTTCCGTTTGCGGAAGGTGCACGATTTATTTCTACCTGCCTCACGAGGAAGCGGTTTGGTAGGCGTAAACAGTCTCCTCATGTCCTTCGCCCTTTGCGTACAGATGCTGTAACCAGCCGGGCTATGCATCCGGTCTGCATCTTTTGCGATGCCACTGGTAGTGCACACGCCACCACTCTTGCGTTCTCAGCGATGTAACAAACAGAAATATGTAGTCTTCATCAAATTAAAAGCACAGGAAATCCGTATAATAATGATTTAACTTCGCTAAGATTGTTGCCGAAGCCGACCAAAATCGGGGTAATGCTGGACGTAAGCGGGTGATCAGGTTTGCGTGCAATACAAAGCTTCGCTTTCGCCCCAAACCAACTGTGTAACGAACTGAGGCCATCCCTCTGGCGTGATGGTGAGCGTTAAACGTCCGCATTCGATGCCCATCACCAGCACCCAGCGTTGTCAGGGTTCACCGAGCCAGTTCGCGGTAATCATTTCTAGGACACCTATCGTGCGAAAAGATGCGGTTATGTCACGTACGACGCGTTCTCTCATCTTCAGCAGGCAAGGGTCGTCCGCACACAGCCGTCTGAGGGGCAGGACGGGTCCAGCTGAGGCCAGGCGCCCTTCAGACGTTGGTTATCAGGTGCCATGGGGCCGATCGTCTTGACGAAGACAGATTTCGTGACGTCACTGATTATAATCTCGTAAAATAACGCGGAGATTCAAATTGAGAAACCAGAGGGCAGGCACATGATGGTTGGACTGCTCGTGAATTCGTATTAATTACGGCAATGACACTCCACACCTTCGCTTCCAAGAAACGGAAGAGCTCCAGTTTGAGCAAATTGTAAGAAAATGAGTGCACGATTTCCAGCACGGCGTCATAGTTACAGATATACATATGTTTGAAAGGAACCTTTGATCACAGCAGTTCAGTTTACCACGTGTTGCACTTACCACCGCGTGGTGCCGACATGCGAACCAGAAGACGCTCCTTTTTGGTTCAGCTCCTTGCCGTATGGAACACTAGCGCCCGGTTAGCAGACCGCCCCCCCCCCCCACCCCTCCACTCATCTAACAATTCCCTCGTTTTACCTGCCTGAGACCAGTCAGCTGAGTCATCCAGTTCAGGAACTCCAAGCAGTTTGTCTTCTTTGTACTGATTCTAATCAGAAAATCGTAACACGGTCCTTTCCTTCTTCCCAGGCGAATTCCTTTCCTTCAGTCTGCCGTCCTGTGTGACTGTGTGTGTGTGAAGTGAAGCGCGCCTGTTGTGACCGTTTCTCCTCAGACTCCTCTCTTGATTCTAGGGCAATTTCAAACCCGCCTTCTTTGACTAAGGCCATTGTTAGGATGGATGTGACGCTGTCAGATACTCCGAAGCGATCAGCCATGGCGGTTTTTGCAGGGGACCTGAACACTCTGAGATGCATTTCAGTATGAACGGCTGATGAGCTGGGTTTCAACGTTACCACGTAGTTTGCGTCCGCGTCATCGTCGGAGTCGCAGCTGTTAATAACACTGAGCAATTCATTGTCACTTCGATCGAGGGAAAGCTCATGTCTGGGGATTCCGGATCATGTTTTTTTCCTTTTCCCTCCTCCAAGCCCCTTTTTGTCCCATTTTCTCTGAGACACCTTGCCAGGCCCCTCCATGCGCCGAAGACGAGGGGTACGTTCGTACCTCCAGTGCGGACGCCAAATCGCCTTCCTTGTCCTGGGCTGCGCGGGCCCGGTCGTGCGATATGACGGCTTCAGCGTCCGGCGTCGCGATATCAAACAGCTGGTCCAGGCCGGCTTCCAAGTCCTGACGCTTCGCCTTCTCCGCATCCGTTGTCCGACATCTGGGTTTGTTCAGTTTCATGTAGCTGCCGCACAGCCGAGTGACGCGTCTTACAGCGAGGAACTTGGATACAGTGGGAATACCTGTTCTGCGCCAGATTTCCACTACGTCTTCATATACGATGCTGAAGATGTGTGATGCGTCGTCATTATAATGGTAATTAGATGATTGGAAGGCAAAAAAACCTAGGAAGGTCTGACGCTCCATGGAAAGATGGGAACCACTGATGTTTTTGGCTTCCCAGCCAGCCACATGTCCTTCCTCTATGATCTCAATTTTCTTGACATTTTTTATCTTTGGAGATTGACTAGACCTATCGGAATCAGGGGTGTCAATTCCTGTAAATAATTGGGTGGGCCGAGCCGTGGGCCCGACAACCTAATCTCCCCTCTAAATGTGGGTTTCTCAACGGATTTAGCCCACTTTATTTCGATCAATGAAAATTTTTGAGTTTTCCGTTGCTATTTCTCACAAGAAAAATTGCATATATCTCATATATATATATGTTTATAGGTAAATATACACAAATATAAAAGGTAGAAAGATAAATAGATATATCGATTTATACCTTATTCTATACTTTCTGCCTATTTTTTTATCTATTGCGGCCATTTTTTCATTATTTTCGCCCAATTCCCTTTAAAACTGACAGAAAATATTGGAGAGGCACAAACCAACATTGGAGGGACCCAAATCAACAATGGGTGGGCCAGGGCCCCTCGAAAGAACGCAAATCGACATCCCTGATCTGAATCCGTATCTAAGCCAGAGCGCGTCCACCCATGTCTGGTCGACCTCATTTACACTGCAAAAGTAAACAAGCGGCCTTGAAACAAACAGCCATGGCACCAGTTCCGGCGCGGACCGCCAAAAGTGCTACCAATGGGGAACCAGTGAAGTCCATATCGAAGGAATTCACTATCGGGCGTATTAAGTATTAATTAGTTATCTGTAGATTTTTTGGGTTTATGTTTGTGTGGCTGGTGACAAGATGAAAAATTTGGTCGCTAACGCGATTCGAATTTGGAATCCATTACGCAGAGGCATCTAAAAGAAGGATATGCGGCGTTAAAACTACATTTAGTGCTCCGCTTCTCCTGAATCAAAATGTTTCAGTTATTGTCAACAAGTCTGTGACTGTCCCAACCATGGTGTTATCTTTCTACTTCCCACGCTTTTCGAAGGAAGATTGTAACGCAAAAACATGACGTTTGCCGATTTACGTAAGACGTTAGACGTTAGACGTTTAACGGGCCAACACGACCAACTTCAGACCGCTTGCACGTCATGGATTTTTACATTTGCAGGTTGAAACCTTCGCCAGATGTCTTAAAATAGTTCGGAACATGGGAAATCACCGAAGCTTGCGGGTTTTACAGCAAAGGTGACTTTTGCACCGGTTTAGTCCTCGTCCTTTGACCTCGATTTTTGTCTTTATTAATGATCTCGACGAGGTATTTGCCCAATGCTGACGCAAAAGAAGATGGCGGGCTTTCTTTTTGCTCTTCATTGTTGTTGGTTTTTGTTGCCAAAAGAATAAGGACTTTAATGTAGCATGCATTTGGCCTTGAATGTGACGACATTTCTGCTGTTGGTTCATTGGGTTTCAGAGGCATTCAGTGGCATTCAGTGGGTCCCTGGAACGAGGCACTTGTTGGCCCGTGTCCCCGGCGGCGCCGCCTACGACGAAACCGCCGTGCGAAACCGGGGACATCGTCGATTGCTGCTGACTATCGAGTGTCGATCTCCTGCTAACTTTCTTGACGTCTGCCGTCTGGTTCAGTGTCAGTTCCGGACCCGGACCCATCTAGACCGCGGCTCCGCGCCGGCCCCTCCCCGCTCCGCTGCTGAACGCGGCGCCTGGCGACCGCTCTGAAGTCTAATATTGGCCGCACAGCAGCGCACGACACCTGTCTGGATAGCGTGACGGGGCTGAAAGCAGCGCGAACGACGCTCGTCGGGCCGGTGTCGCGACGTTACCATGCGACCTGCCTCGTCTTAAAGCGCACTCGAAGTAGGATCGCCGGGCATTCACGTGTCATGCTGAACGACCGATGCTTGTCAGGTCAAGGGCGTGGATGTCTTGCCGGCGGCTTATCAAGACCCCTCGAACTTTGCTTTGCTGGTGCAATGCATGACTAAAGGTCGTAGGCAAGCGGTGAAGGACTACAGGGAAGGGGCCCCATGCTCACCACTTCCTTTGATTTGTAGCTGCAATGTAAATGTAAAATAATAAAACAAAAACTGTCTGAGCATCCCCTTCGCTTTTTCGATATTCCTAAGCTGATGATCACTTGTCACGAAGACCTCTCACTATGCCTTTGACGAAACCGTATAAGCCTGGATCTTTCTCCCCCACTCCCTCTCCTTCTCTCCCCTCCTCACTGTCTCTCTCTCCTTGTCTCTGCTTCTCTCTCCCCTCGCTCGCTCGTCTCCTCGCAGCCGTACCGGGGACCAGGTGGACAGGCCGCTGGCGCCTCGTCGAAGGCCGCAGACGCACCGCACCCGTCTCATCGCTGCCGCCCACAGGCGGACGAAAGGAGGCCCTAGTATGTGAACGGGGAAGGTGGGGGGGGGGGGCGGGGTGGCCGACTGGCAGGTTCTGACGACGTCGCTTCCATGTGACGCTGCAGATCGTATCTTAACATGGTGCGTGGTTATCGGCACAGCACACAGCATAGCTCAGCCGCCAGCCCCCCTCTATTTATCCGTCTTTGGTGTGCCGGGCGCCAGGCGGGGATCCAGGGAGAGGGGAGCGATGGGGCGATTGCCCCATTAGGCCTGAGAAAGAGTCCCCGGGAAGGGCTCCGAAGGGGCCCCTCTCAGACTCAAAAGGGGCCTTGTGCAAGCTTCACGGGGTCTCTGTGAAAACGTGACGGGTTCCTGATGCAGTTAGGTGGCCCCGGGAGATCAGGTAAGTATTGAGACGGCAAGATGGGCCCTTACACGGCAGAGGGCCCCCGAGACCGCTAAAAAGGTCGGGAAGCCCCTGCTAGGTAAAGGCGATAAGACGGCCTCTAAGATTGTTTGGGGGCCCTGAACGGCCAGAGAGTCCCCGAGTGTGTTAGGCGGGCTCGTGGCACAGAAAAGGGTCTCCCTGAGACTGCCAATGAGGCCCCTGAAGTGTCAATAGTTTTAATACGGCTATAGAGACCCTATGACTGCCAGATATACTCCATGTAACGGAGGAAAACCCCTGATACAGCCATGGAAACCACCGGAAATGTTAAGAGGGCCCGTGACACCGCACAGGGACCTGAAGTCGCCAAAAGGTCTTTTGTAACTGCCAGAGGGCCCCTGAGACGGCAAACATGTTTCCCCGAGACGACGAGACGGGCACCTAGGACCACAGGGGGTCCACTGAGACTGCTAGAGGTTGCAGACTGCAGACTGCTGAGACTGCCTTTGAAGCTGCGAACTAGCAGTCTCTAGCAAAAGGACCCCTGAGATGACCAGAGGGGGCCTGAAATTACTAAACCTTGAGGCCTCTAGACATTCCTGAAACGGCAAAACGACCCAGAGAATTGTTAGAGGCGCCTCTGTCCTGGCAGAGACTTATAGAGAATCCGTTTTACTTCCTAAAGGGCTCTTGAGACGGAAAAAAATGTTCCAGGGACGATAGGAGGGAACCCGAGAAAGCTCATGTGTCCCTGATGTTGTTAAAAAGGTCCCTTAAATTGCTTGATGTGTCCCTAAAACTGCGAAGGGAGCGCCTGAGACTTCCCGAGGGACACGTGAGACTGCAAAACTAACCAAAGACCTCTAGCGAACCCTGATACGGCATGTGGCCCGAGACCACCAAGTGTTCTTGTAAGTTCAAGAGGAAACCTAACCTAAACCAGCAAAGAAGTCTCCAGGAACTGTGTGGGGGCAGAGGGGCTCCTGAACCACATACAAGCACCATATTTCAAATAGAGGGAGGGACACAGCCGCCTAAAATCCTGCCGTTTGTGCCACATTTCGGCCACTTTAAGCGGGAACGAAACGCAAAAATTCCTGAATTAGCGTGATGCGCTTGAATTTTGTAGGTCATTTCATATGGTAAAAACACAAAATTACGTCAAAGATTTTACCCTATACCCAAGCAGATCAACGTTTTCCACATCTGAAGAGCAAAAAATGGAGAGAGGATCCGCGTTGACTATTCGCCCTCTCCCCCCCTTGGCGAAATCCTTGATCCGCCCCCTCCGGGCGCCGACGACTCGGCGACGGCGGCGGCACCCCATCCCTCCTCCCCGGTCCAGGCGGCAGAGGGCGTCGGTTGTCGGGAGGTCAGCTGGCGGCGGTGCCAGTCTGCTACCGGGCGGTATCGTGGGCGGTTCCGCGCGCGGCCCGGCGTGGCTGTGAGATCGACTGCCGGAGGGGGATCGGAGGCGAATGATTCCGTTACACGGGGTGAGTGCATAATTCCAGGGCGTCTGTCCACTGGAATGATCATTTCTCACACCTGACGCTGCATGACCATGACAGTTTCCGTAGCGGTCTGTCAAACTAGGCGAGGGGAGCAGCAGTGGATTTTAGGTTAGTTTTCCATGTCATGCCATATACCTAAGGCGTGAAGTGAGAACATGATCCACGGCCTTCCTGCCCTTCCTCATACATCTAATTTCTTGGCAATCGGTGCTTGCACAGTCCAAGGGTCTACGAAAAGTGGCGGATGTGCGTACGTCGAATGAATAATCATTGGCGTAACTTTGGTCACCTTACGCATGGAGCTTTTCATACTAGAGGAAATCATTGGTATGAAATTCTGTACAAGTATTTTGACCCGACCACGGGTTTTCTTGCTTCATAAAATAGAGTATTGTGAATTCGTTTTCTATGTGACGTTGGGTTCGATGAATTGATTTTTCGATACCAAAATTCGTCCCAGTGCTACAACCGTGTGTAATAAGATGCTGCGCTCTGCTGTTCTTGAGTCATTTTTACGATTTTTATTTCCATATTTTTGCCTGTTTTCCGTAATGGTCGCATTCTCAGGATTCACAAGATGCACCTGTGTGTAACGTGGACTATCAATGAAACGGGTGCACGTAACACGCTTTAAAAGGGAGGGTCAGGCAAGAACCTTGACGAGGATTGCTCAGGTACTTTGGCTATCAAATAGTCTTCAGGGCTAGGTATGTCGAAAATAACCTTGTTTTATTTCTTTAAATAGTGTATATAAGCATGAAGGGCTGTAACATGTCCGTGTACTCTGTCCGCTGGAGAAATTGCATTTGCCTTGTCTTCGGTGGATGCAATGTTACTCGCCGCTCACTACGGCCGTACTCCATAATCCTCTGATCGCCTGCGAGCAGTCCAAGAGCGGTTTTCGGTTTGGAACCCGTCCGGGTGTCCCCGATGTGATTTACGGCGTTTTGCCCGGTGAACGGCTACTTGAACTCGGTGAGTTTTTGCTGCTCTACCTGGACTGGCCGGTGTCTTCTTCGCTGTCCTGCCGTTAACGGAGAAAGGCTAACGCCGGGCACCGCACCGACCGGGCGACGTGACCTACGGCTGAACAGCTGCGTGAGCGGGCGGCGTCTTCGGCACGAACCCCGAGCCCGCCCGCTGACAATCGCCCGATCTATTTTTAGCCAGGCGGCAGGACCCTTCGTTAACGGACTTCGCTAATCCTTCTGCACGTGTCCCCGCATGGCGGCGTTGACCGCCTCTTCATTAAGAGCCGTCATTGGCCACGGACGCTCGGTCACTGAGTGCAGTTCCGTACCGCGATGAGGCCTGGCAGAGGTCACTGTTTCACCACCCGCTTACGGTCCGCTGCTGCGGGTGCTATCACGTTGGATAGCCGCGCTGGCAGCGTGCCAACTCAGTCCTACACCGGCCGACCTTCGGCAGCTGTGAGCTGAACCTCTGCGATGTCGCCGTGGGGCGGGGAGGCAGGGGGGTTCGGATCCAGCGGAGTCGCGACAGCACGCTGCGTGCGCCACAACTGCCGCAGCCTCGCCGCGTTTGACTTGCGGGGCTCCGTCGTCGCGTAGTAAATGGTGTTGCGTCTCTTCGGAAAAGCGAAAAAAAACGAAATACGGAAACACGGTGTACATTTGTCATATTTTGTGACAGTGTATGGGCCAAAGCTTGAAAACAAACTGAGGTGAGGCGCATGTTACATCATATTATTCCCATTTTTTGCCGCAAGCATGCAGTTCTATATAAAGCGTACTGTGCACCTAGAACTTCATTGTGTTTTGTGGAGGCCACGATTTAGTTGAACGTGTTACCTCCCGAGTGGATCAATATTCCGCTCAGGCGTCGGACGGGAGGGTGGTGGATACCAGCCGTCCGAGAAGGTGGATAACAGCCTGTCAGCGAGTGTCGGCCGGAAGACCGGCCAGTCACCGTCTGGCCATTGTGGCTGCTGTGTGCTGTTTTGTCATTTACACCACAGACGCAAGAACGTTTCAAAAAGGGGATGGCAGGGGTTAGCTGGCATCTGACTGTCGCCCAAATGTCGAACTCGTTTACAATTTCGGCCATATTTCAGCCACCTAAGCTTTAATAAACTCTATAGGCAATGTTTGCGTTACTATGACAACGGGTTGGTTTCCTTTTCAGTCAGGTCGCTAGTTTCACGTATGGCTTGATGTCATCGGAAGTCTAAAAACTCTTCCCGGGCAGTCGCGTGCATTCCTAAAGCGTTGGCTGCTATGGGAAGTAACTTAAGTTTCCCTCCGATTTGGACCGAACCTTGTCTTTAAATAGGTCCTTAAGGTGAAATGATATGTAGTTGCATCAGCACAAGGTTTGTGTGCTGAATTTTAAAAAAGGCGGACGCGCAAGGTTTGACGTAAACGATGGACCACAGAGAACGGCCACATATCTGTGGATCATGTCAACTCAAACTCTTGACTTGAAAGTCAAAGTCATTCGATGCTGTTTTATTTAACTGTTAACTGGTAAGCAAAGAAACGTGGCACTTGCTTCCTTAACTGTTTCTTCTGCACTTAGAAGTATTTCGGAAACTGTCGTGTTTTGTGGCAATCTGGGGACCTCATGGACTTTGTTTATTATATGCATATATATATATATATATGTGTGTATATGTATATGCATATATATGTGTATATATATATATACATCTGACCACTTTATTATCACGCGAAAATGTTATCCTTTCTTTGATTTCTTTACTCCCAGCAAAACTGTTCTAAGAGGGTGGACCAAGTATTGCCACCCCCTCACCACACTTCCCCCAGAAGTGTGGGGAGGGGTTCATAAATCGCCGGACCCTCTCCTGTGCTTACGCCTATGATGCGCAGTGTGGCTGCTGGGAAGCGTTCAGACGTCTGCTCCGTACTGTTTATTTCATGGTTAAGTTGGCATCCCTAAGCATCTGTGTAGCAAAGTCCATTTCATGGCCCTGAAAGAATTAAAACTGAAGACAGTCATTCTCCGAAATTCTCTGATAGTCCAGAGAATTTCTTGTTTGAAGAGATATTGATGTCAAAAATTTTCGAATGATACCTCTAGTTTTAAAAATCTTCAGCCCTAAAGACTCAGGGCAGAGTTCTGCAGACTCCGACAAGGACGTCTTGGATGCAAAGTGTTATCTCATAACAGGATTGCCATGCTAAATGACATTATCATTAATGTGATTCGATACCTCCCGTGGAATAATCAGTCTCGTCAGCAAACAACGCAGCTCAACGTCCAGAAATTCTTGGAGTCTCAAGACGATTCCTCCAGCTTTGATTGATCCATCTTACGGTTTGTGTCCCTCGTCCGATTGCATGACCGTTTAACATTGGTTGACATCACCCCATTTCTCTGCCCCTTAGCCCGAATCGTTTCCGTTTGTAGCCGGTATGAAAGGCGAGACGTTCGACATCGTGTGCGCTTCTAAAACTTTGATCTCTTAGCTGAAGGGTCTCTGCGTGGCGTGGGTGCATGTGTTAGTGTCTTTTGGGTGACAGACGTTTACTTGGACAATATAAGTGGAAGATATTGAAAATTGCTTTAAAGTGACTGGAGGGAGAGGCGTGCTATAAAACTTCAGCGCATGTTGGCACGCAGTATACATCTGTATTGGATTCATTAGGACAAGAGGTGTTGAAATCAGACATCATATATGTATGTATATATGTATGTATATATATATTCAGGTATATATATGTATCTATATTCACACACACATATATATATATATATATATATATATATGCATATATACATCAAAATCCATCCGCAGAGATCCTCTTGTTTTCCCAGCCAACCAGAAAGGAGCACCGGTGGATCCGGGCGGCTGGCAAAGGGGGCGGGGGAAGCAAATCATACTGGCAGACTACCTCCCCACCCCCGAAGAAACCTAGGATTTGGGTCGCTATAATATATTATTCGGGATTTTCAAATATATTTGTAACTCACCAGCTAACTGACAGCTTATTATTCGGAGCATGGAAGTAGATAGTGGTATGTCAGAAGGTAGGGTTGTTGTCGATTGTAACACTGAATAGATTTTTGGGGAAAAGAAAAAAACGTTGTTTGTTCGTGGGATTAATGTTTGATTCCAAGCGAACGCACTCCACACAGACGCGAGCTGTATTTAGGAAACGCAGTGAATATCGCATTGACCACGCATCGAGATAATACGACGTGACGTAAACGGGTATAATTACACAGGTCAACTTAAATGGGCAGACTTCAGAGACGGTGACTGCTCCGCACTTCTCCCGTAACAAACTCACACAAAATTTACCAGCTAAATCTGTGAAGCTTTTCACTTAACTGAGTACAAGAATTTTAATACCATTATTCCCGCGATGAGGCAGTAAATCAGAGCTCATGGTGTTGCTAACCCTCCCCGTAGCACGGATCTGGATAGCTCCATCCCGTGCCGGAGGAGGGAGGTGTAGAAGATTTTTTGAAGATTTTTTTTTAAGATTTTTGGAACGAAAACGCCTGTCGTGAGTAGAACGTGACTGAAAATGTTGAAATACCTTCATTATCATTTAACGCAATTTCACCCCACTTATACTCCAATCAAATCCGTGCATTTGACATATTTTTGTGCCATTGAAGGAATGCTTGGATTAGGTTGTTGTTTTTTTTTCGAGAACACCTGTCGTGAGAAGAACATGACTGGAAATGATAAATCCCACATTGTCGGTCATTTCACCCAGCTGTACCTCACTGGTATGATTCACTGCGCGTGAACTTCGCAGTCTGCTGCGACTGAGTTTGGGCGAATTACTATGTAGGAGACAAACATAGGCTTAGGCAGAGTGGGATCCGGATGACCATCTTGGGAAGTTCCAAGTCGCAGAGAATATGCGGCGGCCGGCAGGTGGCGGCGTAGTGATAATATCTTTAAATATGACATAAAATGTGCTGAGCATTTCATTCGTCCACTTAATTATTGTGTATCACTACTCCAGTCTTTATCCCAAAATACTTACAATGATTTGTCAGATTAAAAAGACATCGAATTCATGCTCATTTTCCCCTTGTCATTGGCAGGTGGGGACTTGTGATGCCACGCGTGTCCACGTAGTACGTGCGGACACGTGGGCAAGGCGTGTCGCATGTGTTTCTGTAGCGCTGAACGCGCTGCTGGCTTGAGCCAAGCACTTATCCAGTTCTGGAACACGCGGACACGATTTGTGTCACGTGACCTTCTGACATTCGACGCGTATGAGGACGTGCTGCGTACGTCTTTCTAGCGTTGAACGCATGGACGCCACATATGACTGATGAGCCTAGCTCGCAAAGGGCTTGGCTCTGACCTTCATATGCGGCTGCCCGCAATAGGCAGGCCAGGCACGGGGACGAAGTGCCCGGTTCTCGCAAAGAATTATGCCTCAGGGTGGCGACGGATGAACACTCAGCTTGATTGGCAGTGGTACGTTACGGGGAACATTAGTGACGCAGTGCATGTCGTGAGCTGAAGTTACAACGGGAAATTTGTTAGGAAGTAATTCGTTGGAACCGGTTTAATGGATTGACGAAGATGAAGCGAACGACTGGCATTGGAGGTGGCTAGATTTCGAGTTGTAGCAGGAGAAAAGTTACCTGGCTGAAGAACGCACCGAGCTGGATGTTTTGGGGTTTGTGGCACACTGGGGACGCCGTTTTTAAGGCTTGGTGTGGTGTTCGCTGCCACGGCGGTACTCAGATTTCAGCTTCCAGTCCGTGAGACGCGGTCAGATAACGCTGCCAACACGCGACCAGAGCATGATCCTCTGGCGGCACAGGAATTGCTCTGGTATCTGGAATCTGGAACGGCACGGGTGGGCTGGACGTGGTTTGGTGGATCTTGGTCCGGTCGTGGCCCGCCTCCGATGGTCCGGTCTTGGCCCGGCTGCGGTGGTCCGGTCGTGGTTCGGTCGTGGTCCGGCCCCGATGGTCCGGTCGTGGTCCGGTCTAGGTCCGGTCCGATGGTGTGGTCGTGGTCCGGTCGTGGTCCGGCCGTGGCCCGGCTCCGATGGTCCGGTCGTGGTCCGGTCGTGGTCCAGCTCCGATGGACTGGACGTGGTCCAGTCGTGGTCCGGCTCCGATGGTCCGGCTCCAGTGGTCCAGTCGTGGTCCGGCTCCGATGGTCCGGCTCCAGTGGTCCGGTCGTGGCCCGGCTCCGATGGTCCAGCTCCAGTGGTCCAGTCGTGGCCCGGCTCCGATGGTCCGGCTCCAGTGGTCCAGTCGTGGTCCGGCTCCACCCGTAGCTGGGGCCTCCTGCCGTCCTGCCGGCGGATACCGACTGCTGCGTATGAGCCGCCAGATCCCTGCGACGGCCAATCGATGTGCTCCACCGCCGCTGGCCGGACCACCTGTGGCTGGTCGGCGCCAGGCCCCAGCCGGCTCTGTCTGCCTTAGGCCCGACCCCAGCCGGATCTGCGTGGCCTGGGCCGGCCCCGACCGGGTCTGTCTGTATGTATTTTTGCCCACTTACTGAAGCTCGTCTCCCATCTACGTAGTAAACCTTACATGTTATCGTATGCTCATCCACGTGATCCATACCTCACCCACCGTCCTGTTCACTTGTCGTGTGCAGTGCGAGGAATACATAACTTAGCCTCGGCACCCCAAAGAGGTACTTGTATGAAGTGAGAAATACATGAGTGCATGGGTATTCTTTAGCATGTATACACGACGATGGATTTCCGGGTACTCCAGTTCTTCGAGGAAAAAATATCGGGGTCCGAGCAATTCGTGACCTGAAGCAAACGCGCCAAGCTACTCCTGCAGCGTGGAAAGTCACCCAGGTGCTGACGTTGGTCCAGTGATTGTTTTACAGATGGGCCATTCCACGACAGCTCGACATGGCAAAGGGGTGATTGTCCACACTTGTATCTCCGAATTTGACCAAAATTGATGTATATGGCTGCCCTGTGACGTGAATCCACCTGTGCAAATTTAGCCAGATCAACGATTCAGGAGTTGAAGCCTCCGACATTTCTGCGAGGTCTTGTTGCAAGATTTTGTTTGGTGGCCGATTTCTATGTGAAATGTTATTCGAAATATAAATATCCTGGCATTTTTCAGTTCGCAAAGGTTCAAGGAAACGTTTCATAATCCAACTTTCTTTATACGATAAATAATAAAAAAAAGTTGCGACATGACCTCAGATCACGCGACCTCAGGTGACGCTGATGCCTGTGACAATGTATTTTTTGTCGGAATGGAAGGATAATATTTCAGCTTCATAAATTGCAAATAAAGAGTAGCGTTTTTGTTATAAAGACCCATTTTAAGAGTGCAAATTTTTCCCTTTTTTTAAGGCTCTTGGGACGACGCTTATGCTTTCGAGAACTAAGAGAGCTACGGAAATGAGAATGACCCGAAACGAAAGCTCGTCAATGCTTATGAAGAACAAACGCATATTAATTGATTCCGAATTAGTATTTTAATTCAGGAGGTCAAACAAGGTCAGGTCTTGACGTCCAAAATCTGTGGGCATTAAAAGCAAATATGGCGGTCCCATAAATTGATACTGAGTACTTAACAGTCAAGTTAGGGCCAGAAATGTTTTTTTTACTGTCAAAAGGCTCTTATCTACTCATCACACCATGTCAGGTCAGGTCAGCAGCCATTGGAACACAACAATGAATGACGTCGAAACTGGAAACCCAAATAAAGCTACCCTAAGCTACGTTTTGGAATCACCATTGCAAATGCTTGGCCAGATATATCAGCTTTTATCAGAAAAAGATTAATATAGGTCATTTAAGGTTATATCAGGTCATCCAAGCTGAGATATCAAACCAGTACATCGTGATTGGTTAAAGTTGCGAATGTCAAACAAATCCCATTTGATTGCTATGATCATGCTGATGTGTTCTCGAATGGCATGAAATTCAAGAATAGGTCAGGTCAGGTCCGCCCAAGGATGATAGCGGGCAAAATGTGTCTGTTTCGTTCGAAAAATCACGGTGTCACAGAATGGGTGTGGAATGCGTTTGCCATTCACATTTGGTGAGGCATGATAGGTGTACATTTCAGTTTATCCTCGTGAAGGCGTTAAAATGCCGTGGCCTTATGCCACCTGAAATGACCTGATATCATTTCGAAGGCACTTTGAAATAATATTAACCATGTGATATTAACTGTCATATGATATCAACAAACTAAATGATATCAACCACAGCGAGGCTAGAGACACTGGTGCGTGAAGAAGGTAACCCAGGGCACATGAGCGCTGTGACCTTCAAATGTAGACAGGTCTGACTCTCGCATGTCTACGGCCAGTGTGCTCTTTAGATTCCCCAGTCTTCTGGAAGCGGACGATCATCGTTTCTTTTCTGCAGTCAGATGTGTGCGTCAGATTGAGTAGGGGCGGAGCCCTGAGCACATCGCTAATGTCATCAGGAGAAGAGCACATCGTGCATCCTGTCGGGCAGGGCCGGAAGCGGTCCCGGCAGGCGGCGGATACGGACCCCCGGAGTTACACGCCGGACGAATGCCGTGGGTTCGTCCCCCGGAGCCGGTCGCCGGCCGACGTCAGTGTGGCCGAGCCGGCGGCGGCGGGCCCCGCTGCGTGCCTTTTGTGCCTGCCGGCCGCCGCGGAGCCGGGCCGAAGTCGGCCGGACGTCCCTGTCGAGGTCGACGGCAGTTCATTGCTGCTGATGAGAGTGGCTGGCCGCCATTATTGTCGAGGAGTACGGCTGGTCGCTGCTGCTAGTGAAAATCTTAGGCGATCGCTGGTCACGAGGAAACCGTCGCTACCTGATAAGATGGCTGGGCAGTGACATTGTTGCTGGTGGGAATGATGTACCATCATCGCTGATAGCGGCGACTGGCCATCACTGCTGAGACCGGCCGGCAATGACTGCCGAGGGGATGCCTGACGGCTGCTGCTGATGAGTACGGCTGGTTTTGATGAGGACAGCTGCCGGGCGGTGCTGATAAGGACAGCTGACGGCTACTGGTGATGAGGACGGCTGTGGTCTTTTGGTTATGGGAGCGATTATCGCCTGTTGGTAATGAGAACGGCTGTTGGATGCTGTTGGTGAGGATTGCTGTCGGCTATCTGTGGTGGGAACTGCTGTGGATTACTGCTGGCGAGGACGGCTGCTGCTGCTTAGGACGGCTGCTGCTGCTGAGGACAGCGGCTGCTACTGAGGACGGCTGCCGCTGCTGAAGACGGCTGCTGCTGGCGAGGACGGCTGCTGCTGCTGAGGACAGCTGCTGCGGGTGATGAGGGCGGCTGCTGCTTCTGAGGACGGCTTCTGCTGGTGATGAGGACGGCTGCTGCTGCTGATCACGGCTGTCGACTGCTGGCTAGTGTCTCCCCGGCGGAGGTCGCCGATGATATCGATCGCCGCCTCGCCGCCGCTCCGCCGCTCCGCCGCGCCGCCCTGCCGACTCTGCCGAGGATTCTGCCGGCTCAGGCTGCGCGCCCGGCGCCCGACAAACAGACGGACTGACGGACGAGGCTGTCGTGAGGCTTCGTTTGATGTAGCCAGATGTGTTCGGGTGCGGCTTCGGTGTATAAGGTTATTGGTTTTCCATGGAACATGACATAATACAGTTTTGGACAATTCCTTAGATTCATTTTGGAGATGTGGGACACGCGGCACGTGGCAGTTGATACCATGTTTGAGATGGCTGGGTGACATTCCTGATGTTTTTGTGTCAAACATATTGCATTAGACTCGCATCTACAAAGGCCATCTGGTGTGGTTCGAATGGATACTTGGTTGGCGAGTCTTCGCGAAGGAGATCTGCTACCAGGCTGCTGTTTGCGAGCGGGGCGATAGGCCAAGCGAATGCTACTTCAGGACGCAGACTTACGTAGCACGCCCGGCCGTAATGCTTTTTACGGGCCAACCGCTTCACAACCATCTCAGATCGAATCACGCATGTTTTACCGGAATATGGTGTGACGTTTGTCCATACAGTTATTCCTGGTGTGATGTTTTCGTTTTTCGACGTCGTTGATTTGAATTTTGTTTGTTAACTCGTCAGTAATGTCGGCGAAAAATATTTTGGTCGCGCGTGGGATTGTGCGCAGTTCCTCGAGTGCCAAATTCTGTCATAGCTAAACGAATGCCCTTTGGTATTGCAAAATGCAACAAGGCCATCTGTTTCTCGCTCGTCCTGCTCCCCACGAGGCGTCTCTCTAGTTGATACTGATGACGTCGGGATGTTTGGGTTCACATCGTTGTCTGTGTGTTGCAGGGGAAGCTGGACAGCTGCGTGCAGGGCGAGGTCTGAACGGAATACATGCATCCATTCATCCAGCAGTGAGTTCTGCATG
Source organism: Capitulum mitella (assembly GCA_030062745.1). Taxonomy (NCBI): domain Eukaryota; kingdom Metazoa; phylum Arthropoda; class Thecostraca; order Pollicipedomorpha; family Pollicipedidae; genus Capitulum; species Capitulum mitella. Next base: position 4,220,445 of record CP099847.1, on the reverse strand, counting down.
ACTTTTGATTGATAAATGCATTCGGCCAGTTTTTAAGCCCATGGATATAGCTATACGTCTGGTGGAGCCCAGTCATCACTATTATTTTGGGATTTAAGCAACGGTTTTAATGAAGATGACGGGGAAAAATGGCCAACTATACACTGACGAGTATCATTAATGATTTTGAAAAAAATGATTTTCCTATGGCCACACCTGAATGCCCAGAACTGGACATTTACTGACACTGGCGGGTCCGGGGGCCGTGGGGGGAGGGGCATCGGAGCCGTGGCCTCTCTTCCTGGAAAGGTGTGGTCCAAGATACCTTTCGGCCCCCTTTTCAGACCGTAAGTTTTTTTCTTATTTTCGGAGCATTTTTGTTTATTATATGTTGCTTTCCAAAATGCCGAAACAAAGTGGGCGTTTCTGGGGAAAATTTAGTGTTTTCGGCTAGGTTAGGTTACACAGATGGATGTTTGCCCCCCCCCCCCCCTGCCTCTTTCCACCCAGCATGGTCCGGATCCGCTCTTGTTCACGTACAGATAAGCTAAAGAACGCGGCTAGATTTCGTTCAGTGAGTGCATAGTCTGTCGGGAAATGCCGCTGCCCTTTTGAAACTGGGTCACGGTTTATATTTCAGTTAAAATGCCGCGAAGTCTTATTTTCACAAAATTTCGGTCTGCCAATTTTCCTTAAAGCGCCAGGTACATCCACGAATTTTAACGACTGCAGTAAGCCATGTAAGACAGGCATCAGTCAACCCAGGTCACGCGCTGCGTATGTTGCTTAGGCGCTGTACTCGCTTTAAAATCCGAGAATGTTTATAGCTGGCGAGCACCAAAATGTTTACATTTTGCCTAGATCGATGAGTATTCGTTAACTTTGCTGGAAATACCTAGCACTGTCTTTCTGGCCTATCTGTCACGTGTGTGAACGGTGAGGTACGTGGGACCGACTGAAGCCCTTGTTGGATTCTTGTAGTGGTAGATTGCGCAACAGGCCGACAGCACCTACGTACGCGGATTTCCCCAATCGTTTGCACCGAAGGAGAGGCCGTTAAAATGATTCGGAAACAGACCATGCGATCATTTCCTGGGCACCAGAATCTAGCATCGTTCGGAAATACAGGCGTGGATTACAAAGTTAACATTTCTTGTACTTTTGCTGCTTCGTCGTCAAAGTCCAGCTGGCAGCTGTTACATTGCTATCAGTTTTCTGCACGTTTTACGTAGGAAACCTTAGACGACCCTGGATAAAAGCACAAAACTCCTAAATCGGGACGGGTCTACATTGCTGTTTTCGAACGTTCTGTGGAAGTGCTAAACTGAGTCCCAGTATAGCCGGCTTGTGAAGCTGTTACACGGAGGAAATCGATGCGACACGCCTCAGTTTGCCAAATACAGTTTTAAAGAAATGAAATGATTCTATACACAGTGTAATTCATGGACATGGGCAACAGTCTTGAACAAACTACGCGTTTTCGTCTTAGAAACGTCGAGAGGTCGTTACTACAGGCCTTGATTAATTGATGACAGCTGTTTGAAATATGGTGGTTAAAGCATCTTACGTGGTGTCTATGTTAAGCGAGCAGCGTTAGCCGGTGGGAGGGGGGGGGGAGCTAATCACATTCTTCTTTACCGTGGTATGTCGTGCGCTGGAAGGACTTGTAAAATGGGGTGGTATCCTCGGCTCTTTGATGGATGGCGTTTCACCGCGCAACTGGTTCTGCGTCATTTTCACTGGACCGCGCACTGGACCGCTGCACGTGCATGCGGGCGAGGATTACCGGGATCAGAACTGCGCGGCAGGAAGCACTAGTGCCGAGATCAAGTCAGATTAAATTGAAAGCCGTGGCCTTACCACTTTCGGCAATGCTGTCCGGTTTTCTTTGAAAATCGGCTAGATGCGTGCGGGAGGACGGTGCAAAGTTAGGTGTTTCACTATGGGGTTGGCGTGGTTTCACTGTAGCCCACTGTTGGGGTTTGGAAGAAGGTCGATGGGGTGTCATTGTGGGTCTGTACTCGTTTGATTGGGTGTCTGTATGGTCTCATACAGACACCCACTGGGTCTGTATGAGACCATACAGACCCTCTGGGGATTACTGCACGTGCTCGATAGAGGTTCCGCTGTGTCCTTGCTTGGCAAGACGAGTACCAGCACGAGCTGGTGGCTCTCGCACCAGACACGAGTCATGCCCTCAGACGGGCTTGCCAGTTCAGAGCAGAGGCCCACCCACGGCTGGAGGTGGGGGTGTGGGGGGGGGGATAAACAAACAGGTCGTGCTGACGTGGCTCGGGCGCCTGCCGGGCAACTGGCCATCATCAGCTCCGTAATGTCCGCGGTAATTTCGGAAATCTCTGCCGAGATCAAAATATTTCATTCCTCAGCAAGGTTGCAATTTTGCTTTCGCGACCAGAGGTTGATGAGAACAAAATGGAAGAATGAGAACAAAACCGAAGTAAAGGGTACGTATGTATGTGACTAATGTGAAAAATATATATGTGGGCAAATATTCGCAACAATGCTTACGGGATGGACAATCAAACTTATTTGTACAATTACAACGTGAACTGGGGAAAACATCATAGTACTGTTCTGGAATGGAAAACATTTTTGATAATGACCATGCGTGATAAATCATGAAAACCATAAATCAGCATTATAATGGTGCAGGTGAGTGATGTGCTAAGATGACTCATTTTGTTCATTTGAGAGCAAAAGAACTGATTTCACCCAGTCAAACGTTTTTGAAAACAAAATGTCCTAAGGTTTGAAAACATTGGAAAAGCACTGTCTCAAGGTTTGAAAACTTTGGAAAAACACCAAAAATGCTTATCTTGTTCCTTACAAATACATGACCACGGTCCAACAAATATAAAATGAAATAAAGTAAAACAAAAATACCAAAACCTTGTGTAAGCCCGCAATCTGTACGCCCACACCGATGTAACAGAGCAAAACAGTATGACAACTCCTTCATCAAAAATATTTCATAAGAATCTGTGCAGAAACCCATTTCATCCTTCCGAGAAGACCATATCTACCTCTTGTTACATACTTTAATGGGACCCGTTGTGATTCCTGATATCGACTGCTTGACCCTCGCCCAACCGGCACCCGGACGCATGTGGCCGGAACTGATAAGAATGGGGCGGGCGGGGCGTTTCGACACCCCCATCTCGTGAACGGAGCGTCGGAGAAATATCAATTTTATATCATCGGAAAGCTCGCCATTTGTACGCTTCAAAGCGCTAAAAAATACCTTTCTAAGAAGAGTTCTAACTCTGCCCCTAATAAAGTTAGAACAATTCTGAGCATGCCAGTCGAATGCTAATAGAATGTTTCTCATATATATTCTTATACGGCAACGTATATTATAACATGCAAATGACATATCGCGTCAGGCGGTCTGGTCTGTCGTTTTTCATCTCACTGTACTTGTGAGGTTTCTGAACGTCGCCGGCGATTTGTTGTTCATGTATACTTCCAAACTGTAGAAATGATTTGTACGAACATTTTTTGAATGCTGGCTGACCAGGACGCCCATAAAACGACGTGGCCTGACCCGACGTAACACTGGGCCGTTTTCTTGGCTTTTTTCGTGTTTTGTCGAGGATCAGTAACATTGCAAACGAAAGGGCAAGGAGTACCTTTGCACTGAAACTCCTCGGGTTCCTGAACCGTGGTCAGTAGGGTGCTAGATAAGGTCGGTCGTATGGCCTGACGTAGGATCATGACCTGATTTGAAGCACGCTTGGGCCTTAGCTTTTATGCCTAGATTTGCCATTGTTTCATGAAATGAACCAGAGGAATAAATCTGGACATCCGGATATGAATTCAGACTCTTCCACGGTGACCTCGCGTGACGTAAGATGGCTTAAGGTCATTCCATAGCTTGAATGCATCTTGGTGCAATAATGTACTGTAAAATCGACTTCAGTGCCTAATTTTGCTTCGGGGCATCATTGGGGGCTTAAGACTTCTTTGTGTTAGTTCACCCAAAATTTGACCTGACCGGACCTCATAATGTTTCATAAGGTTGAGCATATTTGTTGTGTTTATGGCAAATTTATGACCTGATTATTGACTAATTATTGATCTCATTTATGGCTAAGAAGTGCATTTCAGGCGCCAATAAGCTGAAAGGAAGGGTCAAAGCCGTTGGAAATGGGGACATATGGCGGAAATTGAGTTCACCTCAGGCCATTGGACTCGATGTTGACAACATAGTGAAGAAAAAATTATCCCTATGAATGTCCTCAGCTACTGTCTTGAAAGTTGCTGGTCGATCGACCGCACGGCGTGATTCGTAGACGACTTTTTAAGAAAATCGGAGGTAGTTTTGTGTGACGTAGGCTTGTGACCTGACGTGACCGGAAGTTGAAAACTTCACAAGATATGGCATGTGTAAAGGATGTAGAGAAAGATGCTGGAATTGATTACCAACAGTCTTTAGGGGGGGGGGGCGTCGAAATGCCCCCCCCCCTGTTGGGCGAGGATTGATAACCATTGCTGCACGCCACACAGCTGTGATGTGTTATATGATACGTCGTCCTCACACCGTATAGGAACGAGCCGAATGCTGACGATTGTGGCTCAGTTGTGCTTGTGGTCACTTATCAGGTGGTACGAGCTGGTGGCCGCTGCTCCTCCGATGCTGCCGACGCCCGACTGTCCGGCACGATGAGCTGGTCACTGGCGGCGGGCTCCGCGTTACCATTAGCTGGACCCCGGCGGCTGTGGGCGCCCTGTTTATTTGCGTTCACCGGCAGGCATCAGTTGTCGGCCGTCGCCGCGCACTCCGCCTCGGACGGCCACTGTCCGCCTCGCGCTGAACACGGTCGCAATGTAAATGAGCCCCGTGGTGGTTCCATGGTGGCGCCGTAATCACCGTAGGCGTCGTTTTCGCGGCGTACCGCGGGCATGGCCATCGTGCTTGCATCTGTAATGGCCATCTTGCTGGACATGTTCCCGGCCTCACTACATCGACTCCAATTCCATTGAAATGTAACTAGCGTTGCTGCAAAGCTCAACTTGGCTTAATATGGCGTTGCACGCCATGTGCTTGCAATATTGATGTGAGGTGTGTCGCCATGACAGTGAAAGACCAGTGAAAGACTCTTCTGGCAGCCGTAAATCATGCATTATGCATGCATAAATCACGATTGGTATTGATAAAAGTGAGTCGGACAAAGGTGGCTGCTGTCCGGCCGGACGTACGTGGACAGGCCAGGTGGAATGGACGTAGGACACGCCAGGCGGACCGGACGTGGACAGGCCAGGTGGACCGGACGTGGACACGCCAGGTGGACCGGACGTGGACACGCCAGGTGGGCACGCCGGTCAGCGCTGCCACCAGTAAGCCTGCTGCCTTCCGGGCACCTGACCGTCCCTCCACGAGGTCGGCAGGTCGACACGGGAACCGGGGCCGGGCAGGGCCGGGCCGGGGCCGGGCAGGGCCGGGCCGGGGCCGGGCAGGGCCGGGCCGGGGCCGGGCAGGGCCGGGCCGGGGCCGGGCAGGGCCGGGCCGGGGCCGGGCAGGGCCGGGCCAGGGCCGGGCCGGCCGCGCCGGCCGGCATTATGGGCGCGCCGTCTGGGGCGTTACGGACCGGCGAGCGGGGGGAGGGGGTCAGATATTGGCCTCTCTCCAGGGACGTCCGGCCGCCGACGCCGCTCTCCACACCATTGATTGGGCCACATATTAAAATGCAACGGTCGAAGTCCGATTTATGACCTGTCTTCGTCGGCCGTTTTTCTGGCGCCGCTGGCAGCCGCCCCCTCCGTTGCACGCGCGGAAGGGATATTGGCTGGACGTGGGGTGTTGGCTCCTGATCCCAGCCTGGCGGACGGCGGGTCTGGGGCGGGGATCCCAGCTCCTGGACTCCATTCAGCTGGCCCTGGCATTGGTCAGGCCGGCCTGAGGACGGCGGGTCTGGGGCGGGGATCCCAGCTCCTGGACTCCATTCAGCTGGCCCTGGCATTGGTCAGGCCGGCCTGAGGACGGCGGGTCTGGGGCGGGGGTCCCAGCTCCTGGACTCCATTCAGCTGGCCCTGGCATTGATCAGGCCGGCCTGAGGACGGCGGGTCTGGGGCGGGGGTCCCAGCTCCTGGACTCCATTCAGCTGGCCCTGGCATTGGTCAGGCCGGCCTGAGGACGGCGGGTCTGGGGCGGGGGTCCCAGCTCCTGGACTCCATTCAGCTGGCCCTGGCATTGGTCAGGCCGGCCTGAGGGCGGCGCGAGACTGGGGCGTGATGTTACCGGCCGTCTGGACTGTCAGCTCCGGACGGCCCTGCAACCATCGGCCGCTCCGTGTTTGTTCCAGACGAAGCGTGTCTGTGTTACTAAAGAGCTCCTGCACTGTGAACGGATGGAGCATGGCGCAGCTGACTGAGCCACAAGCTGTAGTCGTGTTGTTTGATCGGCGGCGCCTATATGTTGGCCAGCAGTGGCCATTACGGGGCCTGTGCTGACTCTCTCTTACCTGGGCTATTACCGGCCGTCGCCTTCTCCTGAGCTGTTCGCGTGAGTCTGCGGTATCGTTTCGTACTACTTTTGCGGGGCTAGTTTTCCACCGCACCGGTTGTACTCCGTACCAAGGCATTCGCTGTGCAGAGCTGGTGTGACGGCTCTCAGAGCCGTCTGGTTCGGAGAGGCCTGGCATGAACAGGGAGTTTCGCGGCGCCTTGAAAAGCCAGCAGGACAGGCTGCGAAGCGCAGACGGCTTATGTCACGGCTCTTGCGCAGGAGCTACGTTTTCACCTGCACACGGGAAGTGTGTCCAGTGCTTTAGCTCCGTTTTCTACGAAGCCATCGGGCGCTAGTTTTTTGTTATCAGATGAGTTTCTATAAGTGCATTTGCAGCCTTGCGCTGATTATTACTAATTACTAACAGGTATGTCCACTGTCGTGCACAGCGGGTAAATACCTGTCTTCATTTATATATGTTACCGTGTTCGGTTTCAAAGTGGTATCGTCATAACCCTACAGGATTGCTTATTTCAGGACTGTTTGGCGGCGTCAGCTGAATGCATGAGCGGACAAAAATCTTCGCTTATCTTAATGGGACTGCCCCAGTGATCGGTGCCTTCCACCTTCCGTCCAGCCGACACCCTGACTTGGGTGGCCGGAGCTGGAAGGATGCTTCGACCCCCCCCCCGCCATCTCGCGAACAGAACGCCGATGAATGGAATCTAATCGGAACCTCATCGGATGGAACTTGATCGAAAAACTTGCCATCAGTTACGTTCCATAGCACTCAGAATTCACGGAAAATATCGAAAAATAATCCCATTTTGGGTTATCCCATTTTGGGTCCATATATTTCAAAAATGGGATTTCTAAAGGGGAACTCCAGCTCCATCCCTAGTAAAACTAGAGGAATTCTGATCATGGCAATGGAAAGCTAAAAGAATGTACACGACTGTGACATATAATTGATGACATGAATTTAATCGCATGTTGCGTCAGACGAACTGATGCCATTTTTCATTTCGGTTTATTTGTGAGGTTTTTGAGTATCGCTGGTGAGTTGATGTCCATGTATGTTTCGTAAATGGTGGAGCCAGTCCGTGCAAAAATTTTTAAATATTGATATGCTAGAATGCCCGTGACTTGACGTGACCTGACCTGGTCTTGTGACCTGACCTAACATTCAGCCGTCTTCTTTGCTTTATTCCGTGTTCTGTCGAGGATCGGTAACAATGCAAACGAAAGGGCAAGGATTATCTTTGGAGTAAAACTCCTTGGGCTCAACAACTGTGATCAGTAGGGTGCTATCTAAGGTCGGTAATGTGAACTGAGCTGATGTAGGATCATGATCTGATCAGAAGCACGCTTGGGTTTCATCTTTTTGTGTCTAGGGCTGACATTGTCTATGAAAATACACCAGAAGGATAAAGCTGAACATCTGGATATAAACTAAGCTTCTTCCACGGCGGCCTCACGCAAACGTAGGTGACCTAGGGCTTCACAGCTTGGAAACGTTTTGGTGCAATTTTGGGCCACAAAATCGTCTTCATTGGATTTCTTCACTCCAGGGCTCATCAAAACGGGGGTTTAGACCAGGCACGTAGCAAGGATTTTTCTCAGGGGGAGCCAAATTTCAAATTTTGTCATATGCCACTGAAATATGGCGAATTTATAGGAAAAAGCAGCAATTTTACCCAATTTACCTCATGTTTAACGCACAGGAAAAGATAAAATGTTTACTTTCGCAACACATATATGATCACTACTCCTCATTCGTGCGAAATCGCCATATATCTAGTGAGGACCGCTTGGCTCAGGGGTGCCGTGGCGCCAGTGGGCCCCCCTTGGCTTCGTCCCTGGTTTAGACACCTGAACTAACCTGACCTCACGACCCTTGATGTGGATCATCACTATTTGTCATGTTTAGTGACTTCCTTGGCCCAGGAATGCATTCAGGCACCAACAAGCCGACGAAACCGTTCAGAAGCGTTGGAAATATGGCAACGGAACGAAAATTGAGCTGACTTTAGGTTACTGACCTTGACCTGAACAACAAAGTTGAGGTAGCGCAATTCTTAAGAATGTACTCGACTACTGTCCTTAAAAGTTCCAGTCCGATCGATCCCATGGCGTGGTTCGTAGAAGACGTTTAAAACAATCGGAGTTTGTTTTATTCTCTTTCACGTGACCTTGACCATAACCTTTATGTCTGTGACCTGGCATGACCGGAAGCTGAAAACTCTACAGGACATGCAAAAGATGCAGAAAGGGTACTGAGAATTTCAACGCTCTTCACGTGCTGTTTTTTTGCTGTCAGCAAAGGTTCGTACGGTGGCCGCGCGAAATGCCCCCCCCCCCCACCGTTGGGTGAGGGCTAACAGAGGTGGGCTAGTGAGAACCTCTGCTCATTATGTATGCGTTCGAGCATCGAACTAACAGCGTAGGCAGTGGATTCCGGGTATGACGGACGTTTGCAAGCTCCCTGGCTTTTCTTGTTGCCTTCAGCCTAGACTTTTATGATGGCGTTGCAGGGCAGTCAGTGCCAGTTTTTCGTCCTCTTTTAGCACAGCCTGATGTCTTTCCTTTTGTTTTGAATAGCTATTTGTCTTGGAATCAGCGCTAGGTCCCCCTGCGTCGTGGTGGAGTGGGGCAGGAGCACTCTTGGTCTCCTGATCATAGTTGGTGTGCAGAAAAATTACCCTCGGTAAGGTGGGGCAACACAGTGAAGGGTTTCCCCAGCTTGCTGCAGCGGAACATAGCCGGTGGCAGGGCCCGTTACCGGACAGAGGCTGGAGTGCCTCACACGGCTGGTAAGTAAAGGTTACCCGAAAATGCGTGAGTTCATTAAAAATGAAAAGGCGACAAATCACCTGTTTACCTTGTCCTCACCAAACACCGCAATTACGGTTACGATGCACATCTCTGTTGTCTAGGTCATTCATTTTATTATTGTATGGTAAGTTGTGTACATTCAGCCGTTACCATGCATCGAAAGAGCCTGCGGTAATCTTTCAAAACTAAACCCGCCGCTAATTAGGTTTGAGAACACCAGGATCCATAAATGTCGACCGATCATCATGGGCGAATTGCTGTCGCCGTTTCGTGCCCAGTGCGGCGTGAAGCGGGTCGGCCTGCCACTGCGCAGTGCCGAGCCCGAGCGAGCGCTCGGCTGCGTCGCTGCGGCCGCGAGGTCGCGGTGCGGACAGGGCGCGGCGCCTATTGATCGCTGCCGCCCAATTAGCCGCCGGCCAGCGCCCTGCAACAAGTAACGCCGCGGCCGCGCCGGGCGCTGGTGGTTTTCGCGGACACTGGGCACTGCTTATGTTGCACGTATACCGGCCGTTGTAGTTTTTCACGGGTACTGGTTACTTTTTTGGCGCATGACTCTCTGGTATGCGATGAGCGTTAGTCACCGTTAATTTGCGGACGCCAGTCTCCGCTGTACCGCGACCTAGGGCGCGAACTCTGTGAAAACTACCGCCATCGGTGATGTAGACGGGCGCCGTTCGGCTTGGCGCTTGGGACCTCTTGAGCTTTGTGCTTCGTGTGTTGGCTCTGAGTGGAGGGTTATTTTTGCGATTCGTCGAAGTGGCAAGTTCAACTCAGCAACCCTCTGATCTCTGTGCCCTGGCCGTCACGTCCTCCCAACTCGCCCACAGCTGGGTGTCATTGTGTTCCGGTGTCCGCTGCGTCGGTCACAATGAACAGGACGTCCGACGCCCGCTGTCTGACTCCAGGTGGCCACTGGCAGTCGGTCATTCACGCGTGGAAACGTTTATATTAAATATAGTTTTATCTCGCCACGAAAGCTTTATTAAAGCTGCGAAGATATCCTTTTTCTGCGCCAATTAGTCTTTTTCCTTTTTTCCTCCGGGTTTGCCTGCATTGAACATCGGTACGTTTTTCATTTATTTAGTGTTTGTTTTTGCAGTGAGCCTGACTGGTGGTATTGAGGCCATGAGTCAGTGTTCGATTCACGCGGGAAGCGAAGGTGCGGGAGTGCCTGGGGCTGAGAGATGAATCAGCCCGGGCGAGCCGGCAGGCCCGCAGCGGTGACGCTCGGCTCACAGCGACGTCATTAGCTAATGGAGCCAACTGCGGCGACCTCTGGCACTGGCGGACGTCACCCCGCCCGACACGCCCCCGTTCCGGCCGGCTGGCGAGACGGTGACCTGGCGTGTCAGCGCGTTGATTAGCGTCTCCTGTACGTGTCGGCAGTGAGACGGAATGTGGGGCCGCCTAGGACGGATAGGGCGAATCCCGGCGCCCTGTCGGAGTCGTAGTGTCGACCGCGCAGCTGTGACAGGCCGCGGTACTGGGGCCGTGATATGGGCCGTGGCAGGTGTGACAGTGCGCGAGTATTGCGGCCGGTATACGGCCCGTGGCAGCTGTGACGGGCCGCAGATGTCGCGGCGTGCCGCTACACTAACACCCTGTGTCCGGTCGAGTCGCTGAGGTGCCCAGCTGCGGGTCTGGTCAGCCGGTCCTGCGCTGGCAGCTGGTCCGGTCTGGTGGCCTGGCAGCTGCTGGCCTGACAGCTGGTGGTGTGGCACCTGCTAATCTGAGAGCTGCTGGCCTGGCAGCTGCTGGCGCGAAGGCCACCAGTGTGGCAGTTGCTAGCACGACTGGTAGACGGACAGAGGTTTGTTTGATAGCTGCTAGAGGCACAGCTGGTGGTTTGGCAGTTGCTGGTGTAACAGCCGCTGGTCTGGCAACTACTTACGTGACACAGGGCAGTCTGACAGCTGCTAGTGGCAAAGGTGCTGCCGAGACAACTGCTGGCATGACAGCCATTGATGTAACAGCTGCCGGTCTGACAGCTGCGTGCGTGAAAGCTACTGTTCCAACAGCTGCTGGCGTGACAGAGACGGTTCTGGCAGTTTCTGGACTGACAGCTGCTAGCAGGACAGGTGCTGGTATGACAGTTGCTGGTCCGATAGCCGCCAGCATGACGGCCACTGGTCTGACAGCTGTTGGTCCGACTGTTGCCGTTCCGACACCTAAATGCAGGACGTTTCCTGTTCCTACAGCTTATGGAGTGGTAGCTGCTGTTCTGTCAGCTGCTGGAATAGCACTTGCTTTTCCGACAGCAGCCTGTATGACCTCTGCTGTTCCGGCATCTGTCTCTACGGCCGCTGCTGTCCCGACCGCTGACTGTATGGCCGCTGCTGTCCCGACAGCTGCCTGTATGGCCGCTGCTGTCCCGACCGCTGACTGTATGGCCGCTGCTGTCCCGACAGCTGCCTATATGGCCACTGCTGTCCCGACCGCTGCCTGTATGGCCGCTACTGTTCCGACCGCTGCCTGCATGGCCGCTACTGTTCCGAAAGTTGCTCGGTCGGCCGCGCCCTGCTCGTCCGTCGGGGCTCCGCTGCGAATTGCGCAGCGGCTGCGGCGGCCGGCGGCCGGCAGCCGGCCGGCCGAACGGCCGACTGACCGTGCGTGGCACTGCCGGGTCCTGCACTGTACACTGTACACACTGCTGGCCTCTGGCCCACTACTTCACACGATACACGCTGCCGGGTCCTGCACTGTACACTGTACACGCTGCTGGCCTCTGGCCCACTACTTCACACGATACACGCTGCCGGGTCCTGCACTGTACACTGTACACACTGCTGGCCTCTGGCCCACTACTTCACACGATACACGCTGCCGGGTCCTGCACTGTACACTGTACACACTGCTGGCCTCTGGCCCACTACTTCACACGATACACGCTGCCGGGTCCGGCGCTGTACACTGTACACACTGCCTGGCCCAGCACTGTACATTGTACACATTGTCTGACCCAGCACTGTACACTGTACACACCGCCAGGCCCAGCACAGTTCACTGTACACACTACTTGGCCGAACACTGTTCACTGTACACACTGTCTGGCCCAGCACTGTACACGATACACGCGGGCGGATCTAACACTGTACACACTGTCTGACCCAACATTGTACACCGTACACACTGCCGGGCCCAGCACTGTACGCTGTACACACTGCCGGGCCCAGCATTGTACACTGTACACAATATCTGACCCAGCACAGTTCACTGTACACACTGTTTGGCCGAACATTGTTCACTGTACACACTGACTGGCCCAGCACTGTACACGATACACGCCGACGGGTCCGGCACTGTACACTATACGCACTGCCTGACCCAGCGCTGTACATTGTACACGGCATTGGACAGTAGTGTACACACTGCCGGGCCCAGAGCTGTCCATGATATCCACAGTCCCGGCCCTGGGGGTTTTGCGGCACCAGACCAGTAGGTAGGCTAGTAGTAGGCCTGAGAGAAGGCTGGATACAGAGAACAAGCTAACGACTGGCAAACAGAAGCTGGGTTTGTGTGGGCAGCCATGCTGAATACAGGAAGTTCAGCGGGACCAGTTCACGTCCACAGTATCATGATCGGCGCGGCAGAGTCGTCAGACATCTGTTGCATCGCGTCATGGGAATGGTGCACGCAGCCTGACAATCGTTTTACAGACATCGCTGTTATGCAAACGGCAAAACGGAGCACGCGAAACGATGCTTATGCATCACAGCGCTCCCGTGGTGGTGCTAAAAAAGCCCGTCGCGGAAGGAAATGGCTGGAAAGAAAAACGAGGTATTTCAGATCCGGTTTTGAGAAAGAAGTAGGATCAGAATAGAAGGCTCTCATGAGACATACGTTGGGCTAGAATAACAAGGGAGGAATCTTTTATTTGACTGAATGAATGAATGAATGCTTTTTTAGTTAATGACATTTTTAGTACTATGTAACTGTCGTGGATGTAGTTCCTAGTGGCTTCAGAAGCACGTCATCGGATACTGAGTTCAAAACGACACTGCAATGTCATACAGACTACTCATAGATGAGACATTGGCGGTCGTGATTCGAAAAAATCTTTTCGGCTTCTGAGCCTAATTTTTTTTTTACGCTCGCTGCCGCACAACCCGAAGGACAGATCGGCATGAAAAAAGGTATCATGATAAGAATGTTTGCGACAGAAGTCGATAGTTTTGTTCAACATCTTTGATAAATTTGTGGATTTTGGATGCATCGCTTCTCCATCAAAAATTACATACCTCATTTTGGATTAGCAAGCTGTTACAGAGACATTATTTGCAAGGTGCCATTCCATCAAAAGACTGAGTGTGTACGTGGAAGTGAGTTGCTTGTTTTCTGAAACTCCCTGAACTCTATTCTTAACTCTCTACTGTAAAGTTTTGCTGCAAATGCGAATACTGAGCTGGAAAGAAGAACTTTATCTTAAGTTTACGTGTACTCCTACGAGTATGTGCAGCCATGTAAAAGGGTGTTTCTTACCTCACGGCGCATCATCTGGGCAGACAGTTTTTCATTTGTTTTATTTTTATTTGCCCTTTATTTTTGTTTTTTAAAGCGTAACTGGTTCATGTGGCAAACATCAAGTAACATATTTGCCGCATGCAAGCCACGCCGCGGCTGGAAAAGCCTGTTGTAATTCAAAAACGCCCGTAAATGGACCCATTAGTGTTATTCACGGCACTGTGTTTATCTTGGTATCCGTTTTAAGCCCAGCGAACCTTGGCGTTGGTCCACTGCTATGCAGTCATAATGGTTACAGCCGCTCTGCCATCCTCCGCGCTGACTCTCGTGTTCGCTTTTCAGATGTCTGCACCACGCGAAAGGCTTCACTCGCGTGTTCCTCTTCGCGCTCAACAACTTGTACGGCATCCCAGTGTACCTGATGTGGATGGCAGTGCTATCGCCACTGAACTGGCTGGCGCCCGCCATCTACTGGTGGTTCGAGGGATTTCTGTTTCACAGCCTGACACTGATGGCCGGTATCCTCAGCTATACGGCCGGCTATGACCGTGAGTACTGGATGTGCCCGGTTCAATCCGGCTGTAGCCAGAGCCGCCCCAGCGATGGGAGGAAAGGGAATCAGTCCGTATTCTGGCAACTCGTCATTTGTTTTGGAGGTGCGTTTGGAATGGTTTGACGCGTTGGTTCTGGCTTTCTAACGCCGTGTCCAGTCCGCGGGACACCAGGCAGACGCCCCGCTGAAGATCGTGCGAAATCACTTGAGCTGTCAGCCGTGTGCGGTTGTGTGTGAGGGCGGCAGCGGTGGCTGCGTCCTGCTCTGGTGGCCTGATAGCCCGAGTGTTTGGATTACTGTGACCGAACCGCGTCCCTCCGTTGTCCGGCAGTGGTAGAGGCGGGCGACACGCTGGACGACCTGGAGTCGGAGAGGTGTCTGTTCGTGGCCAACCACCAGTCGACGGCCGACGTTCCGCTGCTGATGAGCATGATGTCCGCCCGGAGGAGGGTCGCCGACAACTGCATGTGGATCATGGACGCCATGTTCAAGTGGACCCACTTCGGCATGGTGTCGCAGATCCGCGGCGACTTCTTCGTGGAGTGTGTAAGTCCTTCCGCCTGCTGCCGACAGCAGCGGGCGCAGGAAACGCATGAGGGCACATGCTGTTTGTGGCTGGTGCTGAAGAATGCTGTAAATCTACCACTGCCTGATGGCTTAAACTACTCTTTCTGAATTTGATGTAAACATTTCATAGTCAGCTCCTGTGTTTGACCATTTGTTGCCAATGATCACTGATATGGTTTCTATACAATGCAGCACTCCTTAAATGGATTCCCTGTCACTGTTTGTTTGGTTCAGAGGAACGGCTAATCTGGCTTAAGCGCGATGTATGTCGCATTATAATGATCTTTTTCAGGGAAAGGACAAGAGAGAAAAGTCTGTTGAAGAGCTTAAAGAAGCCCTCGCAAGAAATTATTTATCCTTGGATAGGAAGTGGATTATGCTGTTTCCGGAAGGCGGTTTTCTACGAAACCGACGAGTGGCTAGTCAAAGGTGAGTTTTGTGACGATCGTGAATTTATGTATGAAAAGGGCGGGCAGAATTTCGGTTTGTCTCTTGTCTTGTTCGCAACATATCAAGCAGGGAGTGTTACGCAACCTTGCCTGGGTTTTGGGTTCAATGTGTGTGGTATGGGCAGGTTTGCGCAGGAGGAGGATGCTGTCTTTCCCCTTGCTCGTGACTCTGTTCTGTTCGCCCGTGTTCTGTCGTATTGTCTGGAGGTGATCTGACGGCCCGTGTATTGTTTCAGGAGGTTTGCGTAGAAGGAGGGATCCTTTCTGTTCGCGTGTGTTCTGCCGTTTTACCTGATATAATCTGACAAGTGATCTGGCACTCTATGTATAGTTGCGGCAGTTTTGCAGAGAAGCAGGGATCTGTCGTGGTGTCTGACGGTGACTGGACTTTCTGTGTGTTGTTCCGGCAGGTTTGCAGAGAAGCAGGGCCTACCACATCTGCAGCACGTGACTCTACCGCGATTTGGAGCCGTCGGAGCGGTCCTGGAACAGCTGGGCACTGGCGGCGGCCACAAAAGCCAACACTCCAACGGACACGGTCAGGCGCCAAACGTTTTCGTTCTGAAAGCTGTAAAGCTCAACAGTGAAAACTGGGAGCTCATCGTGGGGTGATGGTGGTTTTGAGATATCCTTTAAATCACACAACATGCGGGAAAAGGGTGTGTCAGCTTAATTTACGCCAGTAGGAATAAATAGCGCTAAGCTTAAGAACACTACAAAATGAGAGATAAATAGTCCGAATAATCCGCTGCGTTATTTATGAACTGGCCTTTCGTAGTTCCACAGTTCGGAGGCTTCACGTGGAGTATGCGGTAAGGTCGTTTTATCTTACAGTCCACTAGCTGATGTGGCCGTTGTGTCTGCTTAGCAGGGGCACACCACGAGGCGGGGAAAGGGGCCTTGGCTCCCCTGGAGGCCAAGTGGACCCCCTGGCGGCCGAGGGGCCGACTTGCGGCCGAGCCGGCTATGGGGCCCCCTGGAGGCCCTTAATTAACTCCGTCGCACCCTGGAGCGAAGGGGTTTATTAAGGAAGGGGTTTATTCCATCCTCAGTATTTTTACTCCTACTTTGGACCCTCGTGCACCAATGAAACGAGTAGTCATCAAAAACCGATGCGCTCGGCACGTGTCAGATGCCGCCCGTGACCTGATATGCCGGCGGTGCGCTGCTCTGCGGGCCGACTACAGCAGCGAGGCCCCTTTATCAGCCGACAGTGATTTTAATCACATAGACCACCATTGGTTATGAGGGCCCTCATGGTTGTCAGGGTCCCCCTGATCCGACTCGCTCCCTTCCCCCCGGCGAAATCCTGCTATGCCTCTGCTGCTGAGTAGGCTGTGAGGTGACGTTCTGTCGCCGCCAGGGGGCCACTGCGCCGCTCCGATCTGCTGATGTCTCTGCCGAGCAGGCGGTGAGGTGACGTGGTGTGTTCTGTCGCCGCCAGGGGACCACCTGCGCCGCTCCGGTCTGCTGATGTCTCTGCCGAGCAGGCGGTGAGGTGACGTGGTGTGTTCTGCTGAGCAGGCGGTGAGGTGACGTGGTGTGTTCTGTCGCCGCCAGGGGATCACCTGCGCCGCTCCGGGCTGCGCTGGGTGGTGGACGTGACCGTGGCGTATCCGGAGCCTGACCGGCCTCTCCACCTGATGACCGTCATGTCCGGCAGCAGGCCGCCCTGCAAGGTCTACTTCTACTACCGCGTCTACAGTGCCGACCAGGTCAGTGCATGTACCTAGACGACGCAAGGCCAGTTGACGTACCAGAATGTTTACGCCTCTGATATTATCCCACGCACCGGGGCTAGGGATATACTATGTCAGTAGAGGTCTACCAGACTAGTAGAAATTCTTGAACCGCGTTTAGCACGAGAACTAGCCATAAGTCGTTTGTGTTATCGCTTATAGCACACCAACAATGTGCATCTACGCCTATTTCACCTCACGCGCGGAGGGGAGCATTGCGTGTGAGGCTAACGACGCACTGTGAGCGCCGCTGGCCCGCGGCCCATCTCGGCCCACTGACCACTGACCGGCACGGACGGTCCTAGTATGCGCCCCTCCGTTCCGTCTGTCCCCCTGGGCCGTGAACCCTGGGCCTTGAGCCGTGAGTCGTGAGCCGTGAACCCGAACTTTGAACACTTTGTCGCCAGGTGCCGACGGACGCGGCCGGCCTGACCAACTGGCTGTACGGCCTGTTCTGCGACAAGGAGGCGGCGCTGGACGAGTACTACCGCACGGGCCGGTTCCCGGCCATGCCGGGCGGCCGGCGGGCTCCGGACGGGCCGCCGCTGCCGCCGCGCAGCGTCCAGCAGGACCTGTTCGGCTGGCTGCTGCGGCAGCTCTTCTTTCTGAGCTCGGCCGCGCTCTTCTGGCGGGCCGGCGGCGCGCTCTGGACTCTGGTGACCGGCGTCCTGTGAGAGTCGGCCGGTGAGCGGGCCGACTCGGCGCGGCCGGCCGCCGGCTGTGAAGTCGCCAGTGACGTCGGCAGACGCGGCGGTGCCGGACGGCGCCGGCCAGAACGCTGGGACGCTGCCGGGGACGGCGGCACCTCCCAGAGGCTGACCCACCCCGGATGCGGCGAGTGACAGTTCGACTCGGACTCTGTCGCCAGGCGCTGAGTCGCGTCCGGCCGGTGCCGGTCGACCCGGGTTGATGACGTCCGCCGCTGGCGTTGTGACGTCATCGACGACGCTCCTGCGCGCGGTGCCGCCGCTGGATGCGCCCCGTGTCGTGGTGTAGCCGTGTGCCCGAGAGTGCGTGATGGTCTGATGGCGGCGCTGCGTTCAGCGTCACGCGGAACAGAAGGGATTGGTACGGGAAATGGCGCCATGCCAGAACTGGGCAATAGGAAACGAGCCGCTAGCAACGGCTAGCGCCCTTGGATAGCTGTTGCGTTGTTCGAATGTTGCACTGCGTTTGTGAAAATGGAGACCGAAGTTTCTTTGACGTGGACTTCATTGAGATAAAATCGGGGCTCCTGGTTTTCCATCTGTGGAAGAAAACAAACTGTGAACGGAGATAGGTGTTTTGCAAATCATTTTGCGAACTATTGTCTTCGCCTAGCGGATTCGAGCTTATTTCCATGTTGTCACTTGTACTTGACTCATTAGACTCATTAGACCCAAACTTCTCTGCGAGAGATTAAGAGCATTAAGAACACTTGCTCTTCTTCGGGATTAGGGGCACCAGAAGGCGCCAGGGAAAAGTTTTGACCCACAGGCTAATTCTGATAACTGAAGAAGGGGTCAGTGCCGAAATCTAGAGCTAGTCTGGGTCGGTGGACCAGTTAAAATGATGCAAACATTGGAGCAGCTGCACCAAAGCCATGAACTGTTTCAAGCGATTGGATCAGATACGTTGCTTGAACGAGGTGATAGCAGTGATTATGGAAAGAACGGTTTGATGACTATGGGTCTTCTTCCCAAGCTAAAAGTTGTTAGTTTTTCCCTACGCCAGACCACCCGAAATGTGTTACTATTCTCGATGGTAATGCGCGTGAAAAATGACTACATGCACTTAGCGTAAATCGTCTGCGGTCGGAACGCAGCCTGACAACTGCCTTTAGACCCATGAGATCCATGAAACCCATCTCAGATACACCGCGATTTGCTGCTTAACCCAGACATCATCACAGGGCGGTCACCATCTCCGATCGTGGATCTGATGAAATGACGTGGCTGCAGAGCAGTGAAGACATCTTTGGCTTTGTTCGTGACCACAGCGATCGTGTAATTCCTCATTTCAGTTCATGGGGTAGTGTGATGGGTGTCGCGTTGCTGTTACGTTTGGTGTGACTTACCGGGTGATGCATGTAGATGGGCTCTGGTAACAGCCATAGTGCAGAGATGCACGTGATATCGAGACCTTAAACTGTGACCAATGTTGCTGCCGTCTTTGTGCATGCCTTGCACCAACGCTTTCAGTGTCGGCCGCGAAAGTGTGCTCGATGTGCTGTGTTTCATAAAAACTGGCCCAGTGTTGTTCCGGAGTAATTTTCTTGGAGGAACTGGATGTTTCAGCTATTTGTGACGTATCCAGTGGTGATTCGAATTGCTACTAATGACAAGTGTGCCACTTCTGATCAATGACGTACCCAGGATTTTCGTAAGGGATCAAAAAGCTGAAAAAATGTTTTGAAAAATGTATATCATGTGGTCGCGGAGGCACAGTCAAAAACAAAACATCGGAAAGATGGTACTAAGGGGCTGTATTCCACCACCTGGCTTCACTGTTCACTCTGACTGATAAGGACGGGTTCTGAAAAAGAAGATATGCGGCGCGATTGAGCATTTTGACATACCAATATTTTTCTCAGAAGCGTAGCCAGATTTCCTTTTGCAACGGGCTAAATGTTCGACATTGCAAAAACAAACATTCGCGGGCATTCACACAAACGTAAACGTGTGAACCATGAATGCCAAAACTGGTTTTGAGTGGGTCGTCTGACCTCCTGAACCCCAAAGATGGAGGCGCTCATATTTGGTGTCGTTTATACTGAGATTTAGCAAAGCACCAATTGTAATGAATGGATCCAAATGTTATGGACGAAGGTCCAAAAAGATAATGAAAGGCTAAAGGAAAAGTCCGATATTTCCTAAGCGGACTTGTGCTCGATTCTGTCGAAATCAGAGCCGACTCCGGAACTGATTTTGTTCTGACTCGGATCAGCACCGGAATCAATTCCACTGGTAAGTTCCGGAATCAGACTCGAATTTAAGCCATAAGATTGTCCATAGAAGTATTGGAATCGACCCCAGTGCCTTACTCGGAGTTAAATCACACGATTATATATAGAATCAGAACTGAAATCGATTCCAATGCCTTCGTTCGTTTTATACCCATCCCGGCATGGGTATAGCCACATCCCAGAAATTGTGGGAAAAAGTCAGATACTGGGAGGACTATCTGACTCAAAATCCTATTTCTAAGCGGGGAAACCGCAAAGAACGCTGACTTTTCTGCCAAAATCGGCGTCACAAAAACCCATTTTTCAAAATTTAGGAGGGACGTCCCTCCCCCCGTAATTGCAGCCATGCATCCCGGAATCGACTTTTTCTATTCTGAATCTCAAACGAAATCGACTCAGTTCTTGAAAACCGCGTGGAATCAGAATCATAATCGATTCAGCAGGCAGGGGCGTGGTCAGGATTCCGCCCAGGCGGGGGGAGGCAAATCGGGTCAAGGGGCCCCGTAACCAATGGGGCCCTCACCAAAGGCGAATCCAAGATTTCGCCGGGGGCGGGGGTGGAGGCAAATGGCCAGCTCGGGTCCCCGTCTCAGGTGCTTCTCTGGCAATTTTAGCGGTCTCATGGATCCTTTGCCTTGCTGGGGCCCCTTGCGGTCCCAGGGGCCCTTGAAGAGTTTCAAGGGCCCTTCTTTCCATCTCAGGGGCTATCTTTCCGTGTCAGGGCCTCACCCGGAGGCCTTCTGACTACATCAAGAACCTTCAGCTTTTCACTCACAGGGGACCCAAGGGACTCAGTCCTTATCTTGGCCGTCTCAAGGGTCCTATGAGCCATCTGGCGGTCTGCGGGACACTCTGTCGTGTTAGGGTTCTGTTGTGGTTTCAGGGTCCCTTTGGAAGCTTCAGGGGCCTTCTATGCATCTCAGAGGTCATCTAACCTCCCAGAAAGCCTACCTGACTGTATCAAGAGCTCGTCAGGTTCTTATAGAGGCCTCGTGAAGCTCATACGGGGCCCCTTCGCGGCCTCTTTTAAGTCTGACGGGGGCCCCTTCTCAGGCCTCAGTGAGGTGGGGGGGGGGGGGGCGATCGCCCAGTTGCCCCCCCTCTGGAGCCGCGCCTGGCCCTCGTAACCAGTGGGGCCCCACGTGGTTGAAATTACTGTCGGTTTGTAAAGGGGTCCGCTGAAGTGTAAAGGTGTCTCATGCTCGTTTGTAAAGACGTTCCTGCCCGCCTGGCGGGTGCCTCTTGCAGGTCGGCAGGAACATCTTTGTAGGAAAGCAGGGGCCCCTTAATGATCGCTTGGGGGCCTCCTGCTGGCCAGAGAGGTCACTGCCTGTCTTTAGAGGGCATCCTATCCGCCTGTAAAGGGCCCCTGTCAACCTCTGGAGGCAGGGGCAGGGGCCTTCTTCCAGGTCGAAAGGAGGTCCTTTCAGAGGCTGACAGGGGCCCTTTATGGGCCGACGGGGGCCCTCCCCAGACAAACAGTGAACTCCCCTACAAGCTAGCAGGGGCCCCTAAACGCTCATTCAGACCACCGGCCTCTCTTCCTAGCACACAAAGCCTTCTTGTATATTCGGAGTACGTTTTCTTTAGGTTGATAAGCCTTCTTTAATGCTAAAAATATTCTTATTTTGCTTAAATTGTCTGTTTCGGACAGTGTTGTAAGACGTCCTGAGGGCGCTTCACGCTATCCAAAGAACTGGGGCCTTCGGCCCCATGGGGGGCTTCTCGGCCGCCAGGGGACTCCGCTTGGCCTCCAGGGGGCATGCCCTTTTGGCCTCCCTTGGCTACGCCACTGTCGGCAAGTGTATAGTGCGCTGTCCCTGCACCTTGTACCGTGGGCTGGTTACGTTATGCGAATCTTCACAGGGCGGCCACCTGGGTCCTTGCTGCATCTGATGCGTGATGGGCACCGGGATCGGGCACAGTACAATAAACGTTAGTGAAAGACTCGTACTGCGACAGCGTCAATGGCGACATCAGGACATTGCTTTTAATTGGTTGATTTTTTATGCTTCTATATATTTCACAGAAAAGAGTACTAAACATGGTCGGCGACATTGATCCAAGTTACACCTTGACCTACACAGCCTGTTTGCTAAAAAAGAATCAAGATGGAACGCAAATGGCACATTCCATATTTCATGGCTCTTCGTTTTCTTGGGGCCGCAATACCTCTAAATCTTCCACGGCAAAGGCAATGTAATCAACGTACACCAGAAAGAAACCTACGTAAATGTTTTCCAACACGCTGAACCTCACGAAAATGATCTTAGACGCAGTTGTCCTCGAATGAAGCAAACTCTCAACGATCGCGAGCAGGGTAAAAAGGGCATCAGAGGTTTTGGCATAAGCTTCAGATTTAACAATGGCTGGCGATCTCGGGGGGGGGGGGCTCCGGACCCCCTCCCTACCAGTATTGTTCTGGACCCCCCCCCCCAATATTTACGAATTTTAATGTTAGGCCTGTGGCACTGACTGGAAAAGACGGTCTGAAATCTGATGTGGATCCCCTGCGAAATAAATCTAAGGAATCTTCAGCCTTGTATTTAAGGTGGCTTCCGTCTGGTCCAAAATATGGTCTCAGGCGATCCCGCGGCTTTCATATGAACAGGTGGCGACGGATCGCTAAAATCGGGATCA
Organism: Capitulum mitella; assembly: GCA_030062745.1. Classification (NCBI taxonomy): domain Eukaryota; kingdom Metazoa; phylum Arthropoda; class Thecostraca; order Pollicipedomorpha; family Pollicipedidae; genus Capitulum; species Capitulum mitella. The sequence continues at coordinate 4,197,812 of CP099847.1, read as the reverse complement.
GCGCCAAAAAGGCACCAGATACTCACATGAGATGGATATCAAACCGCGATCCCGAACGAAGTGACATACCTAACGCATCCTCTCCACAATAGCTTTCATTTGAGTATTCTTTGGTGTTTGTGCGTTAGGTGGTTCGGGCCTTCCTTTGTAGTCGCTGACGTCGTCGCAGGCATAAGGCGATCTCTTGGTCTATAACGTGACAGCTTGACGTCCGCCTAGTAGTGAAACGAATCATGTTCGAATCAGGAAAAGGAATGCTGAGCGCGATCGTGTTTGTTTCTTTTCTGTGTTGTGACCTGGGCAGACATGCTCGCACTGACAGTCCTGGCCCTCCGTTCGAGTCATTAGCCAGACGGCGAGCTGCTAGCGTTTTGGCACTTTGTCGAACAGCTCCAGTCCAAAATACCGTGCCTTCTGCGGTAGCGGGGTTGTCATGCCTGCGTCACTCAGCCGGTAAATGTTCCTCTAGCTACACCGCTTCACTCGGACGGCATAAAAATGAAGCGGTTGGGTCGTCGGTATGCGTGGTGGCCGAGACTTGACGCCGTCGCTGAAGATTTTATCCGCGGTTGCCGTCTCTGCGTGGACAAGAAGGCTGCACCCGGCCGGTCGCCGGTGCTGTCATGGCCGTCGGCCAGTGAGCCATGGCGGCGACTTCGCGACCTCCGGCCTCGCCACTATTTTCGTCGTCGTTGATAGCTTCAACAAGTGGTTAACCCTATTCCCGGCAGGGGGGGCGGAATCCGCCCCCCCTCGGGTTTTTTGCTTGCCAATTCCAGGCTTTTTAACGCAGCTTCACGAAACTTGGTCACTTTTCCTAGCTATTCCTTCTACGCGCCGTGACAAAATTTCGAAATTCTATTTTGCTCAGGGGCGGAGCCAGGCAACGTTTTTGGGAGGCACCTCAGGTCATTTTTGGCCATGTTGAGGGTAAAATGAAAATGTCTGCCAAAACCAGAGTTTTTAAGATAGAACTTAAAACTTTATATGAATATATAGCTAAATAGTTGGGCAATGTGCATATGTAATTTTGTTTATCTGAGGTCACTTTACAAGGTCAGGTCAAGGTCAAAAGTCAAAATTTGTTTTTTGCAATAATTTCGGCGCCGTTTTTTCAAATGCCAAACCCGGAATATATATGACGCAGAAAGATGCCCTCTACTTGTGTACCAAGTTTCAGCTTGATATCAGGTCGGGTCACGGAGCTATGACCTAAAATGTCAGTGCACGTACCCTATATCGCAAAAGCCAAAAAATGAATTTTTTGGAATAGAGTGAATTTAATCGATTAAAAACGTTTACAGATATTATTGAATGCACAAGACATCATTCCAGGTGACCCCAAGGTCACTGGAGGTCATTTAAGGTCAAAAGTCACAAGTTGATCTGAGAAACGTGTGACCATGACAGTTCCCCCTTTCTCATGTCCCTGGCACCGCCTATGCTAACATTATACAAACATTGTAATGCGATTTGTACTTCTTTAGCATAACATGACTAGCAGAAGCTAAAAAAGTGTTTTTACCTTTTTTGTTCATTCCGTTATTAGAAAACTTATCCCCCTATTTTTGAAACCCTTTGAACGCCCATGAATTTTCTCAAAATTTCAGATTTGCATACCCATGGTAAAAGCCCTATCCATAATCTCTCGATTGATGCCAGTTTCATCGCAATCGGTCCATAAACAACGGAGTTATAAGAAGTCAAAAAGTACCCCGCCCATTTTGACATTTTTGCCCCCCTGTATCTACAAATTTCAAAATTTTGAAAATTTCTTTTTATCAAAATGTAGTTCACGTCACGGCAAATCGATTGCCGTTTGTTGCGATGAAATCGGATAAGTAGTTCTCGAGATCTCAGGGGGGCCGAATCCGCCCCCCCCCCTGCCGGGAATCGGCCATACCGTCTAGCCCTCCGGGAATAGGGTTAAATGATTGATTATTGGGGCTTAGGCACACCAAGTGGATGGAAGCCACTGGCATGCGACAAACCATGGGAAGCTCAACGTCGCCCGAGCTGCGTCGATTCTTCGCGCAGTGTGGTCTTTCCAGAGACAGAGAGAGCAGTCAGGTTCATCGTCAGTGACCATGGATCCCCGTTTCAGTCCAGGAGGTTCACTCGGTTTTTATGCGACAACGGCATTTGAGCCGTTCGCGTTGCGCCCTGCCATGTGGCTAGTAACGGCCTAACGGCATGGGCGAACGAGCTGTTCATGTCGTGAAGAATGGTATGATAGGGACCTCGTCATCTGGAGGGAACCTGCAGGACCGGCTGTTCCGCGTTTTGGCCATGTGTCAGGGCACTCCGCCGGCAGACGGTAAAACTCATGCAGAGCTGATTTCTATCGCAATATTCGCACTCGCCTGAACATGATGCTTCCGAGCGACAAGATCGTGTCTCCGGATCCCCAGCGGTGCCTGCTGACAGACTCCCATATTCGCCAGCATGGTGTCGGTGACGATGTATGGGCTCACAGCCATGCGGAACCGAAGTGAAGGGACGGGTGCGTTGTCCTCCAGACTGGCTCTGTGTCGTATCACGTTGACGTCGGGCTCGACACTCTCTGGCACCGGCATGTCAGTCAGCTGCTGCGGGCGGACTCGACGTGGACATCATCGTCGTGGTTGCTGTGGCCGGAGCTGGACGAGACGGACCCGTTCAGGGTCGGTGGCGCATCGGCGTTGACTGGCCCAGCCGTGCCGCCGGTCTGGTCGTCGTTGCACGTCCCTCCGTCGCCTGCGGTTGTCGCGGAGCAGCGAGCCGAAGCGCCCCGCCCGACCAGTCCTTCGGCTCAGGCCCCCTCGCCTGTTCCCGTGCCTCCACTGTCCTCCCCGGGCTCGATTGCGGGTAGCCTACTGTCCCAGCCGCCTATCATGCCGCCTATCAGGCGTTCTCAGCGCGCAGTACGGGCCCCCGTTTGATATGGTGGTTGGTGATTCGCACGGTGCCCCTGGCTACGGTGTTCATCCCCTCCTGTTTCCTCTCGGAGGGGGGAGGGGGAGGAATTGTAGTGTACTGTCTATAGTGTCGCGTACGGCGTACAGCCTTAGGCAGCTGTGCGCTGACTCACAGCCCTTGGCATGCTTGTGAGTGAGCGTTGCGTCAGCCAAGGATATATTATCGTTGAAAGAGAGCGCAGGGGTGTCGATTTGTGGTCTTCTGTGAGTTCCATAATGTTGATTTGAGCCCCTCCCCCTCGGCTGGTTTGGGCCCCAATATTTTCTGCCGGTTTTAAAAGGAAAAGGTCAACAATAACAAAAACAACGGCCACAATAGATAAGAAATAGGCAGAAAGTGTAGAATAAAGGGTAACTGTAGTGATCTAGTTAGCTGTCTTTTTGTCTTCTTTTTGGATATGTGCCTAAACACGTGGGGATATATGAATTTTTATTTAATAATTAGTAATAAAAACTTATACAGTTCCGTTGATCAGAATACAGTGCGCTAAATCCCTTGAAAAACCCACATTTGAGGGAAGGTTAGGTTGTCGTGCCCTCGGCCCAATCATTTACAGAAATCGACGCCCTTGAGAGGGCGTGTCTGTGCGGAGCAAGGCCGGTGACCGAGAAATGTGACGTTTGCTTTCAAATTTTTAACGCCGTTTCTTTTACTCGTTCATTTGCTGATGCTGGTTCGAAACAGCTGCGCCACATTTGATTATTTTCCATAAAGCATGCCTCATCAAGCCACCAATGGTAAAAGCAGTTATCCAGGGTAAAAAAATTAGGTGTGTTAGTATCCTTAAAACAGTGTTGATAAAGATAGCCTTCATTCGAGATTTTTTAGTTTAAATTGTCAGCTATAAGGACCACCAATGCCTCTCATCTAGCCTCTCAGCATTGGTCTGATGAAAGGTAAAAAAACGAACGTATACAATAGAAATAAAAACATGCACACAGCCAGTCCGGCCAACACGGGGCGCCTACCTTGTAAGCTATGGATGTCCTGCATGGGGTGCCAAGTCCGGTATGGGAGCCTGGTTTGTAGAGGGGGTGTCATATACATGAGGGTTGCCTGATCTGTACGGGGCGCCTTGCTCGCCAACGGCGCTAAGCCTCCGATGGGCGCCTGATCTGCACGGGGTGCGCCTGATCTGTAAGGGGCGTCTGCACCGTTGACGTGTCTGGACTGTGAAGGGATCCAGATTCTTTACAGGCGTCTCACGTGTACAAGAAGAGGAGCCGCCAAACCTGTATGGGGCGTCGAGTATGTGAGGGCTACCCAACCTTTATGAGGCGCCTGGAGGATGATGGCTGCTAAGGAGGTCGAAAAGCCCTCCCCAGGGGAAAAAAAGCAAAGGAGGAAAAACGGATTTCGATATCTCTTTAGGACTGGGTTTAGGAGACGTTTTTTCTTCATCTAAAGACAATTTTTCACTGTGACATAAAGGGGGCGTCCGCACCATGGGTCAAAAAGCGGGGGAGGGGGAGAACATATCCTTCTCTCCCACGGTAATTACACCCATGCATTAATCTTTCCATGCAGTCTAAGTAGACCCTAGAGATAACGTTGGTACGTCAGACAGGTACGCTACAATTTCCAATAATGAAGTCTGCTGTGACAAGCAATCTTTAGATACCAGAAAACAAGGATAAAAGTGGGGAAGTGAAGTGTGAACAATCAGGAACATTTTTGCCGGAAACACATTTTCAAAAGATCATTGGCAGCAGAAGCGGGTGAGGGGCAGCAGTGCAAAGCGCCCCCCATCACCCTCCCCAACTGACGAAATTCAGCATACACTCTGTTGCGTTGCATGGAAAGAAATGGATAGAAAAGCCGCCGTTGCCCCCCTACGCCGGAACACGTTCCACCGTCCCTGGAAGAGGTGCTTTGTCGTACCGCCTGATTACCCGTGGATCCCACTGCTAGGACCGTTCGACGCACAACCCTTCGATGAACGCCGGCATGGCTGGGGATTTCCGAAAATTTTTATTTCTTTTCCCACAGCCAAGTAAGCCGGTCTCGGAGACGCCTCACCATCGACATTTTCACGTCTTTCGTCCTTCTGCGCAACTGATGGTCAGACTCAGGTATTTGTGACTTTCATTAATATTTCTGGCCCATTTTATTTTACCAGTGATTTAGCACAACGGCATCCAAATAACCGAAAGTGGAGGGAAATCGTGCGCCAAGTTTGCCCCAGTAGCCCATAACGGTCGTCCAGTTTAAGCAGTTTGACTACAGTGCTTGGCGTCACGGATGCGGAACTGTATCCACTGGATTGTGATACAAGTTACTTGTTATTTGGTATTCAAAGGGCAAGATACAGTATGGCCATCACATGCGGAAAGGCATAAGTCCTCTGCTACTTTGTCGAAAATCGAGGTACATATTCGAATTCTTCTCTTCCGTTGTTGCAAGCGTCATGTTGGGCAGACCAGTGACTAACGCTTAATATTTCCGTGCCTATCCTGGGAGCTCACACTTATCGAGCTGACGTGCCCGAAAGGTCGCATTCAATTGCCAGGTAATGTAATGCCTTATATTTATGTAACATAGTATTCTGTTATTGTGTGTAGACGTAGTCACCCAATTTGGTCGCATGCCATCAACAAAGCAGAGGGCTGTTATGACTAATCCTTTTTTTAGGCCATATTATTGTGAAGTCAGTGTCATGGAATATATCCAGGTAGCAGTTAATTTCATTTCTGTACCAGTTTGTGTGTCAGATTTTGCTTCTATAATAGGACTGCTGATTAATGAATGCTACTGCACAGTACTGAGTGGGTAACCAGTTGTGTCTTTGATGCTTATTAAACAGGGAGGTAGTACATAAGCATTTGCAGTCTTGAATATTAACATTCTTCATTTCTTTCAGGATTTTTATGACATCTTGTACTTCGCCTCTTTTTAGGATTTTTCCTTTTCAGTTAGTTATTTTCCTTGGATGTTTTTACTTGTTTCTTGATATAGGTCTTCACCATGTTAACGAAGTGTACCACCACAGCCAGAATCCAAGGGTTCAGGAAAGACTATACACAAATGCAAATGTGTGTGATGTGACAAGTCAAAATACAACTTTGTTGTGTCTGCTGAAATCATTTTTCTGTACAGTTTAGAGATGCTATTGTTGGGAACTTTGTGTGAAAGGTTGGTAAGGCAAAAGATTGTGTAAGATGAACATCAAAAAAAGGAGGGGAAGTTGGGCCGGAGTTACGGCATAGGATGCTTGAGGTTGCAGTCCGATAAAGGTTGGAGTCAGACTTGGCTCTGTCCAACAAATGGGTTAGGTTGCATGAAGCATGGTTTTAGGTTATATCTGAAAAGTGACAATATGCGCTGAGCGTGTTACAGTTTACGGTATGGCAGAGATAAATATCTGGCAGAGATAAATATCGGCAAAGAGAGGCGTAGGGTTGCGCCGAAGGTGCGGCACAGGATGGTAGAGGCCGCAGGCTGATAAGAGGGTGCGGTCAGACTGCTCGCTGTCCAACAAAGAGGTTAGGTCGCACGAAGTGCAGTATTAGATTATATCTAAATAGACCCTATTTACGGTCATATTAAAGGTGGTAAGTAATAGGTCGTGAGGCAAAAGATTGTATGAGATAAATGTGAAAGGACAAATGTTGCAACGGGCGAAACCCCGCGCCGGAGGCGCGGTATAGGATAATAGAGGCTGCGGGCTATTAAAAGGGTTCGATCGGACTCAACTCAGTCCAGCAAAGAGGGTGGGTCACGCAGAGCACAGTGTAACTACGTCGTATTTAAATATAACCTAATAATTAGGTTATAGGTTACATCCTAATTGTTATAATATTAATTAGGTAACAAGACATAATGCGAATTGGATTTTAAGGTTATAATCTAATTAGGGTATATCTAAATAGGCTGTATTTAGATATAACCTAATACCGCACTTCGCGCGACCTAACCTCTTTGTTGGAAGCAGCCAAGGCCGATTGCACCCTCTTATCGGCCTGCAGCCTCTAGTATCCTACACTGCGCCTCCGGTGCGGGGTTGCGCCTTCGGCACGACATTTGTCTTTTGATGTTTATCTCATACGATCCTTTGCCTCGCGGTCTTTTGCTTGCGATCTTTTCTCATACGATCTGTCACCCAGTTTCCCAACAATGGCAACACTGAGTAGCGCGATATTTGGCCATATCTAAATAGGTCCTCTGTAAATATAACCTAACACCGCGCTTTGCGCGGTCTAACCTGTTTATTAGACAGAGCCAAGTCCGATCGCACCCTTTCATCGGCCTCGGCCTCGAGTACACTATACCGCGTCCCTGGCGCAATCCTGCGCCTTCGCGTAACATCAACTTCGGTACATCTCATTGGAAAAGATTTATCTCATACTGTTTGTTTTCCATTGCGATCTTTTGTTTACGATCTTTTGTCATACGATCTTTCACCCAGTTACCCAACAATGGTTTCACTAAACTGAGGAGAAAAATGATTTCAGTGGATCCACGGAATTTGTACTTGGACTTCAGTGACGTCACGAACATTTGCTTTCATGCCGTGGAGCCGTTCTACAAACCTGGATTTTGGCCGTGGTGCACTTAGTAAATATTACTGGTGTTCATCTCATTTTTGATGTCGTTGTATAATGCATTCCCTGTCATTCTTAATTGCATTTTTGTATTTCCTTCTCCAAGATTATGCTTTCTTGGAGAAATGTTCATATTTTTTTTAGCATTTCACTATAGTTTACATTTTGGGCGGATTGTTATTTCTGCAGTGTTGTTTTATTATTGCTTTCAAATTTTGTTCCCTTGCTGTTTTTTCTTCGACATTTTATTATGTTTACTTTTTGGTATCCTTGTTTTATTTAGTGCAATTTTTGCTTTCACTGTTATTTTTACATTTTCTGATCATGGTTCTTTCGTTTGCACCACTAAGGTTTCATTTCATTCCTTCACATTATTTTTATTGCTATTTTTATTTTCTCTGGGTTTTGGTATCAAAAATATTCCCCTCTTCTGTATTGATATCACTCCATGTACAGTGTTGAGATGGTGACCCATCTCTATCATCATGATGCCATTCAATTGTGGGGTCTCAGAGCATCATGTTAGAGCTAATCATTATGTTAATGGAATTTTTTGCATAGAAATTGCAAGTCATTTTGGGTCTGAAAGGACGCTTTGTCATTGTAACCTGCATATTCTGTACCCTAACATAGCCAAACTAACTTACCTAACCCCTATGGCAAACTGACTACTATGCATATGGGAAAAAACAGTTGCTATGCCTTTGCAAATCAATCACTATTCCTATAAAACTGGTAACTATGCCTATGCAGATTGACTACTGTGTGAACAGCAAACTGATTACTTCTACAGCATACTGATTATTATGCCTACAGCAAACTGATGATTATGTCTACATTGAATTAACATCTTCTACCCTGAGAAATCCTGCATACCTCAAAGCAGTTCATGCCATGCAACAAAGGCCTTTCAGGTTTCAGTGTTGGAAAAACTGGTGGTTTCTGGTGTTGAGGCACACCGAGAAATTTGTACTCCAGCCCGTATTTTGCACTCCGAAAGTCTCCCAAAATTTTATTTCATGAAAAAGCTGCATCGTCAGCATTTCGAGAAGTAGTATCTTTCGTGCCATGATATTCATTCAGATGTCGCTTCAGTTCCGTATTTTTCCAGAATTGTTTGGTGAAAAGTGGATTTCTCCATGCAGTGCCCATTTGCCTCTGCTGGCTTTCTCGCTCTGACTGCATTACGTGCCTATACTCCACGCTTCAGTAACTGTCTGCAAATTGCTCTGCTTTTGAGGGATAATGCAGTTGGTTACGGTGGTAAATATAGTTTCGTGTTCCAACATGATGTAGCTGAGAAAAATGAAGGCCGCAGTGTTTGGGGACGATCTTCTCATTTGTTGTCATGCATGACTCATCTGCCTTACGATCTTTATTTTTCAAAGCAGTCTCGCTGCTCTGCCGAGTAAAAACTTCTCAGTGAATCATCACACAAAGTTTCTTTTCGCCACGGCAAACGGCATCCCCTGTACTTATTCCAGACAGTTTTCATACAGCTAATCACGACTCGGATCGTTGGATAGCTCCAGCTGTTCGGGAGCAGCACCAGTCGTGACTTGATGTAATGGATCGCAAATTATCATTTATCCGATCATTATCACATGCGTCTCCATTATGCCAAGTCTCCGCCAACCCATCTGCTGTTGTTTTTCTAACAGGGGATATCACAGCCTTTGAAATTAGGGCTTGTGGACCTTGACGTGTCAGTCAGTTGCTGTGGGTGGGTTTTCCTACATGCAAAGAGGGCTTCACAGTTTGGTCGGGTTAATTGTTTCCGGGTCTGGCAGGATATCTCATATTTGGAAAATTTGGCATTATCCCTATGAGGAGAACGTCGTCGTCCCTCTTTTTTAGATGCTTCTATATCCCTGGATAGTAAGCTGAACATCGTGGTGTTCGATGAACCATGCAAGCCATTAATAAGCATTGTTATAACAAGGGAGTTGGATGAGTGTGCGCGGCGGCATTGTTGTTTATTTGAGAACGAAAGAACAGGTTTCTCCTAATACGAAGATTTTACGAACGAAATAGGTCCGAAGAACGAAAACGAAAAAGGTCGGGAAACTGAGAAGTACCGGAAATTCCGACGTTGCGACTTATTGTCCCTGTCCGAGGAATTTAATAGTGACTGATGTGTATTTCAATGAATGCTGCGACCGTTCCGGTCAAAGCGCCGGGACGAAGCCCCAGCAGAACGGGATACTAAGATGGTCTTCCGCGCACTAATACCAGTTTTGATGTTGCTCCCTGTCCGTTGATTTCTTTCGTTCCGTTGTCAGGAGACCACGGCTGTCTAAAATCGACCTAATTGGTCACGGATTCAGATTGGTCACTTGTCGTCCCACCAGAATCCCCCTTCTCTCCCCGCATGCAAATCTGGGCCAGGGAAATGCTCTTCCGGAAAGCGTCCCTTCGCGGCTAGGCCCTCCCCCTCTGCATCCAGCCGCCAGGCGACCTTTCACGTGGTTTTATACGTCAGAGTCGGGATGTGACCAGGGAAGGAAGTCACTTGGTGCATTTACATCATCTTAGGTGTTCGGATGGTGAAGTTTTTATCTCTCCTCTATTATAATTATACATTCCAACAAAATGATGATACTTGAGAACAGAATGAAAAAATGTGAACAGAACCGATATAACGTGGACTTTTGTGTTATGTGCTTAAGCCAATAATCAGCAAACAAAAATACTTACATGTTGCACACTCATATTTGGTTGTGCAATTTAAGCTGAACTGAGGCAATCAAAACATCATACTGATGTTCCAAAATGGGCAGTAGACTGATAATGTTGATGCGTGATAAACCATGAAAATGACTAATACACATTATCATTGCGTAGTTGGATGAGGACTTTTGCTTAATTGACAAGAAAAAATAGATTTCTCCCTGTCAAAAAATGGAATATTGAGAACGAAGTGTCCTCAGGGTCGAAAACTGTGAAACGTATCCCAAATCCTGACTTAGTGATGGTTGGTGGAATACAAGCTATGCGCCTGTTGACCATCGCTTTTTGTGGTGGTGACCATGGAGGGAAGGCATTAACATTTCCTTCCCAAAAACTTGTGGCACACGCCTCTTTGCCTTGTCGAGTCGACATAGCGAAGGACTTTTGCTCAGGAAGAAACAGTTTTGCGACTTCTGTAGAAATACATGATCTCCATGGAAGGAAATGGACCGTAGTCTGCAGCCTCCTTCGGTTCCCCCAAAATAATTTCGTGAAGCGTTTGTATATTTGTCGGCATGTAGGGGCAAAAAAGAAGAGAACAGAATCGCTGTCCTGTAAAGTGTGATTATTGGTGCTTACGCCTTTATGACTTTGGACGTGACCATTTCGTCGAGTAGCAAATGTTCGAATGATCATTTTGTCTGTCGCGCGGGATCGAAACTGTCCAAAATTTGAACCATGCCAACCGTACCAGACGGAACCAGGCACGCGAAAGTAATTCGGAGCAGACTGAAGCCTTTGCGTCAGGTGTCAGCGTTAATTGGATCAGGACGTATTGTCCTGAATTAGCACGTACTTGTTAGGCCGCTACGTAGTTCTTTCTTATCGGAAATATCTTGTCGAACTAGGTTACGCCGGCTGTTTCACGAGAAGCGGCTTTTTGTTTCAGCTCTTGGTTTTTGCTGTTTACTGCATTGAAAACGCAGGCTACTGCCGACAAGCATGGACTCTTGACATTCAGTTAGCGGTGATATTTAGGCCCGATCGTGTGGGGGGAGGGTGGGGGAGGAGCGGTCGAGGAAAGGCTTCATGACGCCCGGCTAGTGTCAGTCTGTGTGCTAACGCTGACCAGCACTGAACCATTGGTTCCAGATCATAGTGTATTAACGTGATAGACATTGTCTTTGAATTGACAAGAAGTGGTCTGCTTGCGGGAACAATGGTTTGCGTGGCACTGCGTCATTTTTTCCTGTGTCTTTTATAGCTGAATTACGTGGGTGCAGTCGCTGCTGGTGGTTCTCAAAGACATATTTGCATTGTCCACTAATTTCTTGTTGAATCCATTGTAGGGGTTGTAGGAACGGCGAAAGGAACGCTACAGGGTATAGGATCCTGTACGGTAAAGGAGGACTCCAGCCATCCCATCCTCCAACCTGCTGTTTAGCCCCCCCCCCCCAGCTTTTTCAAAACAGTGAAACAAAGTGACCCAGACCGGACAGAAATCAGTAGATGGGGGTACCCAGGCTGGTCAACCCTTGATTGGGCCCCCCACCCCCAAATGATTTTGCTATCCTACACTCCTGATCCATTGTGCGGTTTTTCCTCTTTTTAGATCATTTGTCAGTTAGCATTGTAGATATAAATGTCTGCCAGTAATAATTTGCTTGTTCATGTGGGGCTGTTTTGTACCGCAGTAACCTTTTACGACCCTAACTGTCGTACGTTTTGGTGGCATTGCTCATCTCTAACCCCTTCAGTTGTCCGGACTGTACGTGCCTGCCGTTAAATATGCTGAGGTACCGTAAGTTTTGTTTTGCTTTTTGTTTTTCCGTAGGAAATGATTGTTGTTCCCGCGTTGTTGCATAAACATGGTATGTGGTTACATTTGCTCTGTGCTTGCACTTTCGCAGCGCTTCGGGCTTACATAGATTTCCTTGGTTTCAGCACATAAGCATTAGCAATGCCTGGAACAGAAGAATCCAGGTTTGGGTTTCTTTTAAACCCAATCAAGGATCTCACCAAGAACTGGCAGGTGGACCTATCTAAGGTATGCAAGTTTTTCTGTCTGGGAAGGAAGCTGCATGGTGTCTGCTTAATTAGGTGCGACAGCTGCTGGAGTGAGCTGTGACACGTGAGATGATTGTTTTCTTTTTCCGTGCGGCTTTTGTTAGTAGCGTCCGACGCGAGTTGTGGCGGCGTACGCCCTGTGCTATGTCACGGTGCAGTATTGAACTGAGCGCGTATCGCCCATGAGTGGAGAACGCCGGTCAGCGGCGCGTCCTGCACTGAATTCCAGAGCTGGAATTGTGTGCATATGCTCATGTTTGTAACACCAGCTCTGGTATTGTGTGTGAATTGGCGTGACCGGTTCCATTGGGTGGATTGGTGGACTGACTGTTGGTCGGTGTCCCATGCCAATAGTCCGTGGGCTACTACCTGATGGAGTAGCGGTCCCTCTGAGTTGATATGTGGACAGACTGTAGGCCGGTGTCTCATGCCAACAGTTCCTGGGCGACTACTTGACGGAGCTGGCCGACACACCCATCACATTCGATGGCGGAGAGACGGTGATGAACTTTGCCGAGGCGGCCATGCTGATCCAGGGCTCGGCGTGCGTCTACAGCCGCAAAGTGGAGTTCCTTTGGAAGATGGTCGTCCAAATGCTGGACCTGCTGGCCAACAAAAAGTGAGGCCTGTCGGGCGGCCGCCCATCGGCGTTACGGCTGTCTTGTGACTACAGAGCTGGAGGCAACATCCTTAATGTGGTCACCATGGCAGTGCTGATCTGTTAGTGGTGACAGGGGTAGGGTAATGGTGGTGTATCGGTCGGATGAAGTGGGGAGTGGAGATGATGTTTTGGGTGATTTTGGTGAGCGGAGTTATTTAGCGAGGATGGTTTGTCTTCCAGTGCTCAGGATGTTAACGATGTTACGCACTTTGGCGGCAGGGCTACTTTGCCGTTTCCTCCATCCATTTGGCACCTTCTTCCATTTCATATCGTTCATGCAGACTGCGGCTCACATGGAGGTGGAGGCGCATCGGCCTTGTGTCATCGGAGGTCTGACGCTCCTTTTTCCGCCTGGTCAGGCTGGCGTCCCAGCAGGGCACCAAGAACAAGAAGGGCGCGGCGGACCCGAACGAGACGATCGGCTTCGTGCCGGCGGACGACATGCCCGTCTGTGAGTGCCCGCGCCGGCCGGTCGGCCCGTCCCCAGTGCCGTACCGCGCGGCGCCGGAGCCGCCCGCCCACTGGCCGATCGATCCCGAATTATAGCTGTCCCGCCGTCTGGCAGTGCAAAACTGGCGCTTGGGTCGTACCTTAACCCGCGCTCCGCTGACAATCGACGCCATGCATTCCGGCGGACGGGGGGGGGAGCTACCTTCCTCCAACTCGCGAACGGTTGGTTGCACAATAAAAGCAGGCATACCGTTGGAAGGCTTGTGACAGATAGAACTCGAAACTGGGGTCACTTTGTACTTGGAGAGTATTTAAGCCATTTACGCCTTATATGTCTTCTCACAGCGAATGTCCCGAGAAACTCCCTGGATGTGTAAGGGTTGTGAGTAATGTTGTTGTATTAAGTTGAATTTGTTAAGTTGAATTTGGTTGTAATTAAGTTGAAGTTGCAGGGGACATATTAACCCTATTCGCGACAGGGGGGCTGAATCCGCCCCCCTCGGGTTTTTGCTTGCCAATTCTAGGCTTTTTAACGCAGCTTCACGAAACTTGGTGACTTTTCCTACCTATTCTTTTTGCGTGCCGTGACAAAATTTCAAAATTCTATTTTGCTTAGGGGCGGAGCCAGGCAACGTTTTTGGGAGGCACCTCATGCCATTTTTGGCCATGTTGAGGGTAAAAGAAAAATGTCTGCCAAAAACAGAGTTTTGAAGATGGAACTTAAAACTTTGTATGGATGTTTAGCTAAATAGTTGGGCAGTGTGTAGATGTAATTTTGTTTATCTGAAGTCATTTTACAAGGTCAGGTCAAGGTCAAAAGTCAAAATTTGTTTTTTGCAATAATTTCGGCGCCGTTTTTTGAAATGCCAAACCCGAAATTATATGGCTTAGAAGGGTACCTTCTACGTCATAAATATTCCGGATTTGGCATTTGAAAAAACGGCGCCGAAAGTATTGCAAAAAAACAAATTTTGAGCCTGATATCAGGTCGGGTCACGAAGCTATGACCTAAAATGTCAGTGCGCCGACCCTATATCACAATAGCCATGAAATGACATTTTTGAAATAGAATGAATTCAAATGATTGAAAACGTTTACAGATAATATTAAATGCACACGACATCATTCCAAGCGACCCCAAGGTCACTGGAAGTCATTTAAGGTCAAAGGTCACAAGTTGATCTGAGAAACGTGTGACCATGGCAGTTCCCCCTTTTTCATGTCCCTGGCACCGCCTATGCTAACATTATACAAACATTGTAATGCGATTTGTACTTCTTTAGTGTAACATGACTAGCAGAAGCCAACAAAGGGTGTTTGCGTCTTTTGTTCATTCAGTCGTTAGAAAACTAATCCTCCTATTTTTGAAACCCTGTGAACGCCCATGAATTTTCTCAAAATTTCGGATCTGCGGACCCATAGTAAAAGCCCTATCCATATTCTCTCGATTCATGCCAGTTTCATCGAAATCGGTCGATAAACAACGGAGTTATAAGAAGTCCAAAAGTACCCCCCATTTTGACATTTTTGCCCCCCGTATCCACAAATTTCAAAATTTTAAAAAATTTTTTTTATAAAAATGTAGTTTACGTCACGGCAAATCGATTGCCGTTTGTTGCGATGAAATCGGACGAGTAGTTATCGAGATCTCAGGGGGGGGCCGAATCCGCCCTCTGCCGGGAACCGACCATACCGTCTAGCCCTCCGGGAATATGGTTAAAGCGTGCAGGTGCGGATGCAAATGTCTAATTACTCCTGTTTGGCGAATATTAACGCGGAACGTCGAGTTCAAGATACAGCGGTTTTCCGCGCCACAGCGCCGCTGCGCCGCGGGCGGCGGCGAGGAACGCTGGATAACATTGACGGACGTAAATTTTGGTGTGGCTTTATTTTGGTAAAATAAGCCTTACCAGTTGCTGTTTCTTGATGCGAGTGGTTCGTGTTGTGGTTTGCCATGCTTAAAAAAAACGAAGTAATTAACATTTTCCACAGCTGGCGGAGCATTATTCGTGCAGGCTTGTCACTTGCAACATGTGCAGTTTTTCAAAACTTCGAAGTTATTGATATTATTGGTAACTTTGAAAGCCAATTCTGTCATTTTCCATTCTTTCCAAGTCATTCGTTGCCGATTTTGTCGGCGACGCATCTTTATTAACAGTGATTGGTGACTTGACCTCAGGTTAGATTGTTAGAAATAGGCTTGAGCCGAGGCCAGTGACGTGGAAGTTTCCCAAACATCTGAAATATCAGATTTGTTGTGCGTCTCAAGATCTCTAGCCCGAGGAAGTTTTGTTTTGCTTTTTTTAAGTTGCGGAGGCCAGTCTTTTTTTGGACACAGGCCCATTTGACCTGGTTTAGGTCAGAGACCCGACTCGACCAAGGGCTAGGTCCGAGACCTGGTCCGCCCTGGGTTCGGAACGTCGACACAAGGTGTGAAAAGGGCCAAGTAAAAGTTTTATAAAATTTTGTTGCCCAGGGTTTGTTCGCTCTCTTGCATTGTTTGACAAACTTCGGGGGTCTTTCAGTACCCCCTTTTCCAGTCGGACGTAGATTAAATGTTTGCTTTACCGTGTCGGATCCATGGCCGATAGCCATATACGCTATAATGTGGTAAAGATTTGGGTGAAACGTACACCAGTGAAGCGCCAGATAAATGAGCGGTACCCTCACGTTTTTATGTGTAGTTTAACAGGGAGGATGCATATCCTTGCACTAATATCCCTGCGAAATGCTCGCGGTGTTCGAATACGTTGAACAGAAGACGCATATTGTATGTGAGGACTTTTGTTTTGTTTTATGAAGTCTCGCATTGTTTGACAGGTGTGTGAATAAAGGGCTTAGTGGTAGAATTTCGCCTTTAATTAACGTCATCGTGTTACGCCATATTGTCAGCATTTTCTCCGATTTAGAGTGTATTGTGGGAAGTTCAAGGCCAGTTAGTCCTGTAGATTGAAATTCACGAAATCAGTGTGATCACGGAAATAACTTTTTAACTGGCTTTTATATGAGTTGGATTTATGCTCATCGCTTGTACAGGACGTTCCGTCACTGACGTCTTTTCTGCAGGCAAGAGGCAAATGAAAGAGGAGACGGATGACAAGTTATCGGTGAAATTTCTGCCGGTCACGCCTGTCTGTCTAGTGGACAAGGACAAGACCAAGAAGGCGGTGCCATTGTTCTCATTAACCGGCGACCTGTTGGGTAACAAAGACGACTATAGGTGAGTGCACCGCTGTGGCGCTGTGCGTGTGCGTGTGCGTACGTGCGTGCGTGCGTGCGTCTGGGCCAGTGAACCAGTTGCAGAGATGCTGCAGATGAATACAGGTGAGGGTATCGGTCGTCGTGCCGTCGCTGTAGCCGCGACCGTCGGTGCTATGTATGTGTTAAGGGAGAGGGGGGACGGGAGGATGACTGGCTCACAGAACCAGTGAGAGCTGATGCAGGTAACTGCAGGTGAGGGCGCCGCTTGCCTGTGGCCCGGACCGCCGGCGCTCTGTGTGTGTGTGTGTGTGTGCGTGTGCGTATGCGTGTGCGTGTGTGTGTGTGTGTGTGTGTGTGTGTGTGTGTGTGCCTTTGTGTGGGCGTTCGACTGGGACACTGAATCGGTTGTGCTGCTGTTGTGGGCAGAGTGGAGTTTTGCTCGGGACGGTCAGGAAGGGAAGGCTTTTTGGAAACCTAGCCGAGGTGTTTGTTTTTCAAACAGTAATAGTATGTTTTAAACGGTAATATGGCGTTACTCATGATGTTCAACCATTTACGGGGGACGAACGAAACGATAAGCGTCCTCCGTCAAGTGATTCAATATCTTGACATTGCTACATGTAAAATGTAAGCTTGAACCGTTTTGACATGCCAGTCATGGAACTTCGCATGGGAAATTCGGGGCGGATAAGGGAGAAACATTCGCCAGTTTTCAGGTTAAGTAACTACCCCAGTTTCCCTGCGTTCTGAAGCCTTTGCTAATACCTACCCAGGTTTGAATGAAGCACAAGATTTCCACCTTCTGCGTTGTCAGCATAATTCACGATTTGGAATGGACAACATCGATTTACTAACCCCAGCAGAAGAATTTATACACACGCACGTGGTGGCCACTCTCACCAAGCTCTCGTCCCACAGCCGCTTGGGACAGTCCGCTGGGTGCTGCACATTTACCCCGTGTTGTATTTCCTAGTAAACGCCTAAAGCCCAGGTCCGTTTGTGGGTGACATTCGCTTCGTTCCCATCTGCCGTCCGTGGAGCGGCCGTTATGTAGGGATTGAAGCGCGGGTAACGGACCCAGGTGTCCTGTCCGGATCTAGGGCGTGGTGTTAGTGCCCAGAGGAGTCGCCGGACGCACTTTCCGACGTCCGAGCCCGGGAGTTAGTTCAGGAATTAGTCTCTGGAGCTGTGTGTGACGGACGGTGGGTTGACGTGCTCTCGGCGGGCGGGTATGACTGAGCCTGGTGACGGTCAGTGACGGGCCGGCCGTGGTTCGCAGACTGAACAGCACCATGTCCTCGGTGACCGGCATGCTCTGTACGGAGATGGACATGGAGGCCCTGCTCCGGCACCACGTCAAAACATCTTTCTCGCCCACAAATTCGCCCGGTGAGTACCGCGCCAACTCCGTGGTGCCTCTGGTTCAGTGCGATAGCGGTAGCGCTCGTGCCCCACGTGCGATTACCTCCTAACTCGCTGGCCGAAATGCTCCCGGTCCTGTCAAGTGTGCATTTGCCTTTTGCATCCTCATCGACAGCTGGCGCGAGGACCGTCGACGTGAATGTGGGTGGTATTCCCGGAAAATGGTGAAATTTCTCTGTCTCGGGAAAGAGGTCGATAGGTAACGCAAAGTCGAGCCTGCTGTTCCCATCTCCGCCGCCGCCGACGTCGCACGAACGGCGCCCAGTCCCTTCGCTCACAACCGACCGTGAGGAGACAAGTGTGCTGTGAGCTGTCGCGTGACGCTGCTGACCTCTGTGGCTGACCGTGACCGACCGTGAGGAGACAAGTGTGCTGTGAGCTGTCGCGTGACGCTGCTGACCTCTGTGGCTGACCGTGACCGACCGTAAGGAGACGAATGTGCTATGAGCTCCCCTGGGACGCCGCCCAATGTGTGGCCGACCATTGGCGGCAGTGGGGAGACGGGCGTCGTCCGAGTGACCTGTGACGTGACGGTGTCCCGTGACGCCGCTCGTCCCCGCCGCAGATGTGTCGACGGTGCTCTCCTGTGCGCCGGGCGGCGACTTTTCGGACCGGGAGGACGGATGTCCGGCGTCGCCGCCGCCGCCGTCGCCGCCGCCGCCCGAGCAGCCACCGTCGCCGCCGCCGCCCCCCCTGGCGCCCGAGACCAGGTGAGAGAGAAAGGCGTCACTTCCGGACCGAGGAGAGCCTCGTCAGTGGCCCAAATCAAAGGGCTCGTCGTGTATGAGCTATCGTACCTCTGTCTCGCCAGTTTTGACGTGTTTCAGATGGTTTGTGTCTCCTTCAGGAGCGGTCGGTCTGTGGCTGACTGTGTGTCTGTCTGCGCCAGGAGCGGCCAGCGCCAGTGTCGGCGTCGTCGCCAGGTGGCGCCGCTGTCGGCCGCCGACTCGGAGCTGCCCTGGAAGCCGGTGAACCCGTACGAGGATTCTGGCAAAAAGCGCCGTCCGTTCCGGCGCGGCCGGGTCACGCTGCGTCCGCCCTGTCTCTGTCACTCGGAGAGCGCCGCCAACAAGGTAGTCACCGTCTCCACCGGGCTGTTTCATCTCCCAGCTGTGCCCGACGTAGTGTACCAACGGATAGAAAATAAATAATCACTGGTATATCTGGTTGCCCAACTCCGTCATCCGTCCCTTATTCGGACCGTGATGTGGTCCCTTATCCGAACGGTGACGTGGTCCCGGTCCGGGGCGTGGCGCGGTCCTGGTCCGGAGCGCAACGCTGCCACGGTCGGTGACGTGACGCGGCCCCGGTCTGTGACGCGCATGGTCCTGTTCCGTGGCGTGACGCGGCGCTCCGTTTGTCCGCAGCGGAAGCGGAAGCTGGCCGAACCGCCGCCAGAGCCTCCGTCGGAGTCTGTGTACGGCGAGGCCGGGCCGCCGCCGCCGCTGCCGTCCGTCTCCGACTACCTGAAGGCCGAGCTGCTGACGCCGGTCGGCCGGCTGACGCGCAGCCAGCTGCGGCACGTGCTGCCCGAGCTGCGGCCCGAAGTGCTCAGCGAGCTGCAGCGCCGCAAGCTGGCGCTGGCCGACATCAAGCAGCAGAAACGTGAGCTGCGGCGGCCGGACCGTCCGATGGCGTGGGACGAGCGGGGCGGGAGGAAATGGGATCGCGCATTGGTGGAGATGACGGTTTTTGGAAGTTCGGAAGTACCCGTGTGGAGCGTACTTTCGAGCTTTCCCGGATTCGAAAGAGCAGTGAACCGCGTGTGTGTCCCACTTCCGAGCGGGAGGCCTGGGTTCATCTTTAACCGACCGCGCATAGCTGGTCATCGAGAGCTGCGACCTTGTGAGAGGACATGGCTGTGTACCACTGCAGCATTCGATCTGTCGATAACACGGCCGCCGGCGTCTGTACTGCATTGGCCGTAACACGGCCGGTGCGTGCCTGACTGGGGCGGTGCGCGGCCAACAGGCGACAGCGCCGAGGACGAGAAGGAGCCGGCGCTGCTGGACGAGCCGGCCGGCTCGGACGCCGGCTCGGACGGCGGCAGCCTGGCGGGCGAGCCGGCCGACCTGCCGGACCCGGCCGACCACCCGGCCGACCTGCCGCCGGCCGCGGCCGCCGCGCCCGACAGCTACGAGGAGCTGGTGCAGCGGCGCGTGGCCGAGTACCTGAGCGCCGCCCAGGAGTACGTGCAGTCGACCGAGCTGTCGCGGCGCGTCGCGCGCTGGCAGGAGAGCGTGCTGCCGCGGCTCGAGCGCGAAGAGCGCCGCAAGGAGTTCAACATCCACGACTACGGCTCGCGCATCTTGGAGCGTTTCCCGGAGGGCGGCGGGAAGTACACGGTGCCGTTCGCCGAGGTGGTGCGGGGTGAGGAGGCGCCCGAAGTGGCCCGGTACCTGCTCTCCTCTCTGATGCTGGTGAGTGTGGCGCCCGGCCAGCTGGTGCGCTCTGATACGCGATACGCGTTCCTTAGTGTTTTCCTTCATCGGCACAAGCCCGCTTGAAATTATGGGATGGTGGTCTTGTTGTCGATCATTTGAGAGAACCAAGCCCAGGAAAGAAAACGTGGAATGATGTTCATCGTGAGAGATAATCTCAGTCGTTTTATCATTCAGGACAGATCGAGCACCTGCGCTGATGATCTTTGGGTCATGAGTTTGACGCATGTTGAGCCTAGTCATTTGACGGCTGTATTGTTGGCAGCCGCATATATCGAAACATCAGAGAAATGTCAGAATAGCAAAGAAACACTGACGTTGGCAGTCAGGCATGGCATTTCCATGTGAGGCTGAGGTCATTTTTATCTTCTGATGTAGCAGAGGGTGTTATGACTTCATGGCACATTGGTACAAGGCCGGGAACTGAAACCGACGTGTGATACGGGTTTGATTCCTGAACCAGCGATTGGACATAATCTGGCCCGCGCGCGGGAACGTACAGAACTGATTGGAATTTCACGTCATCAAACCGCCCGGCATACGCTGACCGCATGTGTACGTCTTTCGTTGCTTGTGAAGTTTCCGATTGCTTTTGTTTGGGTTGCAAAACGCTTTGTTTGGAGCTGAATTGCCCATCCGAAAGTTTATTGTTTGCATAAAAGAGCAATACATAAAGCCACACATTATCTACATTATAGTACGTCTCGCCCATATCTTAGTATGTTTTCCTCTTTTTCAGTGACGCTGCACGTATCAGGTTTACCGTGGCTGTTACCTCTGAGCTGAGCTCATGTTCCGCGTGGTCTTTGCCCCAAGCGGATTGGCAGTGCAGCCCGTTTGGTTACAGGCCAACACGTACAACGTGGAAATCCAGCAGCCCGGTGTGGAGGGTCTGGCCATGGACTCCATGGAGCTGACCCTGATCTCCAGGAAGCGGCACCATGAGGCGCTGGACGGCTACCATGCCCCCAGTCAGCAGTCCCCCAAGGTCAGCACATCCGGCCCCCAGTGAGCTGTACCAGCAGGTTAGCATACCACACCCTTAGTCAGCAGTCCCCCGGGTCGACATATTATACCCTTAGTCATATCATATCATATCGACATATCATACCCCTAGTCAGGAGACCTTTGGGTCGGCCTGTCCTTCCGCAGGGAAGAACCAAAGCAGGGACAGTGACAGATGGTTCCACAAGCCGGCTCTGCCTGGGGTGTTTGACTGACCAGTTGAGAGATCCCATTGGAAGACAAAGATCCAAAGCCCGGGAAACAGCAGGCCCCTTCAGGATTCGTCCAAAGCCAAAGCAGATCATGTCTGCAGTATGGTTGCTGATTTGGCTCTCGAGGTACTTTAGTTTCTGTTGTCTGTTTTTTTTTAGTTTAGTTTTTATTGTCAGTGTAAAATCCGCTGAAGTGTTATATTTGTCGTGCGGATCTAACGGCTGTAGTGTGATGTGTTTGTCAGTGTTCCTTATTCTCCGTTGTAGTGTGGTGTTTGTGGCTTGGATCGGATGGTTTCGGTGTTGTCTTTGTCAAGGTGGACTCCATTGTAGAGTTCTATTTGATTAGCGCTGTGATCCGACAGTTGTGTGATGGCTTTGTTTGTCATGATGTGTTTTGCTGCAGTGTTGATTGTCGGGGTGGACTCGTCAGTTTTGCAGTGTAATGATTTTTGTTGTCCTTATGAGGTCCGTTCTCGTGTTTTGCCTCTGTCTGTCTGGAGGGGTTCTGCTTGCGTCTGTCGGCGGCTGGACCGGGCGGGTTTGTTGGTCGCGTGTCGAGGCGGGCCGCTCTCGTAGTGCCGCAGCGGGTCGGCGATGAGCCGGACCGAGTGTCGCCGCCGCTGACCGCGGCCCGCTGACTCGCGCCCGGCCCCTGCCGCCGACAGGCGGAAGAGCCAGGAGGGCGGCGGCCGCCCGGCGCCCGGTCGAGCCTCCTCCCGCTCGCCGAAAAAGGCCGTCCGCAAGAAGGCGGCGCCCGGCCGGCGGAAGGCGCGCCAGGAGATGTGACGCGGGCGCGACGCCCGGCCGGCCGGCCGGCGGGGCGCCGGACGCCATGTGCCACCGTAATGTCCGCCCTGGCGGGGCCGAGCGAATGCAGTGTTTTTGGCGGGGCGACTGTTTGGCGGCACGCGACGATCTTGTCTGTCGGGTTGTGCTGATCGGACCAAATTCCCGCGGAGATGTGTGGTAGTTAAGCGGAGCAGGTAGACAACCAAGATATGGCGTTTATGTGGCGTGAGAAGTACCTGTCAGGGTACATGCTCCGTAGCATGTTGTTGCTCTTTTGTGTGAAGGATGGGACTTTGTAGCCTTGCTTACATGCATTGCTCTTCATTTCCTATCTTAGCTCGGGACAAGCTACATATATGTAGCTTTTTATGATTTTTGATGACTGCCC
Source organism: Capitulum mitella (assembly GCA_030062745.1). NCBI lineage: Eukaryota > Metazoa > Arthropoda > Thecostraca > Pollicipedomorpha > Pollicipedidae > Capitulum > Capitulum mitella. The sequence goes on along the minus strand of CP099847.1, from coordinate 4,175,004 downwards.
ACATGCCGACATGTTCACATAAGAAGTACAAAGATGCGTTTCAAGTTGATGCGTAATATTTGGTGCGCACAAATAAAAGGCCGCATTTGCCATGCACGTACCATTTGAACGGACGAGGAAAATGATGTTTCCGTCACCATCATTGAAACTGTGGAACGAAAAAGAGTGACAGGCTTGCGATGCCGTAAGGACAGTACCGCAATTCTTCACTGCCGTGCACCAGCCATCATCGAGTGCCGAGCGCCGTCGCTCAGGTGCCGGGCGTCGGCCACCATCTGTTGGGCCGCGCCGTCCTCTGGTACGCACATTCTGGTGCATCGGCCGCACTGGTGCCAGACCAGGGACGTACCCAGGGGGCCACGGGAATTATGGCTCCCCTGAGCCAAGCGGTCTGCACTGTGTATAAGGCAGTTTCTCAGGAATGCGTAATAGTGGTCAAATATATGTTGCAGAGACAAGGCATTACATGTTTTTCCTGTGCGTTAGGTATGAGATAAGTAACATAAATTGGTGCTTTTTTCTAATTAATTTCGTCATATGCGAGTGGCATATGACAAGATTTGACATTGCCCTCCCCCCCCTAGAAAATCCTGGTTATGTGTCTGTACCAGACATTCGCGCGCCGGCTGCACGCTGTGCGATGCGGCATTCTCGAATCATTTCTGTGCTGTAAGTCATGGGGGCTCTTCTATAGCGGCAGCCTCGCCTCACATACTTAGTAATGTGCTCTAACCATCCTCCCAAACATCCTCCCGAGCACATCATAGACGCCAAGTTGCATCTGCGCTGCCACTGTGCCATGCAGCGTTGTTAATAAGGGTGATAATGTCTCGCAGTTGCCGGGAGTTTTGCTGAAATGACCCTTATTGTAGGATATGTAAGCTGTTAGAAATACCCCTCTGACGGAATAATAGGCGTTCATTTTGTCAAAAGGACCCCAGATTAAGAGATCATTCGTCAGGCATCATCTATAGGTGCTTTTATCGATTCTAATGGACTGGACTGGCGGTCCCAAAATCGCGTATTTTCCCCATTCCCGCGTTTTAAAGGCGGCGCGCCGTCACACCGTTGACGTCACGCTCGAGGTGTTGCCAGGAACTTTGGAGTAGGCCGGTCGAGACCTGCGTCAGCCGGCCGCCATTTCGACGTCAAGTTATGACGGATTCAGAGATCTCAGAGTCTCTACCCGGGATTCCCAATATCGTCAGTTTTCGATGTTATGGCTCGAAGGGAGTTCAGGAATAGATCTTTTCAGCTTTCTGTGGCCCCAACCGACCCTTGGCCAAAAAAAGCCATGCTCATCCTGATGGGTTCGTATGCGCAGTTTAATCAACCTGAAACATAACTTTTGAACTAATCCCTCGGAAATTGTGGTTCTCAGGTTTTCGCTCAGACAACAAGCACCTCCACTGTCCCATTCCACGGATCTCCACATTTTCTCCTCTAAACTGCTGGTCGACAAGCCTCTTCCACCGATTTTGGGCCTTTAGAAGCCATTGGGATGTCGCTTAATCGATGGCGGGAAACTGGAAAACGAGAACATGGGAGCGAGCATAGTGAGGATGCGGAGGCGAACGATGTACATGATGCATGTAAGCCATGTTCCTAAAGCTGGCATCTTTTGAGCTTACTTTCCACATAACCGGAAGGTAGCTCTGTCAGGCTCTTGGACCGAGAGCGTCTGCATCGCGCTTGTCTACGCATCTTGGTCTTACACAACCTTGGTGGCTGAATGTTCCAACCTCACGTCTTCGTAGAGATGCTGCTCTGCTCATCCATGACTTCAAGAAAACCTGTCGTGAGGAAAGGGGATGTCATTCTTATTAAATTAACGTGTACACTTTTCTGAGAGCCTGCAAAGATGATGTCACGACTTTCAGAGGCTTGTACCGGATTTGTGAAAGGAATGTTCCTCATTTTTGAAGAACAAGAATATCTTCCAAAAGGACAAACTTCCAGTGCAATTTCTTATTATTTAACAAACATAAAAAACTAAACCTTACCAACTTTCGACAAATTTATGAGAGTAGGATCTGCCTCTGCACCCTACCCTGAGCACGCCACTGCTAACACTACTGCACTGGCAGCAGCGTCAGCCATGTTGTTTACCTTTCCTGTCTTTCCTCTGGGTGGCCGGAGATAGCTTTTGGTCATCTGTTATTGTCGTAGATGAGACATATTGTTATGGTTGAATTACTGCGGTTCACTATGGGTAATATTTGAGGCTTTGGATGCTTCTTTCATAAACTTACCGTCATGCTTATTTGTGCTGTAGCTCCGTGTAAATCTGTGCCTCGTAAAGGTGCCTCTGTCCGTCGAGGATTTAGTGCATGTTGTTTCATCGTGAGATGTAAATATTAATTTAATCTAGTCATAACAAGAACGAAAACCATGAAAATCCTTGTCGAAAATCTTCAGACACCCAGTCGGATATCGTATCCCCATACCCGCTCGTGCCATGTTATGTAAAGATGACGCCACGGTCCGTTGGTTTAAACACGGTCGTCGGGCCTGATGGCCGTACGTTTAGGGCCTCGGCCGTGAGGTTACGGCCGGTACTGGTTGGAGTTTCTGGGGGCCGGGAGGTTGCGGTTCGTCGGTTGGTGACCAGTGACCTTCGCTTTTTCGAGAGGGTGACGTGTGCTGTCTGAGTCAGGGGCAGGGGTAGCACCATCGCAAAAAGATGCTCCCGTGTAGATTGCATGTTGAGGTTTATTCGCAACGGTGATCTTAAAACGATGAGGCGTTCCCAATAAGCTTTCTTTCCCGATGGTAGGGAAACCAGGGGTTTTAGCGCTAAAAATCGATACAATATGTATTCAGGAACACATTGCCAACAAATGAACACGCTGAGTGTTAAAAAGTCAACCAAGCAATCTTACATATGCACTCTGAAGAAAAAATTCAAGAACCACTTTTTCCGCAGTTTTCGAAACAGAAAACTAATGTATTTTTCACAACACACTGAAATACTGTAGTAGTGTGATACAGAAAAAAACTCCATAACTCACGCGTTTTTGTCGAATGTTTTAATGTTGTGGATGCTGCCTGTTTTTATATTTTAATGGACCAGATCCCCTTGTTTTCCACGGGCATAAAATACACGGACCATTTGCTTTGGGTATGACGGTTTTATAGGAAATCATTGCCTGCACGATGCCAAACTTTTAGTTTTGTGTATTTCCTATTTTTACCTCTCTCTCTCTCTCTCTCTCTCTCTCTCTCTCTCTCTCTCTCTCTCTCTCTCTCTCTCTCTCTCTCTCTCTCTCTCTCTCTCTCCCTCTCTCTCTCTCTCTCTCTGGTGCCGCCAACAGAACCTCTCGATACATGCTTGGAGTATAGCTTCCTTTACTCTATGCCGTAATAAAAATCCCAAATCTATTCTAGCCAAACCGTGTGATGCAGAGGCCGACGTCATGCCTGTCGTGACATCAGCAACCCACAGCTTACTGAACGCATTCCGCGAACTTCACCATGCTTCTTATCGGGACTCTGTCCGTGGTCGCACACAGGATGTGGCCTCGACTGCCGCGCACTGTCTGGTCCAGTTTTCCCGCGTCCCCGAGTCATATTTCCGCTGTCGATCAAGCGAAATCCGATCTGACGCCTCCCTCGGCGGCTACGGACACCGCATTGTGCAGGCATTGTGAAATTGCGCTACTCATATCCTAACGGCCTGCCTCAGTCAGAAGAAGCTGATTATTTAACCGGACATCGTCACAGGTCATTAAAGGTTGATGTCAGACGTAAAAAGCAGTGAATACTATCTGCTGGCAATGCCTTCGTTCCGTTTATTTTTTCTTCGCATGATTTGCTACCGTAGATACAAAGTGTGCAACACTGTGCGGTGCTATGCAGTACACCATGAATACCTTGTGTGCTATTGCACAACCCTAAACATATGTGTATGCTATTACATGCGACGTTACGACTGATTTATATGATGTACTGGAATTGAACACTGGTTAAGTTTGCCTGGAACATCAATTTACTCTCCTCTAAAAAGACAGTGAGTCAGTTTCGCCTCATGTCTTGGAAAAGTATGGAAGTAGCCTGGTATGGGACCCTGTGTAATTCGATCTTTTCTCCTGCAGTCCTTGACACGAGTCTGCCATCTACGCCAAAGGTTCACCACCCATATTTATTGTCCTGCGAAGGCATTGCTTTAAAACCGTTCTGGTTTTGTCACGAACGTGGCCAGGATTTCGCCAGGGAGGGGGCTGGACGAACCTGACCCTCCTCAGACTGAGATCTCCTCAAATTTCGGCCACTTTATTTTCAAGTTCCGAAAATGGGCACCCGTTTTTATTTTTGTGCACAAAAAAGTTACATTCCTGCCGCAGATGGGGGGAGGGCATGTACCCCTGGCCCTCGTGGCTACGCCTACGGGTTCTGTAATTAACGTTCTATGGTGGCACTTTTTCAAACCCTATATATATATATATATATATATATATATATATATATATATATATATGCTCGACACTCTAAATAAACGGCCATTTGCGCACGAAATTTTTTCAAGAAACAGTCGCAGTTCGTGCGATGTTTTTTTTCTAGTCTGTAATAAACAGTCTAAGCTTTCGGAATGCGTTTATACGAACTGCGATATCGTTTGGTAAACAGCACTGGGCAGCAGTTAGCAGCCTTTGCGGCATGTCAGAGCTTTCTGCAAAACAGTTACAAAGCCAAGGTGAGGAGTCAGAGGCTTAATCAAGGACGGGGACCAAACCAAGGACTACTAATCCTTGCCTGGTGTTTTATGCTCTCTTGCAGTTCTATTTGACGACTTCCCATGGCATCTTAGTGCTTCCTCAAAGATGGTGATGCATGCCCTCTGGAAATAAAGAATAACAAGTGAAAGCGAAGCGAATTTCCAACCGCTCCTGCAGAAATCTCTCTTCGTATCCAAGCCTCAGTCGTCCCGTTGACAATATCATGGCTTTCGACATGCCACGGCCCCAAAAGGCGATTGGGCTAAAGGTGATCACGTGACACCCTTCTTAAAGTGCCATGTATGGGTCAATTGCTTTTCTTGCAGACCGACTGGCGTTTGGCGAGACGTGAATAAAAACTTCTGTCCTGACCCCAAGTGGCTTCCGACCTCGGACAGAGAATGCCTTATCACTTCTGTTCTGGTCGGCGGGCTGACACGTACATCTCGTCAGTCTTCTCAGGAGAGTTGTCTGAGATTACGACTTTCGGTCTCCTTGTCTACGTTGTTTGTTGACGTAGCCCATAACTTATGTCAACAGGCACAATGGTGAGGCGCTGCAACCACTTTACACCAAATTGTTCTGCATGCTGCGGCTGTCAAATCGATTGGATTGGGTTGGACCTTTCGATGTCTCATATCCCAGGCGTTGAAGCCATTGGAGCTGTAATTTAAGCTGTCTGCCTGCTTACAATTTATTAAGTGCATTTCTTTGTTGTAGTTGCTCACATTAGTTGTTTGCTTTAGTTGCGGTTTTACCATTCAGCGACCCCGCTGTGACGTGACGTGACGTGTGTGACGTGACGTGCCTAGCTCCCGAAACGCTCAGATCCTCACTGTATTGGGTCCTCTTGGGCCCAGGCGACCGCGTCTTGAATGGAGTCTGTGTCTCGTCAGGCGCCAGTCGCCCTCTGTTGTATATGCAAAAGCCGGTCGCCCCGGCGCCCCGCCCCGAGCTCTCGGCGGACGGTCCGGTCAACCAGCACCGGCCTAGGCCCGCCCGGCTGGCCGGCAGGGGCAGCACCGGGAACCACACCGACCGTGCGCCACAACAAGGAAAAAGTGCAGTGATTGACATGGAAAATTATTCACATATGCCTGCTACCCTGACAGTGGATTTCGACGATTAACGCAACCAGCTGATTATCGGTGGCAATGTTACCTGGCAACAGAGTCGCTTTCTCGGAAACGATATTCTGTGAGACTTTGGAACTTTTGAGACACGCCTTTGCGCGATTAGATGAAAGTGCATCAGGACAGGATGAATGTGGTAAAGCGGCAACATTTCTGAGCGATAAGCGAAAATGGTGAAAATGTGTCAGAAATCTGCACCCTGATGAGACTTTTTAGGAGTCTTGCATGAATTCCGACTGAAGATGGAAGAGGTGGTCTGAGGAGGTTCCCGACGTTATTGTATAAGACTAAAATAAGACGTGCGGGATGTAAGTGGAACTGCAATATAATTTTCGGATAGTTTAGCCATTTGCAAAGCCCTTACTCACCCTGCGTATAGGAAACTGGAAGCGAGCGTTTCGAGTTCAGTAACATATGAGGCAAGAAAACCTGATGATGATGCTCGTCATAAATACAAAACGGATATTGATACTTTGTTATGCATCGGCTTTCCCTACTTCTTCACGCTGTGTTCAGCAGTTTGCCTGATGTGCATATGTTCCTCCAGAATAATATTCCACACAACTGAAGAAATCACTGACGATAAAAACCCGAGAACATTTTTCTACGAAAACATATTTTTCAAATGAAGAAAGCCATCGATGCTCCTCAGTAACAGGTGTCCAAGCACGGCAACACAAACGCATGAACTGCTGCCCGCCGCATTTCTGGAGCGCGAAGGGCATCGGTCATCGCTCCTGTCCAGGATCCAGCTGAGTTGATGCTCGGCACGCTCCCCGTGCCGCGGCGGGTCGCGCCGAACGAGAAGACGCCGACCAGCCTGCAGGGCGGCTGGCGGGCAGCTGAACGGGCGAAGGCCGCGGGGACGCCCCGGAGTCCTGCGATCCGCTTTAGTGATATGTCATAACCACGGCCGCCCGTGTACGTATGCGCTCGTCGCCGGGAAAACCGGCCGTCATCTGCAACGTCATCGCCTGCGGTACATCCCGCCAGTGAGCCGGGTGAGTCCCCTGAGCGCGGTTAGCGCGTAGTCAGGTTAGCATTAGTCCAGACCGGCGCTCGTGCAAACGAGGGCCGGTCTGGTTTGATGCCCAAGTCAAAGTCAGCTGCGGTCAAGGTCGCCGTCTGGACGGCGGGCCGACCGTGGCGTCGCGTAGTGTTCATGGAAGGACTCTACGATTTAAGGCGAACAGGAATGGCGTCTAAAAAAGGCGTCACTTCCAAATCGTAAGGACTAACGTGCTGCCGGACCAGCAGGGACTCAGCTCCTATGGATTAGCTCGCAGATTCAGCCCAAAGCGTTCCGGATCTCATCAGGCAGGCGGAATGACTGATGTTCCCCGAGTTCCAAAACAAGCGATCGCCGACGCCCAGTGGGAGCAAGTATAGCACGTGCAGAACTCCTTTGAAACTGTGACGGTAGTGTCACCGTGTTTCAGAAACCCAGCAGGGTTTCCAGTTGCGAAGCTATGTGGCAGTCTCATTTTTAATTCAATTATTAACTCTTAGTTATATATACATACATATATATTCTTTTCATTTTGTTATCTGTTTTCTTTTATTTCATTACACATTTTTCTTTTAATTTTATTATATATTTCTCTTTGGAAAGAACGGAAGAGCACTTCTGAAAAAGCCCAAAGCAGCATTTGAGAACCACCATATATGCATATATGTATATATATATATATATATATATATATATATATATATATATATATATGGTGGTCCTCAAATGCTGCTTTGGGCCTTTCCAAAAGTGATTTTCCATTCTTTTGTTGGAATCATTAAAAGAAAGACTTGTGCAAAATTTTGCCCATTATTATTGTCGTTTACCACTGCCAAATGGAGGTCGAATGTCGCTTTCTGGGCGGTGCAGTCTTCAGTACTGTCTGTGCGGGCGGCTGGTAACCAGCTCCAGACACGCAGGCACGGGTCGGCTCCGGTTCCCGCAGAAAACCGGCGGGATCCCTGTTGTTGGGTTTTGGACCATTACGTGGTATGGACTGGAGTAGCACTCAACGAGCACGATTTTCACCATTTCACGGCTTGGTTGGCAGTTCAGGAACACAGTTCCTGAACGACTGGGACTGTGTTCGTGGAGCGCTAGCTAGTCCGTGACATAGTCAACAACGCGTTACTGAGTGTTAGGCCAAGTTCATGCCAAATCATATTGAGAAGAGAGACAAACCTGACTCAAGGTTCTGGGCGCCTGAGCCCAAGAAGGCTATGTGTGCATTGACTCACAAACAAATAAGCAAACCAAATCATACACCTAAGCCGGACAATATGGATTCCGACGGCTAAATGCGGGAGTCCGACCCGCCCCCTGTCTGCGCGGCAGAACGGGTGAAGGTGTCCTCCGACAGGTGCGGTTAAAGACCAGGGCATAATTGCATTTGATGAGCTTCTTGCACATTTGTTCCAGGTATTGCTCTTTTCTCAACATCTTCAAGGTGGAAGATTAGGTCACCAATACTAGACATCTATTTACGATATGTATAATCACACTTTGACGTTTCGGAATTGTTATTCGATTTTCAAAAACACAGTAGCAAACACTCACGCATAGTTTACATTCACAACGTTGAAAATACGGTTATCATGACAAGTTCATAACATTCGGTTATTACGTTCAGTTACCTTCAAAGTCGAAGGATCCTTGAAATGCCACATACGCGTGGAAGTGACATAGGAATCACTCAACCGAGAGATCAGTCACCTAAAGCAAATTCTGGTCAATAATGGCTACCCAACAGATTCGTGGAGAACGAAACCATCGCTTCCACGAGTCGGCGTGTGACATGTATATGAAAAGAGTGTACGCACCGACAAGAAAAACATCGTGTTGCGTTACCGAAATCAGATGACAACAGCGTGTGAAACAGATGAGCGAATCTTCCACCAGATCATACGTGATTGCGTCAAACTTAAAAACCATAAAAACAGCGTTAAGCTTGCAATTTATTACAAGACAAACCAAGTCAGTCAGACGATCATGAAAAACAACAACTCACCCAAGCCGAACAGGCTGAAACTCACCAACGTCATCTATAAGTTCTCCTGCTCAACCGAAAACTGTAGACCTCAGGAAACTTCAGAATACGTTAATGTCACAACCACTTCTTTTTCACGAAGGCTCACAATGCATCTGGCAAAAATGGTGCACCGAAAAATCACATGGAAAAGAAGCACGGCCGTAACCTTGCCCAAAAAGACCTGACGGACAACAAACCAATCGTGACATCAGCAACACACCGACGAAAGCCGCTTGTCCTGGAGGCCTTCAGGTCATGGAGCTGACGTCTCCTTCGCCGAAGACGCAAACTTACCCCACTGTCACATTACATCTGTTTGGTGAAAGGGAATATACGACTTTGGCAACTGCAAAGAAACACAGTTTTTGGCGTTTCATGGACGTGTCTGGTCCTGAAAGACGACGTTCAATGGTTTTTGACTCGAAACAGCAAGGAATAACGCGAGAAATGCATCTTTTTGCGAGATGCGTGTTTGGTACTTGCTGTTAAGGTACTTGCGTTCAGCTGTTGATATCGACCAGCTGTGGACCATCACTACATTTTCGTTGCGAAGACGGTGCGGCAGTGACAATAAAAAAAGTAAATTAGTTTTTACAGTGCCCGCATTTACAAATCGTAACCGACGTTCGATGCTGTACCCGATTCAATGGTTTTTGTAACGTAGAAAAAGAAGCTAGGAAACAAACAACTCGATTTGTGTGAAGGAATCCCGGACTTCAACGGCTGTCTTATTCTCCTGTTGACCAATGGGCATCTCACAGCACACTGCTGTCTTTAATACTACAAGTGTTGCCAAGCAACCTCGTAATTTTAACTTGCACATCTTTGCGCGCAACAAATGTAGGCAACGCAGTGACATCCAGTTGTGTTCAAACTTATATGAAAGATCATGGTTGCACCATACTGCATCAACCAACTCCAATCACCAATAACCACATGCGAAACGGACAGTTTCGAATTGCCCCGTCGCGTAACCTTTTTAACCCGCCCCCGACCGTGGGGGGGGCGATTGACCACCCCTCTTTGGGTTTTTCTAAGATTGCGAGGGAAGGAACGAACACAGTGTCACGAAACTTCCTGTACCTTTTGCTTGATCATCTTTACACATTGTGTCATCGTCAGGTGTCTGAACTAGCTCAGGTCAAGTGGACCTATGTCCAAAAAAGTTGAGCGCCTTGTGACTTTTTCGGAAAACATGACATCACAGTAAAACTTTCAGGGGTTGGAAATCTTGATGAATGCAACAAGTCTGTTATCTCAGGTTTTTTCGGAATCTTCTGGACCATTGACCTAAGGTCATCTCTGTTTAAAAGAAATGTCTTCGATTTTTTGGAATCTGGCGGATTTTTTATAGCAGTTTTAGTATGGGGTGATGCAGACTTCCGTTTACTGTCAATGGACAAAAAATTAATGGTTTCCAGCCATGGACCTCAGGTCAGGTCACGAATAACTGTCATGAGCCGGAACGCACCGCCGTCAAATCGGCGATAAATTGCTCAGAACGGGTCGAAAATGGCAGAACTGGCTCGCACAGCTGCGAGTAATACCCAAAAGTTCAAAAAGCTTCAAAAATTGCATATTTTGGAAATAAACAGTTTCTGGCGAATAAAACTCGGTCAGTTATGTAGGCCGATAACTACTGAGTTCTCCGCAGAATTTAGGCGTAAGAAACCATCACAAGAACCACTAGGATAAATAAATATTACGTGGCAAGGCCTATATCACGAAAATGAAGAAACGCTAAAATTAGTTCTTGTTTATTTCATACCGCGTTCGGCTGCGGCGCCCGCCGGCAGTCGGCGCGAAAATTGCCGTGTCTGTAGCTCAACGTTTCGGCGTATATGTTAAACGAGACCAGAGAAATTAGGCGTGTATCAGCATCTGCGGACTTAAGCCTGTTCATTGGTGCATTTGTCTAGACTTTATTAATCACAGCCCTTGAGATCCAGGCCGCTTCTCGGTTTCATTCAGTCGGCTGTGAGAAAACGTATATCGAGAGCAAATGGCTTGCGCATTATCCGAAGACTAAAACTGAGACCAGTTTCGAGCCGTACTTGTCACGAGGTTTCCAACGGTGTGCTTATTTTTATCGTGCGACCAGCCATCCGTGAATTAGAGGGAGACGGTGAACCGCCACCCCCTAGTCCGGCGTGATCGGCGCCGACCGCCAACCGGGCGCGGGATAATTTCTAAGCGAGAGCTTGCGTGCCGACGTGTGAAAACAACAAGTGTTACGTCGACAGTGGTGACGCAGGACCGACGAACTGGTCTCAGAACGCTACGCTTCTGATTATGTTTTGCAATATGGGGCGAAACTTGGCAATCTGTTTTTTGGTTAAGGGTAGGATGAGAGGGTTATGTCATAAGAAACAATGTTATGAAAACTCAACGGGTAATATCGCTCGTTTTCTAAAAAAAAAATGCTATGAAATGGTAACGTACTTCAAAAACTACATAAAACAAGGGTACTTTCTATACCATCCATCTTTTTTCCGGGGCACTGTATGCTTCCAGTTTTCAAAGACATATTTAACAGATTTAATGTTATTATTTCTTTGACTGTTTCCCAAATTCACCTCTCTGTAGTGCTAGATTCAAATCATAACCCGGTTTTGTTGAAAACAGTCCTATATTCCCTATAACCTAAAACGTAAAATTTTGCCTTATTTTGGCTTCGACTGATAGACCTATCCCCTTGATTCTGAATGGAGTACCTCTTGGATACATGTTTGCACGTTTACTATTCAAAATATGAGGTTAATTTTAGGTTTGTGATATTTCATGAATGCTTCGAATCTGAATATAACAGAATATTGTGGCGACAATAATCATATTTTGAACTCTGTGAATGTAAACTGTGAGGTTATTGTCTTTTTGAAAATGGAATAAAAGTTCCGAAACACCAAAGTGTGATCATGCATATCGTAAATAGATCTCTAGTATTGGTGATCTAACCTTTCGCCTTGAAGATGCCGAGAAAAAAAAAACAATGCGACCCGTGGAACAAACGAGCAAGAAACTCACCAAATGCAAGTATACCGTGGCCTTTAATCGTACCTGTATGCATGGAAATTTTCTGCCCAACTCTACAGATATATATATATATATATATATGATATATATATTATATATATTCGGGTATCGAGATAGGACGTTAGAAGTGACCGCAACATTGGCTTTTACCAGCTCTCTTATCGTTTTCGATGGAGCGAGGTGCCGTCTTAAAATCGTTCGTTAATCTTGAAATAATGTCCACAAAGACAGCCATTTACTTGCGTTTCGAAAAAAACACTTTTCATCTTCAGAACACAGGCAGCATTGCGACGCTCGCATTGCGTGTGAAGACTGACCTTACAAGGCCATGCATATCAAATATAAAAATGCTTCCATTCTTGATATTCCCCAACAGTGAGAATTTAGTACAAGGTTTCGCCCGAAGCCTAGCTGAGAGTCAGAGCTATTCCTAGCTTGCATGTCCCTGGTTATTCCAAATCCCTACTGTCACACTCGACTTAATCCGGACACTTCAATGTCGATTAATATTTTTGTATAAAAAGGGCCTCATGTACACGTAAAGACGTCTATGATCACTACCCGTCATGAGTATTGTCGTGTTTTCAGTCAGTGCCTGCCTTGTCAGTCTCGTCATGCACCCGTCGTGAGTGCTGGGCGGGAGCACCATCATGAAAGTGTACGATGTCACATGAAAGTCACAAGTTGCTACATTGGTGCTATAACTACTTGGTCACCAACAACTGCATTGGTGCTACGACAGCTTCTCTATCTAGACGACTTACCATGCACCTTCGTGATGGTGCCTTTGTCCAGCACTCGCGATAGGTGCGTGACGAGATTCTGACAAGACAGACACGGACTGAAAACACCACAATGCTCATGACGTCTAGTTACCGCAGTCGTCTTTACGTAAATGAGACCCTTTTTATAAGTAAATATGAGTCGGCGCTGAACGTCCTGATTAGGTCGAGCGTGGCACTTGACTTTGACATAGCCAGTGACACACAATCTAGGAATAACTTTGACTTTTAGTACGCCTGTCGGTATAAGTTTGCACTGAATTTTTAGTGATAGAAAATATCAAGAATGAAAACACTTTTACATTTCATACGCATGGCCTTGTATGTAATTAATCAAACGCAAAGCGTAACAAAGTATATATGAAGTATAACCACCGAAGCTGCACAAACATGCCATGGAGGCATCTTTGCGTGCTTGCAAGGCAGAGGCTCCCATTCCGGTGCCCAGAGGGGAATCTGTACCTTCAGGTGGACGGTGTCGCTGTGAGCGCCCCTTTGGGAATACTTTTTTTCTGAAGCATAATGTGTGCTATTGAAGGCATATTACAGATACGTTGATGACATATTTGTGAATGTTGTCAATGGAGAGAGCTTAGACGTACTGCGTGAGAAATTGCCTGAACAATCATGACTGAACTTCACTGTGGACATTAGCGTGAACCAAAAATTGCCTTTGCTGAGTGTTGTGATAGACGCCAGCATCAGTGACTTTGTAACCGATGCATATGGAAAACCCATTGGTCTGGGTAGGTACATGACTGAAGAAGGTGACTGTACGGATTCGTACAAGGTGAGGCGGGGGGAGGGGGGACACGGCGTACATCAGACGGGCCTTGAGAAACTGTTTGACATGGTATCTGCTCCACCGTGAACTGGAACGTGTACGCCAAATGCTAGTCGATAACGGCTATACATATTCTGATTCTGATGTCATTGTTAAAACAACGTTGCGCCGACATCTGGCGAACAAAACATGCCAAATACTAGCAATGAGGTAGAGGTGTTCCACCGAAACACTTTGACGGCATCATGGAACAAAGACGAATAGGCCACTCTCAATATTGTTCTAAAAACTGCAAAACAACGAACACAGATCAAAACCTGAAAATTCAAATATACTACATCACTGAGCATGAAAAAACACAACACAAAATGAATCAACATTAAAACAGACCAATGTGGTGTACCGGTATCGATGTAAAGCCGAGGGCTGTGTGAACCACCAATTACACTATATTGGTCACACAACCACGTCACTCAGCAGACGACTCACAATCCACTTACAGGAAGGCGTAAAAAAAAACACCATCAAGAACTACATGACACCAAGATCACCCGCGACATCCTCGTAAACAACACCAACATCTCTGCACGCTGCCATGACCGTCGCCGACTGACAACATTAGAAACAATATACATCAGGAACACAAAACCAACCATCAACATACAAAAAAACAAAACGCACTACGTCTCTTCGACAAAATACTGACAGCGGAGTAAAGACGGGCATGTCGACGATGTGTATGACAAACTCTTAGTGAAAGGTGTGTTATATTGTTGCATGACAATAGAGCGTGATTTCTGCGGCGAATTATTTTTGTACGCGCTAATAAATGTAAGGCTGGCCGTCCACTTGCACCATTCGGCGCGTAACCGAATGACCGAATGGCGGAATTTAACATTGGGCCAAGGGGAAATGTTCGTCAGCTGACGCCGAACGCCCGAATACACCAGTCGGCGCGTTCAACTTTTCGGCGCCGAACCGAAAAGTAGAAAAAGCTCAACTTTTCGGCCGTTCGGCGGCAAACAGCTGTTGAGACGCAAGCGTGTTTGATGGAAGTCGACTCACAGCGGACAATGAAGTAAGTACTTCCGTCCAAATTGTCGTGATATTGAAGGATATATTAGAACTTGTTGTGGCAGTACTAAATTAAAGGATGCTGTAGTCAAATGGACAACTTTTTGTCACAGGTATGATCGTTGGAATTACTGAACTGTGCTATGAGAACAGTCCAGATATGCATATGAATGTGGCAGAATTAATTTTCATTGTAATTGTTATTAATGCATTACTAACCCATCAAAAGAAAAGAAGTGTTTGTTTTGCTGTTTTGCATTATGAAAGTCATGGGAAATTCTTTCGGCGAGTCAAAAGCACCAGTGGACGGCGTCCCAGAATTCGGTGCGTAATTTCCGCCATTCGGTCATTCGGTTACGCGCCGAATAGTGCAAGTGGACGGCCAGCCTAACTGTCGTTGTTTGAAAATGGTCAATGAAGACCGAAACGTCAATGTAGCTAAGTACTAATTTATGACATCTTCTGGCAACATTTATTTAAACATATCAAACAAGACAAGAAATGCATCTGCTATTTAGAACAACTCAGTTCAAAACTCATTAATTACACACACACACACACACACACACACACACACACATATATATATATATATATATATATATATATATATATATATATATATATATATATATATATATATATATATATCACTACAACAGCACTCTCAAGACATCTCACCATGGACTTGCAAGACGGAGCACCGCAGACACACATGCAGGACACCCACAGAAGCATCATCACCAGACAGCAGCTCGCAGACAACACGGATATCATCACGTCCACAACTGGCCGACAAAAACTCCACATCCTCGAGACATCATACATCAAACAGTTCAGTCCAGCACATCACAGACAAATAAGCGTGAGAGTTTCCCTGAAGCTCTTCGGATAACTTACAGAAAGCGTGGGTAAAAGCTTGTATGAGGTGTTTTTGGCCTTACGGAACTGCGCGGACAATCCTGTGTTGGTGTGACGTGTGTAGCGGGAGTGTGGCAACCATGAAGCGAATGTATACCATGGTTTAGTTTCAAACCTAAGTATGATCAAAATGCAATGTCACTGTGTAATTTTGAAAATGGATCGTGCTGTTTCCAAAACGTTGAATAACACCCACTAAGAGTAATGTCGCATTAAATGTGTACATTCGGCTCAGTTTAACACGAATGGAATAATTAACTGAAACATATAATGCAAGTCATCGCTAAATAAAGCAAAGTGTTCCCTAAAATTCAATAAAACTTCTGTCAAAGAAAATATTTTGCCCAAGTATGCCAAACTACACATATTTTTGTATATACAGGTATATATATATATATATATATATATATAACAAGATACAACGCAACATTTTGATATACGTAATGCTACATATGATATGTTAATTTATCTTCACTTGAATTTTAGTTCCGGAACGCACGTCAGGAACATGTAGGCAGCCGCGGACGGCGGGCTACCTGATATCGGGAGGTCACTTTACCCTAGAGAGAAACTGCGACTAGGTTCTCCGAGGTTTCGGGATATCTAGTGGTGACGTCACCAGGTGCGGCCGACGCGGTCCCGAGACACTGGTCGATTCGCGCAGTGAATGCAAATCGTACTGGGGCGGAACGTATGGCGGCAGCGGGCTGGTTTGGACTGTCTCGTAACAACGAATTCTGAGGCTTCCAAACCCCGGTCTGCGAAAGACTGCCTACAGCCACGAGTGGCTGAACAATTTAACCCTTGTTCCGAATCCACATTGGCACCAGCATCCTTATCATAATGGACCGTATGTTCTTAGCCTCAGGCCTTTACCATAAAGGATTATAAAACCGCTGGGCAAAAAATATGAGCTGATAGCAAAACAAGCATGTCTCATATCTTTAAAGTCGATGTGTGATGGGACAGGTAACGACGTATAGGGGCTAAATGACCCATCAGTCAACGTGTCTTTAAGCGAAACGCTCACATGCACGTAGCAAGTTCGGGAAGCGCGATCCCAAAAAGGCACACACCAACTCACTCTATTATATGTAGATGCTCCAACGATCCAAGCTGAGCTTGCTTGGCAACACCATTTAAGAAATATGGTCGTCGCCAGAAACAAATCAAGGCTCATCGTTTAAACGTGCAACAGGGAAGACCCCTTCATTTACATCGCTTTTATTTCCATCGACTTGAATGAGCCGCAACATTATTGCCGCCCATTACATAATGAGTCCGATAAAATTTCATTTAGCAGCAAAGGCAAATTCGGCAAACCAAGGGCAGATGTTGTGTATAAACTCCCAGTTGCACATGAAGAGTTTCGTCACATCTAGCTCCAAATCGTTATGGTTTTAAACATACCTAACCCGTCACTGACTGGAGAAGGACGCTTAACGCCCTCCTGGCGCATTCCTTCGGCATCTCCGAAACAAACAAATACAGTGTTCGGAAACTTTCAGTACCTCTTCTTACATCAATTGTTCGCAAGCTGACGAAATTTTGGAAACGCGGTCTTCTTCACTCACGTTTCAATGACGCCATCAACATGCCCGCGTTTTGCGCTTTGGCGTTCATTTTTACCTCTTTAGATAACCTCGTTTGCATATTTCAGCTTAGCGAACAAACTGGTGACTTCTGTTTAACGCTCTGGATGACCGGTATGGAGATATTGGCCTTTGCCATGTGGCGCAACATTCCGTGGAAATGTGATGATAAAATAATATGTGACAATAAAATAACAGAACGTGTGCAACGTGAGGCAAATTGACTTGCAGGATCATCCAGAAATATGAAATGGAAGTCAAAAGCGTGCTCGTGGTACTGTGAGTTTGAAACTGCAAAATATTACACTGTTGTATGTGCACGGTCACGCGCCCATTTCAGTTTTTTTTTGTGCCCAAGGCTCTTTGACAGCGTCTTTTTTCAGAATATCCGTGCCAAATGGGCGAGGAAACATGCATGGCATGACACTTTATAACGGAGGTCAAGCACGACCCAGTCTCCGACCTTGAACTTTTATGGTCTGGAGTCAGCTGACATCTTAACATGAGATTAAGTTGCCAGGAACATATTGTCACGCCAACTTCAGTCTTGGTCTGCTTTTCAATGTGATTAGGCAGCTCTAGAGAAAAAGGCCGTTTTTTCCGTGTTTGACCTGACCACAGACGTTACAGACCCAAAGGTAAGAACAATATATACGTCACAGGACTGCAACCTTTGGCGCAATCGATTGGCGTTTGAATCGGCCGAATCGGACAGTTGTTTCCTGAGATAGACAGGGAGGCGTTAAACACCCCTCCCCCTCCAATCCATGGCAAGTGGTGAAATACCCCAGTCAGTGCCGAGTTAAATCAATCACGATGTTGTTTGTGCCTAGAGCGTTTTGAATATGAAGAAACAGTGCTGCTATTTACATGTTAGTCCCATCAGAACACTAACGTACCATGTTCACTGGTTGGGGAAATAACCATTTTGACCAGTGAGGAACGCAATGGGAGGATTGATTATAGGTTTGGTTTTTGTAGGAAGCCAGAAAATTCAGGGATAATCCTTACCAAGATTCTTGTCCTAACTTTTGCTGAAAGCAAGCTTTTCACCATGGTAAACATAGTTGGATTTGAGCTAAAAATAAACTGCCGCCCAACGCGGCAACCGGCGTGAAAGGTTGCAACATGAGCACAAAGGTCTACAACGCATTAACAAGCCAAATCAACGGAGATGCGGCATCCAGCGTTTCCAGCCATAAATCCATTACCTACGCAATGACCACTGACCTGCAGGAGGTGACGTAGAAAGCAAGGATATAGGTTGACGTCAAAGGCCCAGGCGTAAAAATTTCGTCTGGGCGCGGTGTGTGTCGTAGTCGTTATGACTGCCGTTCTGTCTCCGAAGTTCCCTATACAACAACGAACCCAGGCAGTACTCACATGACCTGAACACTAGATTACGACCTTTGTATTCGCTCGCCGTTCGGATTGACTAATGATTACGAATCTCTAACCCTTTTACAGTTAGCCGCGTGTGGTTAATGCCATGTTTCATCTGACGGGAACTAAACTAATGTCTTTCGCAAATTCTCAGAATATCAAACCCCAGATTAATTGAGTTAATATATGAGTTGAGCAAACAGGGATATGCGAAACAAATAGGGATATGAATATATATACATATATATATATATATATATAATCATGAAAAACCTTCCATACGACACCATAAAATAACACAAAACACGGTAGACTAAAACTTTGTGAAACATCCTTATTTACTTGTCACGAACATATTTTCAGTAGGATGACTCAACTTACGAGGGGACACTTTTTTCCAAGGCATGCTACTCATACAGAATTCGAGCAGGAAAGTACTCTTTCAATACAACACGTGTTGGCAAATACAACTGGACGGATCTTATTGTAAGAAATCCTCAGTGGTAATCCTTGCAGTTGTCGTCCTGTGACGTTTGATTCGTTTATTTTGATCCATAGCATTAATGAAACACAATGACAGTCATCAATGTTGTATTCGAGAATACTTCACAAGGTAATAGTTGAGAAGAGGGATGTCATAGGCTCAAATGCCACCAGTGTCTCTGTGACATCTCGCATCACCCGCAAAATCGTCAGAGTATTTCCATCACCGGCCCAGCGAATTCAATCACTTGTCGATCCTGTCCAGGATCCAGTTGAGGTACTCGGAGACGCGCGTGTTGACGCTCGGCACGCCCTCCGTGCCGCAGCGATTCGCGCCGAACGAGACCACGCCGACCAGACCGTAGCGCGATCCGGAGGCCGTGGTGGCCATCAGCGGCCCGCCGGAGTCGCCGCTGCAGGAGTCGCGGCCGGCCTGGCCGCCGGCGCACAGCTGTTTCGGCCCGAGCGAGCCTCGCTTCGAGCGGATGATACGCTCGCACTCGCGCTGCTCGACGCCGGGCAGTGCCACCTCGAGCAGTACGTCGCTGGTCGGCGCGCCTCTGTTCGGCCCCGTCCGGCCGAAGCCGGCCACCGTCAGGTTCACGCCCGTGAAGTTCCGCTGCCGGAACTCGCCGAACGGCAGACAGATCTTGTCGATGAGCGTCGCGTGGACCTCTTCGCCGACGACAGTCTGGAAGCTCGGCACCGGCCGGTCCAGCTTCAGCAGCGCGATGTCGTTCATGCTACGCGCCGGACTGTTGTAGTCCTCGTGGACGAAGACCCTGTCGATCCCGAAGTCCAACGGGCTGTTGCAGAGCACCGTGCCGTCCAGTTGCTTCTTGCAGTCGATCGCCTGGGTTAGGTTGTGTTCACCGAGTCGCACCGACTTTAACTGGAAGCCAAACGGCAGCTCGCTGACGCAGTGAGCCGCCGTCAGCACGTGCTGGTCGCTGATGAGCGCGCCACCGCACTCGAACATCACCTCCTCGGATGGGACCAGGGTGTATCCGAGAAGCGCTACCCACGGGTACTTGCCCAGCGGCACCTCCGTCCCACCGAGGATCTTCACCGTGAACCCCGTGCCGCAGGTGGTATTTCCTTCAAGGAGGGCTCTGTTCGGGTGCTGCTCGGGAGGACCGCTGAAAGGTCCCTCTTGGGCGCAGCAGAGCAGCAACTGGCCTCTTCCGACGCCGCACTTACTACGCCGCAGCTTGGAAAAATCCAGTCGGGTTGGCCGCCGACCACCCGCGATCAGCCGGAACAGCGCCGGACAGTTCTGGATGGGGCCGCACGTGCCGGACCGACCGGCGAAGTCTTTGCAACCGCTTTGTCGCCGGCTGCGCGCGGACGAGGCGCTGGCCGCTAGCACGCAGGCGGCCGCCGCCAGCAGTGCCAAAGAACGCATCGTCACGCAACGATGAGCGCGGACCGAGACAGCGCCGCTCACGGAGACGGGTCTGAGACTGCGCAAGGCGACCGTCGGCTGCGGCAGTTCGCCGTTGAATATCGCCAGCCGCGCGGCGCGCGCACTTTTAGCGCGCACTGCCATCTGCCGGCGGGAATTCCGCCCATTTCACCGAGGCTGTGACGACGATCGCCACGTGCTGTGACCATGCCCTGGGCATCACCACACCGTGATGTCACGTTGCTCCCGACCTCTCGGGCGCTCGCAGAAGCAGCGTGGCGGAGTCGCGGGAAATTCCGCGGTCCAAACGTCCGCGGGGTGAGGCCAGACAGTGACGTCACGGCAAGCCCCAGCCGGCGACGAGGCACTGAAACCTGGCGGGATGCACCGCGGATAATGGCAGCACGGCTCTGGGCGTGAAACTCGAGAGCTCGAGCTCTGGAAAAAGAAGACTGATTTTGAAATGAGCCTGGCGGATCTTCCGTTAGAAGTGAGGACTCGCCGACTTTAGACTTACTTCTCGAGAGTCGGATTTAATGCGGAGAAGGATCAAGGAGGAGTATAGGAGTCATGACACACTACATGGGCGTACCACCCGTGTGATACGTAGGGAGGTGAACTTCTTCAACTCTGGAGGATTTTAAAACAAAACAAATAAGATAAAAAAATAACTACATAAAAATGGCGCTGCGTGGAAAGAAATCGGTCGAAAATGGCTCTGGCATTACTGGTTTTAACACGCGTAGTGGAAGGAAGTTTCTCACTAACGTGCTTTGAAGTTTCTCACTAATGGATGGGGGCACAAAAGTGTCTCCCCTGCAATCTCGGAAAGGGAAAGAGCTAGATGCATAAAATTTTATGAGTAGGATAGGGCTACGAAGATGTAGATAGCGTGCAATTTTCATGACCCTAGGCCAATATCTTTGAGATCAAATGAGATCGAAAAGGTCAGTTCTGAACACCTTTTCGGCCCGTACAGGCAATTCCGTACGGCTTTTCGGACGAAAAAAAAAATGGTGCGTGTTTGAGCGTTTAAACGTGGAATACGACAATATCCATTCATTTGGCGTCATGAATGAGGATTTCGGGTGGAGGTCATGTCAGGTCATTTACCTATGGCATCATTTTCATTTTTTTGCAGATGAGATTTCGAGCAACACGGTATCCTGGTGCAGTTTGAGTGTAAATAAGGGCGCTAAACGTATCTTTTCGCGTATTGTCAATGAGGATCGGTGCATTTGATCACTTCTAGCGTTTTCTAACCTCCGCTCTTCGATGAGGTTTTGGACCCAGCGTAAGTTTTATGTCATCCATTTGCACTTAAGTTGTTATAAACTCAGTTACGCGACTTGATTGCTGTAGAAAGTAAAAACTGCGCACACATATAAGTACATTTATTTGCACGTATTTAGGTATATATTCGTATCATTTTGCCAAACATATTTTTATTAGGGTCTTTGAATGCATATTTCGTGCAAATCGACATGTTGCAAAACAAATCTGTCTCAAGTCACAAGATAGCTGACCTTGACCTTTGGTGACCTTGACCTTCGCCGAACTTGGTATATGTAAGCGTACCAATGAGAGGATACGTGTTTTCATTAGGGTCTTTGAAAACATTTTTCATACAAACCGACATGTTGCAAAGCAAATCCGGATCAGCTCACACGCTGGTTGACCTTGACATTCGATGACCCTGACCTTCACCAGCCCTGGCTTTGTCTTGGCATATCCATCACTTATGGCCGAATGATGTCGGCTGGTTATGTTCAAACAGTGATCTGACGTATAACGCCAGTCCTTTCGCGAAGTTCTCATTTGTCAGCGACAACCGTTATTTTCGTTGTTTGACTACCAGTGCCTCAAACCTAAACATTTTCGGCCCATTTTCGATTTTCTGCGTCAATCGGCGAGTTATTCAGTTGCCATAAACGTCACAAAGTGGCAGCGACCAGCTGCGATCCATTCTCGAGATTCTCAAGAAAAACTGATGGGCGCCCCCCTTGCAGTGTTCGTGTTGAACATGGTCTTGCTCCCCTGTGCTCAAGATGCACGGATTGCGATGCTTTTTTGCAGGGCAGAGGCATTTTGTCATGTTTCCTTTTCCTGCGGTTTCGCACACCTTACGTGATAGGTTACGTTAATTTCTGCAATGTTGGTATGGCTATCTGCCTTATGGGCTAGCACATCTACCGTCCACGTAGCCATGCATTGGGAAAACGTTGTTTACATTTTAATTTAAGAAGCGTGTCTTCGAAAGCATGCAAAAAGGAAACGATCTGCTTGTTGCATTTAATGCGTTGTGTAAAAGGGGTTCAGTTCCTATCCCGATATTTCGTCTCACCAAACCACTCGGCCAACCTTAGCCAAGGTTTTTTTGGGAACGCCTGAGGCAATTCCAGCAAGCACCAAATAATCCGGTAGGTGTTTTTGGAACGTTCAGGCAGATGCTCCTGATAAATCAAACACACATACGTAAATTGAGGAGGCTGTGGAGTGTGGAGGCGTACATAAGCGCAACAAAATGGCACTGTTTTACGCGAACAGCAATACCATGAACGTTACACGGTAAACAGCAGTTCATTTGGGAGAGCACGGGTTGCCTGATGAGGTGAAATGGGTTCGAGGGACTTCGGCACTCGATATTCCGGCCCCGGATCGGCTGGCAATTGGCGAAAGAGGACCTTGCTGGTTGCCCTGGTTGTTCATGCCCATTACGGTAGAACTTGTTTGCAAATATGTTAATTTCATCTGTATTATCACATACGCCAACCCACAAAACGACGCCTTTGACAGGGAAGCTGTATTTTGGCGCAGTGCTGCTTTGATTTCAGGTCATGCAGCGCTTGGATGGTACAAGTAATGTGCAGTTGATTGTTATGGCTCATCCTTCATAGGTTTATCGCTTACATTTGACTGCGCAGTCAGCTCGAAACAACTCTTTTTTGAAGTATCGCCACGCATTGCGGTCATATCAGACGAATGCTCGCTCCTTTACATATCGGTGGTATCAGTCAACATTTGGTGATAATACGATGTTAGTGCAAGACGTTTATCAGAATTCATCGCCCACATCGTTTCCAAAATATCGGGAGACTGCCAGGGGCAGATGCAGATGGCATAAAGGGACAATGTAACACTATGTGCAACTTTGTTCTTGGTGCTGAAAACAATTTGTGGTTCGAACGTCACCGATTCACGTGCCATGACATTGATATGACGAACATACTTTGTAGAGGGAACATGAATAAGGATCAAGGGCGGACCCAGGTGCAGAACTTTGGGAAGCTTAGACTGCGACCCGCTTGGTCTACGTCAGTAGACCAAGCGGGTCTACGACGAATGGTCTACGTCATTAGTTTGAACCTACTACTGATGTTTATTGAAAATACATACACCAAATATCCATGAACTGGAAGGGATGGGTCCAGGGAAAAGAGAGGGCAGAAGCAAGATAGTAGGAAAGACAGTTTGGTTTTACCAACACGCCAGTCGCACTTAAATTCACTGCAGTTACTCCTCCTTTGGTTTCCCGGACTCGCCATAGATGATAAGGTTTTTTGCGATTGTGTTTGGCGAGAGTATTGAAACTGGGTCAATCAACAGGGTTGAGAGAACGAAATGAATTCGGAAGTTTGCAAAATGCCTAACCTTTCCCATGTTCAGGATCCTTGTTCCACTTCTATTTCAAAAATGCCTCCAAACATGCTTTGGGGCTATCCAAAAGCTAAAAAGTCAACATGAGAGTCACAGACAGGGCTTGGAGTACTGGATGTCAATTGACAGAAATCAACCGTTTTTTTTTTTTTTTTTTCCGCTGAAGGCGTCACTGACACTTTTTTAAAATAGATTTGCATATGTGAGAAGTTTGTTTCGACCACAAGTTTTCGTTCCAGTCCTGCTTTGTCGAAATCTGTGTATCGCACTACCATTTTCGTATAGAGCTAAGTCATGTGACGTAAGGTTACGAAGCCAGTAGATCAAAATTCGCACAAAATAAAAGGCAAAAATGTGGAACGAACTCCTTGCACCATTGCGAGAGTAATGACGTATAACTGCATTACATTTCCTGTATCATTATAAGGAATATGAGCCATATAAGACAACAATCCATCGTCATCTTTCAAAAATGTCTGAGACTACAACTCCAACAACATACCAAGACCGTACGTCGAATCAAGCTGAAAATTACGCATGTCGATTCAGAGCATCAGCTAACCCCATGGATAAACTGACATCAGATTGTCAGGGATGAAGATGTTGGGCCCCTGACGATTTGCGGTGGAATGCACCAGCTCTGGGAAATCATGCCGCATGTCGGGACGCACACTCGTAAATCATTACAAATAACAGCAATCACCCTGTCCTTTACCTTTGAATATTGCGGATGGCGTAGGAAACTAAATGTCATTTCTACATTCGCTCTGTAAGCAAGGGTATACTGAAAACTGCACCCTTTTTGTGGCTGTGAGGTTGGTTGCAGGAGGGAAGGCACACCGTGTTTACTTTAATTCGGCACCTCCTGGGGGTGTGGAATAGGGCAGCCCTCGATTTTCGTGAATAACTTCTGAAACGTCAGGGAAAACCCTACGACATTTTCGGTACCTCTCCATCAATCAGTTTTACGTATTTTGACATCAAAACTATTTCCATGGTAGGTCAGGTCATGGAGATATGACTTCATAAGTAAACCCCGCATGCATGTGTTCGCCTTTTCCGGCAGAGGCGCAGACATGCTTTGCTTTTTTCTAATAGTCGCGAATCTTATGCATGAATTATTCGGATTTACATCGGACACGGTCCCGAAGAGGACATACAGTCGCGATACGTCAACATTAGAGGTCAAGTTAGATCACATGCAGGATGACAATTGGGCTCATTTGCATTGTGGGTGATAGAAGTGGTTGCCGCTGACCGTCCCCATCGTTCAAGCCAGACAAGCAAATCTCTAAGTGCCTCTTACAAGGTTCACCAAATACAACGTGAGGTCATGTTACGTCACAACATAGATGTCAAAACAAAATGAAATGCAATACCTCTGTGAAAGATCGTTCAGTATCACTAGAGAGCAGTTATTGTTTCTATTCAGAAAAAGAAAAATGGCTGTCTGTCTTGATGTGGCCGGACTTTGACCCGATAAAGAGCAGACAACACAGATTCAGTTATCATGAGGTGTCATTTCAATTCTGTACTTGATGCAGTTAAGACTCCCAGCGAGTAATATATATATATATATATATATATATATATATATATATATATATATATAACATCAAATCTACTCGGGGAGAATTAGTCTCCGTTCTAGAACGGCGGCGGACGCTCTGTACATAAACGGGTGCTTCTCAAGCGTCAGGAAGTTTTTCAAAATCTGCAGCAGCTCAGACGTGAAGAAAAGATCCAGTCTTGTTTTTTTTCCCGGAACGGCATGGTGTTTCTGCGATTTGAAACATATGGGCAGAGTAAACGAGTCGATGTTATGATCGAGGTAGCGAAACTCAAGCTTTGATTTGTGATACGTTGAAGGATGATGCCTGTGTGGTGTCTGTCTCGCCACGTATGCCTATTTCTGCCTGTTGTCTGTGCTGTGTAGTGCGAGTGCTGTTTGTTTGTTTGTTTGTTTGTCGTGCGTTTATGTATGTTCTTAACTTTGCGCTTTTTTGCGCAGGTCGTACCTTGGACCATACGGCAGTTTATTAGTTGTTCATTTTGTTAGGTGTTTTTTTTTCGCTGTGGTTATTGCTTTTCGTTGCTTTGAGTTTGAACTGATGTTTCAACTACCTACAAACATTTGCGCTTCGATAACGGTAATCAGGACGTCCCCAGGATCCAATCTTTGTATACCTGAGACTGGTGTCCAGGCTCTTCTGAAAAATGTCATTGCGTCTTTTGCGATAACGATGCACAACTACGAGCAGAAAAATGACAAGTATGAGCAGAAAGTGGCGAGCATGCTTTACAAGAAATCTGTAAATTTTTTTTTCTCGTACCTATTTGAATGAAATGTTGACAGAAACCTGGATGTGTGACGCTTCTTCTCATGACCTGTTGCCAGGCATTTTCTCATTCCATAAATATTCAGTAACCGATGGGTGAATTCAACATGTGCGTGTTGAACTGTCGAGGCCTTGGCCATTACCGCAAGAGACGAGACATTTTCGATTATTTGCGATGAAGTGTCTCTCATATAATTATGCTACAGGGTACTCATTACGACCATGGTAAGGAAAATGTTTTCGAAATGCATGGGGAACAGACGTCCAAATCGCACCGTACAAATCAACGCAAGAGGAGCTGCGGTGCTTACCAAGGGAGCCAAAATCAAATTCAGAGGAAACAGAATTGATAAGCTCGGAAATTATATCGCAGCTGATGGTGTTTCAAACGACAAATTCAGGTTCGTTCTTGTCATTGTCTACGGTCCCAAGGAACACAATCGAATGTCTATGCGAAGATAGGCTAGATGTGTGAAGAGGTAGGAGAAGGAAGTATACAGATCATTATTGCCGGCGATTTTAATGTTGCTTTGAACGAGGACATCAGTACAGTTAACTATGTCCGTGAAAATGACTCACGAGAAAAAGACATGCTGCTAAGTCTGATGGATGAGAATAGAATGGCAGAGATTTTCAAAGGAAGGAACGGTACTATACGGAGATACAAATGGAGAAATAGTGGTCTAAACACCTTGCTAAACGTAAGCTGCAAGATTGTTTCTGCTGCGATAGCCAATGAAATCAAGAGTGTGTTGCCATCATTCCTTGACAGAGACCAACTGGATTTGTGAAGTATCAGTTTATTGTTGACAATATCCATTTAGCATACGAATTAATGCAATTTCTGAAGAAGAAAAAGAAAAACGTCCTTTTTCTTAATTTAGATACTGACGACGCTTTCAGTGCAGTCGATTGGGCTTTTGCAAGGATGGTCCTAAGGAAGCGAAATTTTCCAGAAGTTACAGTTAATTTCTTCAGTCTTCTTTATGTTGGATCATACTCGAGAATAGTTTACAATGGACATAGATCGAGTAAAATTATGTTGGAGAGTTACTGTCGGCAAGGTGACCCTTTAAGCGCGTACGTTTTCTTTCTTGTCATAATTGCGTAATTGAAAGGATCCGTCAGAATGATGATATCAAAGACGTTTGGATTAGCACACTGAGTATTAAGTCTCGACATATGCAGATGATATTCTTTGCTTTTGGATGGAGCTGTGAACTCCTGCACGGCGCCTTTCCATGACCTGGGGACTTTTGCGAAATATTCGGGCCTGAACCCAAACACATTAAAAAACTCTAGCTTTTTGGGCTGGTGTGAATGGATGGCACCAGGCACAGTTAAATTTGGACTTCAGCTTTCACTGAACGACGCAGCTGAAAGTTTCGGGAGTTGCATTTGCAAACGATGATCAGGAGGCACACGAGGAAAACTTTGAGAGCAAACTAAGCCAAATACAATCGATCATGAATATCTGGAAAACGAGGTGATTGTGATGTGAGGTGAATGTGACTGTCAGAGAAAAAATAACCTTGGTCAAACCATTGCTTTTGCCGAAACTTACAAACGTACTATTTTCATTTCCTTAACCATCATCCGCTTTTAGGAAACGTGTAAGAAAGAGTATATTCCATTTTACATGGGATGGAAAATGGATAAACTTCAGACAGTGGTGAAGTTGATGCTGCGCCAGATTCTCCACACCTTGGAAATGGCAGGAAGGATGGAGATTGGACGGAAGATGGAAGTGTGATCAGGATCACCGGACTTGAAAATGGTGTGCACAGCGCATGTTTCCTTGAGCTGGGGGTGTCACGGCGAATGGTGGATGCACTGATGATGTGTAAAAGTGTGGGTCCTATGGTGTCGAAGGACATCTTGATGACTCTAATGCGCAAACCGTCCGTGCCACATGCAGATGAATTACGCATGCCAAAAATAGTGTGGTGCAAATGCGTGGGGGTGACCGGGCGTAATGAAAAGGCACACGCGCCGTCTCGGGGTAGGCGGGCTTCCGATGCATCACGGAGCGCGGCCAACTCGGTAGTCACACGCGGTCCAACACTCACAAAATACTTGTTCACGACGTCAGGGGTGGCTGTAAGTTCCACGCTCCGGGTAGGTTGTTTGCTCTGAATAATGTTGCGCATGTGCTTCCATACAGAGCTCGGGCCGTCAGCATTTACCCGGTAAATCACGTCTAACGTGAGAACGAATGGCAGATCTGACCGCGAGGTTGGCGGTGCGGTGTGAATCAGAACCGTGCCCGTCAACCCGTAACGCCACTGCCCTCTAGGTGATGAGGTCTCGAGTAGCCTCTGATATAGGTGACGCTGACGGATTGCGAAGCTTGGTGGATCTACAGGGGATGTGACGGTCTAGTGCGCTCAGAAACGAAGCGGCAAACACATCTCACGTGTCAGTGGCGGATTCTGGGGCGAACACAGCGTCCCAGTCGCAGGACAGCAGGTCATGGTCGTATGCCTCCAGGTCAATAATTTAAGCACCAGTGTGCACACGGCAGTCGGTTTAATGCGAGGCTCAAACAAATCACATGACTGTCGTATGCATCTGTGTGGACTAAAATGACCGTCTCTTACCTATCGACACAACGCGACAGCTAAAAACGATTCGCGATAAACACGCCTAAAAAGAGAACCAGCTGAATAAGTAGGTAGAATGACGAGCTGAGACCGGTAATAAGCCGCGAGGAACTCACACAGCTCCTTACATGCTGCATGTTGGTGGATGTCTGGTAGCATGTGAGCATTTAGGCCACCGCTGATAATAACTGTACAGTCTAGAAAATTTAGAAGAATATGCTGATACTGCATCTCTAGATTTCCGAAATCGGCGTTTCGAGCTGCAGAAGTGGTTCAAGGCACACGATAAACGACACCAACAACAACTTTCCTGGGTTCGCACAGCATGACACTACAGATTTACTCCTAACGAGACATCGGGTTTGTGGGCGGTGATACATTTATCCTTTTAACGTCGATTCCGACGCGAGACAGCACGGCGACACCACCGTAACCCACTGGAGCGAATGCCCGGTCGGCGCGTGAAGCTTTAGCCTGGAATGACCAGCAGCCTGGTGGGAATGCTTGGCTTAAGCCATGACTCACAAACAACGGTAACGTAGTGAAACAGATGGAGTTCACGGGAAAGTTCAAGTACCTTCGGCCGTAGCGACCGGACGTTGGTCGCACAGACACGGAAGGTGCCGGGCCGGGCTCTCACTCTGCCTGGCCGCCTCGCGCACCCGCTGGCGGTGCCGGGAGCGCCAGCCGCACGGTCAGCTCTCCTGGCTCGGACACCCCGGCACGGGGCCGCTGGCGGTGCCGGGAGCGCCGGCCGCAGTGAGCTCTCCTGGCTCGGACACCCTGCACAGGGGCGGAGCCGACTGACTCGGAGCGGCCGGTCAGCTGACCCGGCCCGGGCCGCTGGCGGTGGTTCAGCTGGATCGCCTGTGTGGTTCAAGGTCACCGTCGTGGTCACACACCAGACGCCGCACCAGAGCAGGTCGCTGCAACGTGACACCGCGGCTCCCCCTCTCACTAGCGGGATGATGAGTATACGGCACACGGCAGGTTGGCACAGCGTTCTCGGTCCGTCACGGGCCACACGGACGAGGTGCGGCAGCAGTGACCAGCACACGGGCAATGGCGAGAAGCACCAGGTAGCGGGCCAGATCATGCATGGTGCCAGGTGGGAGAAAACCGACTCACGAGGTCGCAGAAGGCCCAAGCAGAAGTCCACTGCTTTCTCCCGTGACTCCTTGTCGGAGGCAAGAGCTGCAGATACAGTGGCACGACGAGGTGGCAGTCTTGTACACTGCGTATACACACATACGGGTACGGATATACTGTATATACACATACGGAGGGAAGGCGGTAATCACAGGCACCGCACAAACACACGAAAAAGGCGAAGGCAAACTGGAGGGAGCCGTAGGGCGGCGCGTCCTCTTCGAGCGACGCGCACAGCTCGACAGCCCGATCTATGTGACCTAAACTACCCCAAAATACGCATTTTTCCCGGATTTCAATCACTTTGTTCCGCCATTTTACAAAATTAAGATAAAGTGAAAAAAAAGATGTTTCGAAAACAAAAAAAACTTACAGTTCCGTCCAAAAAAGGGGCAAAAGACATGTCGGTTTCCTTTCCCGTGAAAATGGAACCATGGCCTCGAGGTCTCTCGGATTCGCCAGAGTGAACAAAAACATGAATGTTGGCCTTCCCTGACCTCCAGAGGTCAAAGGACGTCAGTTGTGGTAAAACGGAAATGACACGCATGACCAGCTGGGTCTGTTTCGCTTTGCTGTAAACAAAGTTTGGTTGAAATCGAAACACGATTCGAATACGACCACGAATACGTCACTGACTTTACGATAGTATTCCGAGGAAACGCAAGCATTTTTTGTGCGGTGAATATACCCGTGAGAAACGGATTACTCTGGAAAATATCGCTAAATTCGTATAATCCAGGAACTTCAACGAGGCGATTGAAAATGAAACGGGAAACATTCTATGGCCATCAACAGCTCTGTCTCGCATGGGTGCACCCGTGATTTAAAAATAAGGGGGGGGGCAACCTGACTGCTATCCACCAAGAATAGGTAGCGGAGGAGGTAAATATTAATTTTTCGGGCAGGACATGAACTGCAGTTGAAATCACCTTCGTTGTATTTCATAGTTCAGGAAATGGTGACGCCGATGGGAAATGCCTATTTAGTACTTCAGATAGTAGTGGAACAAATCACCAGTTCTGGAAAGTGTTCCCGCGGCCCCCTTCGAGGTTATACTCGTCCTGCCTTGCGCAATGAAGGAGCAGAACACCTGGACTATCCCGTCCCCGTTTCCGTGGCGGCGGCGTTAGTTTGCATAGCTCCCAACAGATGTCTCTGTCGCCCGCCGGATGGTGCAGGTATGTCCCCGAGGCATGGACAGCGGTGGGAGCGTCCGGCCGATGGCCGCGCTCCGCGGGCGGGCAGTCGTGACGCGCGAGCCCCGCGTGGACCGGCGCCGAGCGACCGGCGGTCGCCACTGTGCCCGAGCTGGCGCCGCTGCCGACGGCGTTCGGGCGCCGGTGAGGTGCGGGGGCTGACGATAGTCGGATCGGGCCGCGGCCGAGGCGCCGCTGCCGCCATGGAGTCAGAGCTGCAGTGTCCCGTGTGTCTGCGCCAGTTTGTCCAGCCAGTGCTGCTGCCGTGCGCGCATCCTGTCTGCCTGGGCTGCGCCCGCTCGCTGGCCAGGTCGGCCGACGACGAGCTGGACAAGCTGTCCGAGTCGAGCGAGGCCGACAGTGGCGTAGCCTGCGGCAGCCGGCCGGGCAGCTGCCTCGGCGGCGAGCCAGCCTCGCTGGCCTGCGTCACGTGCGGCCGCGCCGCGCCCCTCGACTCGCTGCGACCCTGCCTGCTGCTGGAGCGGCTGCTGGCGCAGTCGGCGGCCTCCGCAGCCGCCAGCTGCCAGCTGTGCGAGGCCGGGCCGCGGCCGGCGGCCGTGCTCTGCCAGCAGTGCCGGATCCACTACTGCTCCGAGTGTCAGCGGCGCTGCCACCCGCAGCGCGGCCCGCTGGCGGCGCACTGCCTGGTGCCGGCCGGAGCGGCGGCGGCGGCGGCGGCGCCGGCGCAGGCTGAGCCGCTCCGCTGCTGGCGGCACGGCCGCGGCCGCTGCGACCTGTTCTGCGCCGGCTGTGACCAGGTCACCTGCGCCGAGTGCCGCGCCTCGGGCCAGCACGACGGCCACCAGCTGCTACCGCTGGCCGAGGCCGTCAAGAGCCAGAAGGTGGGTACGGCCGCGCCGTCCGGCCTTCCTCCGGGAACAGCCGGCTCCGTGCCGTGCATGGTGGCGACGCCGCGGAGCAGGCCGCTGCTGCCAGCGCCGCTCGCTGCGTGCCTCGACTGTTGGGCGGGCTCCGACTTGAACGGCTGCTGAGGCCATGCAGAGATAGGGTTACGGAAGTGTCGGCAGCAAGGCGTCGGAGGTCCCGGGCGCTGTTGGACCCAGAACTATGTGTTGAAGGGGCCATGTCTCCATCCATGCAATCGAACCTACCTCCAAATACCTATTTCTGTTAGGATTCTGTTAGCTTGTTTCGCCATTTTGGATTCTCGCATATACAAATAAGTTTCTACTCCGAGAATGAAATCTCTAAACCGTTCATCGGAAAAAAAGAGTGCCGAAAGACACGAATGTCTCAGGTTTTTCGACGACGAGGAGAACCATGGTCCCGATGGCCTTGCTCTTATTCGCCAGTGGTTCCAGGTGCCCCTGCGGAGGCCCGACTGGAAGATGCGGGCATCCGCCGCCTCCGGCTCTTAAGGAGGATGAACCTAAACTAGGGCCAGACGAACCGCGCCTCAGACCAGATGTCTGATCCTGGCCCCGCTTACCCGACTTACTCATTTACTGCCCTCAACCCACGGCAGCGGTACAGAAGTCACTGTAGAATGTGAGACGTCACTGTCCATCGTCC
The DNA here is from genome assembly GCA_030062745.1 of Capitulum mitella. Classification (NCBI taxonomy): domain Eukaryota; kingdom Metazoa; phylum Arthropoda; class Thecostraca; order Pollicipedomorpha; family Pollicipedidae; genus Capitulum; species Capitulum mitella. The sequence goes on along the minus strand of CP099847.1, from coordinate 4,142,184 downwards.
ACAGTGGGTTATACAGACGTCACTGTCCACCGTCCACTGCATACGGTACTGACTTCACTCAGTTCGTGTGAACGTCACTGTAGATGGAAGGACTGATTCACTGTCCACCGACAGTGTGTGGCAGACTGTACGGACGCCACTGTCCACCATCCAAAACAGACAGTACGGACAGCACGGTCCACCATCCCCGACAGACGGCAAGGTCCACCGTCCACAGCAAACAATACGGATGGCGCGGCCCACCGTCCACAACATACGCCATAGCCGTATGGACGTATCGCCCGTGCGGACGTATGGTCCGCCGTCCACAACAGACGAAACAGACGGCACGGTCCTCCGTCCACAACAGACGGTACAGACGGCACGGCCACCGTCCACAACAGACGGTACAGACGGCACGGTCCTCCGTCCACAACAGACGGTACAGACGGCACGGTCCACTGTCCACAACAGACGATGGGATGGCACTGTCCACCGTTCACAGCAAACGGTCCAAGTGCCGTTCTAGACAGACTCCCATGCACTGTCTGGTGGCAGTGACCTTGTGACCACCAGTGACCTTAGTTAAGTTTACTGGTGGGAAATCCTACTGAGGCATCCCCAAACAAATAGTTATAATTAAAGTACCGTTCTAACAACCAAGGCCGTGCTTTTGTTTGTGTGCACGGGCCTGAACAGAAAAAGTCGAAACGTGCAAATACAACTATGCAGTCAGATGTGTCTGTGTTCATCTCTGTGAAACTGCAGATGAGCAGCGTGCGTGTTTGTCACAAGTTCAGTTCTGGAGACAAACGGGGGACTGCGTTTTCACTACGGTGCCGAGTGATGAATGCAAGCGCTTTGCTTCTATGCATACAAAACCCAACGTATGCATAGAAGATCATTATGCATAGATCATTCCCAGGTATGGGAAATGATCGAGCAGCGTATGCAGACAGCCGTCTATGTGATGGTTTTGCCGAGCTGTTAATAGCGGAATCATCTAATCTGCTGAAGCCGACAACGACATACGTAGGCAGTTTTCTCTCGCCTCCTGATCTTACCGCTACATTGGACTTCTTTGTCACGTAATGTGCCACTGTAACCGCAAAACATCGATCGGTCGGGATTAGTCCCGACCAATCCATGCATTAGTACACCCAGTACATAATGGCGTTTTAGACGCATTCACTTTATGAAAATGGGTTTTTCAAAGGTTTAGGACGAAGGCGATGCAGCAGACGTGAACAATGTTCTACTGGAAAAGCAGGGGACCAAATGCGATTTCGACCAATGCCCTCTCTCATTGGCAATGGTTGGTGGTGCCGGCTTCTAAACTCCAGTGTCCCAGCGGCGTGAAATCGCCATGATTGTCTTGTGCAAAGAACACTTTGGTTGTACACACCGAAGGCAGTCGGAAACGTTTTGGTCTCGTTTTGTGCTCGTCCAGATATCCCACAGCACTGATTTTGCGCTGTTTGCCTGAATTCTCGGACTCCACCAAACTAAGCCGGCGGCGGTTTCCAGTGTCTTGTTTCGCGGTATCTCCGGTTTACCTGCAGGTGTGCTGGGTAGTTGGTATCTCCGCCGACGCCCACCGAGACGGTGCCGGCCCTCACTGCGGCCGCACCGCCCCCGCCCCCCCCCCGACAGCCGGCAGGCGGGGGGGGGACGTGGAAGGTGAACCGGCGTCAGGATTCCTTACTCGGAGTGAGCGGGGTGGCCTCGGCGCTCGGACTCAGCCTGAGCTGTGGACCCGGCTCTGTGCTCTGGTTGGGCTTGGGTGCTCTCAGGACTCACAGCCGACTAAATATGATCTGAAACTCCGGTAGCCGCCTGGGGCTGGTATGAGCTTGGGGCGTCAGATATTCGGTCATTTATTCTGAACTGCTTCCCTGGTTTTCAAGTTTCCCTTTGTTTTCCGCTTGGAAATCCCCATTATACCCAGATTATTTACGCGGCATTTTGTACACTTGGCTGTTATTATGGTCAAATACCGAAGCCTGTTTTGCGACCACCTACGTGCATTGCAATACTGGTAAAGTCGAATCTAGAATTTTCGACACCAGAATTATGGATGGTCATTCATTCCCAGTCATACGGCTGACCCCAGTCCCACTGCAGCCTTTTTCGTGCTTTTTACGCATTTCGCCGTGCTAGTATTATCCACAGATAGTATTATTAAGGTACAAACATGGCGTGTTCGATCCCATAGGGTTACTCAATTCATGCGGAATGTCACGACCCCGAGGACATGGCTGGAGATGTGCGAAAATTGCTAGGGGGAGATCAGAATTAATTTTAGACCGCCTCTTTCCAGCTCTTGCCATATGCCTAATTTTAAACTTCCGGAAAGGGAGGTCTAAGTCTGGTGAAAGTATGTCCATGATCATTTTTTTTTTAGTATACGTGGGTATGGCGGGTTTGCTGTTAAAGCCCCAAATACCTCGGTCCAATTTGAAATGTCTTTCTCAGTAAGATCGGTGACTGCAAAAAGGCGCCAGTTATAGAAAAAAGTGCGTGATTAATTGCACATGCTTAAAAATGCGAAGGTCTTTGACGGAGAGATATTTCAAATACGAACGTTTAGATGATGATTGCAACACCCACACACATATCCGAAGACGAATGTCAGGATGAGGAAAACCAGCGAGAAGAATGGCCGCAAAACCAGAGATCCCAATTTTAAAGCGAACTCCCATATGGGGCTGTTGAAAATCTCCCCGCATCGGTATTAATATCAGCCTTCTCCTCGATTTCTGTCGCCTTTGGAGGGGATCATCTTTGCCACCAAGGTTTGACGGCGAGAATCGTGGTCCCAGGAGGACTTACCTGTTATCGACATTGGGTGAACTGACTGGCTGGGTGATATCAAGGTGTGCCGGAATATTTCGGTTTTATAACGCCTTTAGGACATCTGTATAACATGTGCTTATACAACATATATAACAATATAGCAAACCTGGACACTTGCGTATATTCCGAAAAAACAATCACCATTAACTTTGTAAAAATGTCCAAGAGGTCCCATACAAATCATGTGTAGTTGTAGTTTACTTCTTCCATAAATAGCTCAGAGCAAAACCATTTGCATGACTTCCTCGTGATCGCATAGCCGAAAGATACTCGCGAACTCACGGAACAACACGGGCTGTTAAGTTACGGGCCGCGGCCCTGCCTGCTGCGTGCTTGTAGATCGGGCCTGGAGTCTGTTCGTCAGACGGAGCAACCAGCCGAGTGAAACGACGCAGCCGAGTGCAGGTGCCCTTACGGTGGGTATGTTTCTGAGACCGCACCGTCACAACAGGATGGCAAACACAACTGATGAAACAAGTCGTATGTTGTCCCGAGCATTCTAAAGACACCCCTACCCCGAACCCTCCTCAGATTAGTCTTGTCGCCCATTTCCGTCAGCTGCTTTAAGGTTTAAGCAAATACTGCACTTACATGACTTCATGTTCCCCTCCGGGAAACAGCTCTGAACGTTCATTGACCATTTACGATGTTGACGGGGCTTTGCTCTATTTGTCCTCTAATGTGAACGTGACCCGCGCCATTATTGGATGTAGTACAGGTGATTGTGCGGCGTTTAGTAGTGATTTGTAGGTTATAAGTGTGTTGGTTTTCCCATGTCAGACTGCGGTTTCATCAAAATGAAATGCACGTCGATGGGTGCCTGAGCTCAGGTTTCTTTGTGCTCATGCTCCCAAGTTCCCGTACCTATTATGCTTTTGGCTGTCATCCTGGGATTTGGGCTCGACGTAGCCATTTTGCTTTGAATCATCTTGCTGAAGACTGAACGCTCTTGTGCACAGGAACAGGAAGATGGCAGCCTGCTGTTGCCTCGAGCTTTGATGAGCTCTCAGCATCATTCCATGACGTTGCATGGCCATAATTGTGTACCGGCCAGTTTTCCCAGCTGATTTTGCGGCTGGGGCGGCCGCGCCTTTGTCTAGCGGCCGGAGTGGCGCCAGCGGAACCCGACGGCGCGTGGCGGACGGGAACCGGACGGCCCCGGACCGGCCGGCACCGTGCCGACCGCCGCCTCTGCGGTCTGCCTCTGCACTGAATCCGCGCCGCAGAGGCGCCCCAGCGCCGGCGCCGCATAGCCGGCCCGGGCTCCCCCCCCCCCTGTTGGGCGGGGGAACACGCGCCCCACCGTTCCCCCGTAGTAACACCTCCCCGCTGTGGACGGCGGGGAGCCGCTGCCAGCTCGGACAACACGCGAGACAACACCAGCGGTCTGCCTGGAAGCAGAAACGAAGGCGGTTTGGTCCATCCGACTTGGACTTGTCCTTAATAAAACGCGTTACAGACAGAAATAAGAAAAAAACAATGTGTCCATTGCTCTTCCTGGAACCGTGTTCATAGGAAATGACAGTTACCTTCCTTTCTCCCAAGGTTATTTTGTCTGTCCCTGTCTAAGGCAATTACGGACCAGACATTTGATCGCCGAGGAGGGGTAATAAAGCGTAGGTACCTGGCAGCTGAGATGAGGGGTCTGGAGTAAATGTGGTATGTCCTTGCGAGCTCCCGGGGGCATCCAGCAAAGAATGAGCTACCTGTTATTATGTGTGAAGTCGCGGTCCGACAACTGGGAGGTGTTGTGGAGGCTGGGGCAGATCTGATGATGAAGATCGAGTGATATCCGGACTTGCCGCCCTGATCCAGGTATCTCAGGCGTGGTCTGAGCCTGCTGGACCTTGTCCAGGTCTAGTCCGGATCAGGTCTGAACCTTAAGGCCAGGGCCGGCTCGGGGCCGGGTCTGTACGTGAGAGCTTTAACTAGGCTTGGATCAGGTCCGGACAGAGGCGTCGTCGGGTCTGGGAAAGGTTCAGGCGTGGTCTGGATAAGGTCTGCAAGTCGATGCTGGTGTGAGTCAGGCCGGCGTCTAAAATTGTGGGATGGGTCTGATACTCTCCCGGGGTCATGGTGCGCTGGATACATGATCGAGTGCGGAGTTAAGCTCGGCTTTCTGGTGCGCTGGCCGGTCCTCCCGTCGCTGACTGGGCTTCTCTGCCTCAGACGACGCTGTCGCGGACCCTTCAGTCGCTATCCGAGAGGGCGAAGTCGGCCACGGAGGTTATCCACCGCCTGCGGCAGGCACCGCAGACGGTCAGCGTGAGTATGCCCTGTCACGGACCGACGCTGCCCACCGCAGACGGTCAGCGTGAGTATGCCCTGTCACGAACCGACGCTGCCCACCGCAGACGGTTAACGTGAGTATGCCCTGTCACGGGCCGACGCTGCCCACCGCAGACGGTCAGCGTGAGTATGCCCTGTCACGGGCCGACGCTGCCCACCGCAGACGGTTAACGTGAGTATGCCCTGTCACGGGCCGACGCTGCCCACCGCAGACGGTCAGCGTGAGTATGCCCTATCACGGACCGACGCTGCACGGTCGCTGCAGGCCGGCAGGCGATTCAGACAAGACACCGGACACTCGGGGACAGACGGGACGACGCAGTTACAGCCAGTGATCGTCTGCTTCCGTTTGCTCTAGAATGGTTGGATATTTGAAACAGCTCTCGGTGGGTAATGAACACACAGCTTTTGTTACAGGTATTCTGGGTAAGGTAACGACAGCGCCAAAGTACATTTGAAGTGGAACAAATACGTAATCTAATAAACGGCAAACGAATTAAACAGCTCGATGGAAGTTTTGATTTTTCGTCTCAAAGGCGTGTTAACAAACCTTGCATTTTGTAGCAACGGGTAAACAGTTTCCCCGTATAAAGATCTACAAAAGACCATGACAATGAACGTTTTCCTTCCTTCCATGATTTAAGGAAAAGCTAATCCATGCTGGACCAGGTCGTGACGCTGACTTGTTCTGCAGGAATCGAGCGCGGCCCTGGAGCAGACCATCTCGGAGCAGTGCGACGCCCTGGCCGCGGCACTGCAGGAGCGGAAGCAGCGCCTGCTGCACCACGTCCGCCAGGAGAGCCAGCGCCAGACGGCGGCCGCCCGCGAACAGGTCACCTCGTGGACCGGCCAGATCCACCGCACCACCGGCCTGCTCCGCTTCTGCATCGAGACGCTCCGGGAGCCCAACAGTGTGGCCTTCCTGCAGGTCAGCGTTCTGTGCGGCACCGTGCCGACGGGAGAACAGCAGTGTGGACTTCCTGAGGCCAGTATTCACTGCGCACCGTGCTAACGGAAGGGTAGCCCTCTTTCAGGTCATCGGTCACCGTGCTGAGAGTGACACGGCTGACGTCTGTCTCCAGCGTGATAGCGCTTCCTTGGACACTTTCAGGAAACTGGAAACAGCTACCATCGCTTAGGAGAATTTCACTAGAGCAATGCTATGAGCTCATATGGCTTACCTTGGTTAGATGCAGCTATTTCCTGAGAGGTGATTTTATTGCTAAATAGTTACGTCGTGAGATGTATAATGCTCCGCGCTCAGACGCTGCCCTCAGATTGCAGCAGTCGACGCCCAGGCGGCTATCACACTGTATTCGGATGATGCGAAACGGCTGTTAATCTGTCCTCGAACGACGTTTGTTTGTGCTCAAGACGATAGTGTCCTCGGATGACGTTGTTCTGTGCTCAGACGGCTGTTCTGTCCTCAGACGGACGTTGATCTGTGCCCAGAACGGCTGTTATGTGCTCAGGCGGTCGTTATTCTGTGCCCAGACGGCGGATGTGTGCTCAGACGGACGTTATTCTGTGCTCGGATGGCGTTGTTCCATGCTCAGTCCGTGTTGTTCTGCCTGCAGATGGGTGCCACGCTGCAGGGCCGGGCCGACTCGGTGCTGCAGAGCCTGGACGAGGAGCTGAAAGCGCTGTCGCTGTCGAAGCCGCAGCTCCACACGGAGCTGACCCTGGACACAAGCGCCGTGGAGCAGGCCATCAAGCAGATGTCCTTCATGCAAATGAAACGTAAGATGGATTTTATCTTTGTGAACGGCACGTTGCAGCTGGCGTTAGCAAAACCTGACGGGTGTCGGCGATTTGGAAACACGGACCGCTGCGGTGCCTAACATCTGTTTGTCCGAACTACTTGTTTGTTGAACACGTAATTTGGTGCAAAAGATTTGAAGCACAGTGTAAATAGATAAATGTCTGATTTGTTGAGCTCTGTAATGCCAAACTAGGAGCTTGAAGATATATCTGTGAACAGTGGAGCCAAAAATTGAAGAGTTTTCCAGACAATGAAAGGCAATCGATATCGTCTGTTCCTCAGTACGACCCGTTTATCTCTTTGGTCCGCACCGTGGTCTTGCAGTTCGTGTTGTCGTAAAGGTAGGAAACGCTTTGAAACGCGAAGGCGATTTTTGCCTTTTCCAAGCACGCCCATTTTTATTTAACCTACTGTTCGAACTATCTGAGGATCTTCGTGGGCCACCCGGCTCCGCGATGACGTAGGACGTACTAACGTTTGACAGCGCCCGGAGCGCCGTCTGTCGTCCACGAGGGATGCTGCTCGGAGAACAACAGCGTGGTCATTGCGTGGCGCTCGGACCCAGCCGGCTTTGTGGAGGGCCATGTGCTCGAACTGGACGACGGCAACGGCGGCCAGTACGCGGTGAGGGTCTGCTTAGACAGGTGTGCCATCTAACCCTGACAGGTCGTAGGATGTAAGTGCACTAACGCTTTTATGACTCCTGCATGAGTTGTGTGTGACCACATACATGGACTTGCAAAACTATTTCCATTTTTTTTAATACGCCTTAAGAAAAAGTTAAGTGTACCTGTTTTTCAGCAGGCGCTGCCTGCTGCTGCTGGATTGGTTCATGGATTCATTAACGTTTAGGCGTTTTTCCTCCACAAAGCATGCTGAGGTCAAGGGACCTGAGAATACCCCTTGATGTCTTTTCTGTTCGCATGAGCGTCGCTGGGGGGGGGGGGTAGCATCGCATATGCTTGCAAAATTGGACATTGTGTCAGTTGACGTTGCATGGAAATAAGTTGATAAAAAACCTCTGTCTTCCTTAATTTTTTACCGTGATGACGCCCTTGTAGCCCATGTGTAGCATAATATGTCAGCCAACAGTCCGTGCGTCGGACAGTGGATAGAGGCCCCATGTCCCCTGGCCGTGCACCGCAGTCAACGGTCTTGTGTCGCCGTCTTCCATGTCAGTGCCGATCGGTTATTTGGGCGTAATGGAGCTCGGAATTCGTGATCATATTGCGCCCAGTCCCCCGTACTGGCGTGTTTTTGTCAACATGTGCTGAAAGGACCGTGTCCCCTCTGCAGGAGGTGTACTGTGGTCAACAGACGGTGTGCACAATTGATGGTCTCCACTTCAACTCCCTGTACAAGGCTCGCGTCCGATCTTACAACGCCACGGGGACGGGGCCCTACAGCCAGCCAGTGTGCTTGCTGACTGCGGAAGGTGAGCGCTCTGGTCTGTCAGCTCGTCATGCGGTGCCGCGGCACATTTTCTGCTCCGGTGCCTTTCTGCCGTGCTGTAACATTTTGGAAAGCTCATGCATGCAATGCACAGCAAATACGCGAGCGCAAGTGGGAAGAGGTCGTTTGCAGCGAGCAAGACGATCGCTCGGTAGCAGCTGCTGCTGCGAAACCATGCCAGTGCATTACATGGTGCACGTCCTTAGAACTATGAGCAACTGCCATGGTTATGATCTTTTCATGTTTCACGCGTCTAAATCCGCTCTATAAACAAAACAATGGTTAAATGGTAACTACACTTTTTTGTGGCCATGAGGTTGTTTGCAGTAAAAGTACGGAGACACACTGTGTTTACTTTAACCTTGTACCAAGGTGACCTGGTTCTTGCTTCTGGATGTTCGGATGGTGTTGCAACGGTTGGCTTAACAACAGCGGACTAGGTTATTCTCGCTCTGATTCGAACTGTTGTAAGTTCTGCAATTTTCAGAGTAATGTGTTCGCGCTGATGTGGTTTGCGCACGTGAATCCTCTGACGGTATTCCATTGGCCTGATTCGCACTCCTGGGTGCCCTGACGACGCAACATCGGTCCGGTTCACGTTGCTCAAGGTTCTGACGGTGTCCCAGTGGTTTAGTTTGCGTTCCTGACGGTTCTGACGATATGACAGTGGCCTGGTTTGCGCTCCTGGACATTCTGGTGGTGTTCCAGTAGCCTGGTTTACGCTCCTGGAGGTTCTGGCGGCGCTAACTTGGCGTATTCCGTCGGTTCTAGAGGTTTTTCAGTGGCCTGGTTCACGCTGCTCAGGGTTCTGACGTCGTTCCAGTGGCGTGGTTCGCGCTGGACCCGGGCGGGTCGCACCCGCAGCTGCGCTTCACCGAGGACAGCTGCGCCGTGAGCTGCGAGAGCTTCGAGCCGTGCGTGGCGCTGGCGACGACGGGCTTCTCGCGCGGCGTGCACTACTGGGAGTTCAGCCTGGAGCGGTACGACGGCCACGCCGACCCGGCCTTCGGGGTCGCCCGGCCGGACGTCACCAAGTCGCAGATGCTGGGTGAGTCCCGTCAGCCGCGCTGGCGCCGGGGGTCAGATGCTGGGTGAGCTCCTCCAGGTGGCCTGGCGCCGGGGATCAGATGCGGGGTGAGCCCCTTCAGATGGCTGGTGCTTTTCTTCAGACACAGCCTAGCAAGCCTTGTTTGGATGCCTGACATTAGCTTGCGGTTATGGAACGCTAAAAATCAGGCGGGCAAGATTTGGCTAGCAAAGCCGGCCGCAGCGGGCGCAGCCAAAACCTAAACCTGTCGCCAGCAGTACAGGTGGGAGTTTGGGCAGGCCTTGAGAGACGGTTGAGTTGAAAACCAACATGCAGCCCCAATGTAACCGGATTTGGATTTAGCTTCGTTTAGGCGTGTAGAGCCAAGGTATGTTCGCCGTTTATAACATTACATCGCGCCAAGGAGGTTGTCTCATTCATTTTTTCTTTTTCTTTGAATCATTTCAAGTCCTTGTTCTTTCACAGCGTACACATGATTAAACGGACTTTGGTTTATTTGAAGCTGTTTTTTGACTTATCGCATGTAATGACAGCATCAAATGGCATGGTATGTTGAATGACTATGAGAAAAGGCCCAAGTGTGGCAATGGATGTTGGTTAAAATACTGGAGGAAACTAAGAATGTTGTGGGTACCCGGGTGGGTTAACCGAATGTGGAATCAGGAACAAACTGCGACTCACCGTGCGTCACAGTGAAATATGATCTGCTTCTGACAATTTTTTCCCACCTGGCTTTGATATCCATCATTGTTTTGCTAGGAGGACAGCCAAAACATGGCAGACCTGATTTGATATGCAAAGAGAAAGTCAAAACCTGTGGTGATTTTGTGCATTTGATGGTGTTATTTGGGTGAGAGGCCTAATTGGTAGCAGTTACATTTTAAATAGAGCTGGGAATTCGAATACGTTTTGGGATTTGAACATTCAGACGGGTACATTCGATTCTTTTAAAGTTTGTGCCGTTTCGTTCCAAACGTTTGGCACTATTGAGACTGTATGTTCGGGTGATTTACGTTTGGGACTACTGACACTATGCGTGGAACAATATGTACAAATCAGACTGGTTCACACAATTGCATGAACACGTCAGAAGTGTAAAGCTGCGTCCGGCGCCGAGCACCGGGCGGACGGCTGCCGGGTACTGCCGAGGTGGGGGGGGGGGCATGACGTCAGCGGCAGAGGGCGCTGTGATTGTCAGTCATCCTGATGTGTAACCAGAGGTGCGAACGTCAGGCCCATACGATACGGCACTTCTGAATGATTGTCTGAGAAGAAGAGATAAGCATTGGAAAGCACCCATCCAGCCTTGAAGTTAGTGCGAATCTCTTACCTCTGGTAGGAATCTCTTACCTCTTACCTCTACCGTACCTGTAGACAATATTAGAATTATAACTTGGTTCCTCTTGGCCCTCCGTATTGCTCCTAACTACTCCGTAACAGGCATTTAAAACCGTCGTCGTCGTCGGAAAATGTGATTTTTGTGAACAGAATACGTACACGTTTTTCTGCTGTTCAAAGAGAGCAATGAAATATGGTTGATGTCGTGTTGAATACAATGTGTTTAAAGATAACCATATCCTCGTGACGAGAATTCCGAACTTTGATCGCTAGCAAAGTATGTGTGGGGCTCCCGGTGCCCCAGTTTCCCGCTTCGATTTCGGATCAGTATATGCTCGTGACAATGGAAAATCAGCAAATGTGCGAAAGCATTGCACGCGCAATGCCAATTAATGTACTGAGAGACCGGCTTTTCCTTGTATTCACATCAAGAAACCAAAATAGACAAAATAAACAGGCTCATATGTACTTAACGTTAGCGTCCAGCTTCACTCACCGACTGATACCGACCCGGCTTCTTTGCCCGTCGTTGCCAGACACGGAACAAATGCCAGATTATTCTCGAGGCTGCTCGTTTCCCCACAAAATATGATGGGCAGATCCTTGTCACGGTGATGGGGGGAGGGATCATATGTTGGTAGTTTCTCTCACAGCATTGCTCTCATCCATGGCGATGCACAGAAGCCAAAACAACGGTAGGCAATAATGCCTCAAATATTTCCGTTTGGTGATGTATAATTTGGACCGTATTTTTCCTCAGATTCTTCAGCAAAATGTAAGAGTATTCGAATGCTCGGCTGGCATTCGAATATTCGGCGAATATCTGCATGAAAAGGTGTCCATCCCAAAGTACGCCGAGCATTTAAATCTTGGAATCAAAATTGGAACGTTCGCCGAACCTGAATACTCAGCCGAATATTCCAACCATCCGAATTCGAATCTTTGGCTCTAATTCTGAAATACTAGGACGGATCCAAAAAATTGTAGTCCATCTCCCACATTGCTTATAACTAGTCCGAACTGATTAATTCCTGACTAGATTTCCCACTGTCCTGGTTCAAACCAGCGGAGATGAAAAGGTACCTGCGGATGAGATGGTCTTTGTTTAGGCTGATCAGGCTTTTCCTGCACCTTCCTGCACCGCGCGCTTGTTGTTGAAAGCTTATCGAATGCATGTGGGACCGAGCTGTAAAAGTACACTTGAGAAGGATAAAAGTACACTCGCTTCGGATCGGCATCTGAGAACATTGGACCATTTCTTTCCATGCGTCCTCTTTTGACGCGACGTTTAGTCCTACAAACGCTATACAGACACATTTTCTAGCCTGCCCACCTCCCTGTCTGCCGCCGAACCATTGTCAACATGAAGTGGTGCTCTGCTCTGCGGTGATGCTTATGACTTGTTGCTGATACCTACCAGAGGACTGTGAATGGCTCAGTGTCAGCTGATGTATAATCAGGTGATGTTACGGACCGACGTGTGGTCAGCCGTGCTGATGACCTCCTGCTGTGCTGTTGACAGACGCTCATGTTCTGCACTGGAGTTTGTACATTGACGGACAGCGGTCGTGGTTGCTGATGACGCGCTGCCCTGTTGGCAGGTGCCGACGCTCTGGGCTGGAGTGCGCACGTTGACGGGCAGCGGTCGTGGTTGCTGATGACGCGCTGCCCTGTTGACAGGTGCCGACGCTTTGGGCTGGAGTGCGTACGTTGACGGCCAGTTGATGACGCCCTGCCCTGTTGACAGGTGCCGACGCTCTGGGCTGGAGTATGTACGTTGACGGGCAGCGGTCGTGGTTGCTAATGGCGCGCTGCCCTGTTGACAGGCGCCGACGCTCTGGGCTGGAGTGCGCACGTTGACGGGCAGCGGTCGTGGTTGCTAATGACGCCCTGCCCTGTTGACAGGTGCCGACGCTCTGGGCTGGAGTGCGTACGTTGACGTCCAGCGGTCGTGGTTGCTGATGACGCGCTGCCCTATTGACAGGCGCCGACGCGCTGGGCTGGAGTATGTACGTTGACGGGCAGCGGTCGTGGTTGCTAATGACGCGCTGCCCTGTTGACAGGCGCCGACGCGCTGGGCTGGAGTATGTACGTTGATGGCTAGCGGTCGTGGATGCTGATGACGCGCTGCCCTGTTGACAGGCGCCGACGCGCTGGGCTGGAGTATGTACATTGACGGGCAGCGGTCGTGGTTCATGCACGCCGGCCGGCACGGTCAGCGTCAGGAGGGCGGCGTGCGAGCCTCGGCCGTGGTCGGAGTGCTGCTGGACCTCGGCCGCGGACAGCTGCGCTTCTTCGTGGACGGCCGACCCCAGGTGAGACGCTCCCCCGCAGCGGGCAGTAAATCAGTCGCGGAACCGCCACCAGACTGCAGACTGACTGTGACAGATTTCAGACTATTCTGAGCCGGCAGCAGACTGACGGACCTCAGACTCTTGAATATGCTGCACAGGCACTCGAGGGAACCCATCGTGAGCCGGTCGCCGACAAACCTTAGGCCATCTTAAAGCAGCTTTAAGCATGGCAGGGGACTGCCGAAAGCTGAAGGTCTGAATAAAGTTTCGGGCACTTTCCGAGCTAATGTCATGTGCCGAATATTTAAATGTCTGAAAAATGGCGTCTAGGCCCTTCCAAGGCGCCTTCCCCGTATCTCTAGCAACGGCAGTAAGTCTACCCAAGACTCCTCTGAACCGTTTTGAGGATGAGCTCGAATGGGCGCCGAATGGCCCTGCAGTCGGTGCGCCCCTAAGCCCCAATAACCAACCAACCAACCGAGGATGAGCTCGAATTCACCTGAGCTGGATCGACTCCGATTAACTCCGGACTGCCTTGCGCTCCAATGGGATTGTGTATAAGTATTCTGTAGTGTGCTCCCCATGGGTTCTTTAGGACTTTACGCAGACCAGACTTTTTGCGTTGCTCGGCCTGTAGTTTTTATAGGGTTTTAAGCACTCGGGTCTCAGAAAAAATGCCACCTTTGCTTTTAATATTAGTCGTTTAGAGATGTTCGAGGAAGACCGTGGACTTGATCATGTTCGCGATGGGACATGGGCTCAGTGTCTGCGGCTTTATTGTGTCGGCGAAGCCAGGCGACTATGTGACTCATAGGCGGTCGGGTGAATATGAATAGACAGTCGGGTGTCGACAGTGCCGAATAATTGAAGGGGGGGAAGGATCCCTGCTTTCTGTTACTGAGGACGGTGAGGAAAGTTTAACCGAAAGTGAAAGTGGTACAGACGTCGTCATGGTTTCTTATATGTTGTGAAAGATTTCATTATGGTTTCTTATACGTTGTGAAACATTTCATTATTTGTTCAGTTATCTGGTGATTCCTGTCGTGTCTCACATGCTGCACCGTGTTTTATTTTCAGGGTCCGGTGGCCTTCACAGACCTGGCGGGCACATTCTATCCGGCAGTGAGCATCAACAGGAACTGCAAAGTGCGCCTGCGCACAGGAATGGAGCCTCCCGGCGAGCACTCGGGCACGGACAGCGACAGTTCATAGCCAACCGTGGTGTCTGGTCCGGTCCGATCTGGTCTGGTCTTCCCGACAACTCCGGCGCGGACAGCTGCAGCTCATGGTCACCGGACCTACCGAGCGGACCGTCTGAGGGGCCCCGATGCGGCCTGTCTGGTCGGGTCTGGTCTGCGCCTGACCGATTAGGTTTCCCAAGGCAACTATCTTGAAGCAAATGAGGCCAGGACGGGAAACGGACTCCTGGAGCGTGCTACCATTCTGGCCTGCTCAACGCTGACAGCAACGGCTCAACTGCCAGCGTCAAACGTCACTCGGCGGGCACCGCGCCCAGGGCTGAAGAATAAAGGGTGGAAGATTCCACCAGAAGCTTTACTTCTCACCACGTGACGCCCTGAACTGGCTGGAAACCTGACAGCTAAAGTTTCGCCCGTCCAGGCTGGAAAGATCTCAGACAGCAGCGAAGTTTTGTACGGACCTTACTACACTAATCAACGATGGTGATCAGCCAGGAAGCCCCATCTTTGGAGTGAACATCTCAGAGGTCGTGAACCTCGAGAACGGTTTTGTCGCCCATGTGGTTCCATGCAGTGTTCTTGTGTGTGTTGGGAGTTCTAGAGATCACCCTGGAGTGGCTCAGGACATGCGTGTCACAGAACCAGCTTGGATCGCACAAGCATGCATTTTAAAACACACGATGAGTGATACGGATCATTTTGGTGCGTTCTGATACCTAAGGTAGTTTTTGTATTGTTCTTGTTGCACATGCTCTTGAAGCGTTGCCAAATGTGAACAATGTATTGGTGATTGGTTTTGTGCACAGATCTCCGAGCATCGGCTATTAAAATCAATGCACACGCCGACGCTTCTGTGGTAGACCGTCTTGCAGTTCATACCACCAGCATGGTATGAAAAGTGTCTTTTGTCGAGGGCCGCAGGGCACACTGCGTGAGCGTGTGTTTAGGTTTGACCGACTGATGCTGGTGGTGAAATGGTCTCACAAATGCAGCCTCTTGTTCAGGGTTGTTTGCTATCTTCCAGCGCTTCACCAAATTGATCATATATAGTTTGTGTGTGTGGTGTGTTTTTCCGTTGGCAGTATTTTAAAGTAAGCTTCATGACAAACCACATAAAATCGTCTTCACCGGCATACAAAACCATGGAGACGCCTTTTATAGTAAGCAACAAAGCGAAAGCAACGTGTTCGATTTCATATTCCAGTCAGCTACCAGTTCGAAAGAATGATGAGAGCCAGGAAGATAATGGCGAATGAAAGCGTGGGTTGGTATCAAATGCAGAGTACCTTGTAAACTTGGCGAGTCGTCGTATCATGCTGTTTTACGAGTGAAAAACGAAATACCTCTAAATTTAGGGTAACCCGTTTCGGCATCTTTTACGTCAGCTTTCAAACACAAGGTCGTTTCCCTTTGCTAAATCATATATGCATACGTTTTGTGAAACTACTGGCAATCTATGCATTATAAACATGATATTTACAGGTCTCTTCGGCTACATCCAGCCACGACATTGATTACACAGTTTTCACCTGTGACGAAATGAATTCCGCCGGTTCCATGACAGAACTTCGTATCGCATTTCTTCGTATTGCATCTCTTCGTACGCAAAACTTCGTACGCAGATCTTCGTATCCCACATCTTCGCATCGCATCTCTTCGTATGCAGATCTTCTATCGCAAAACTTCGTTAACTCAAAACTTCGTATACGCAATTCTTCGTATCGCAAAACTTCGCACGCACATTTCTTCGTATCCGCAAAACTTCGTAAACGCATTTCTTCCCATACGTAAATCTTCGTATCGCGTTTCTTCGTGTACGCAAATCTTCCTATCGCATTTTACTGTACTTGTGCACTTCGCAACTGTCGCATTTCTACTTTAGCACACAACAACGTGTGCATGTCTTCCTTCCTTTTAGCAAGGTAAATTATATTCACTGGCCTGGTCGTACGTACCTATATTGCAATTGAGGAAACGCCTTCGATCGGTGGACACAGGTAAGACACAGGGGCCCAGGAATGTCCCAGAATGTTGAGGGATGAGCAAAATCCTTTTTAGGATATTCTTTTCAACCATCACCCAGTGTCATGCTTTGGTAGACTGAAGATGTATAAAATGGAGCAAATGCCAATATTTGTATGCCTGCACGGAAATCTCGTTTCAGATCAGCAGAGCCCGCTTTACAGGTCATCAGGGTTCCTTTTTGTGTACGTAGACTGGATTCCGTGACAGTGATGCACTAGACCATGGGCGTGGGAACGGGGGAGGAGGCCATGTCCCCACTTTTTGGGAAATCTAACTTAAGTCCTATGGGGAAAACGCCTCTGCCCACATGCTATACGAATATATCCGTATGCAAATTTTCGTAGATGCAAAAATAAGTTTTTTTTCCGCGTCGTTCTGCAGAAAGATTAAGATGAGCTTCTTTTTTAGAAATTTTATCCGAACGGTCTGCATGGACGGCTTTTGGCTCAGAGCATTTACATACTAGGCTGAGTTTGTTGCCTGTACTATGAAGCCACCACTCAGTAGTGCAATTCCAGTTCAACGGATAATTTTGCGCCCGGCTTTTTCAGCCAGAGAGGACCGCGGAGGGATCTTTTTCGTGCCGCACAATGTTGCGACACGGCCTCCCGGGCCAGGTCGCATGACTGCCCCTCTCTTGTCCATTACCATTGACCACACTGTGAATGGTCGGGCCAAACCATTCGAGTCCCGGTTCATTGTTACCGGGACTGGAACCCGGTCCATCGGGACCAGAGTCAACGCCCTTACCTTGTCGGACAGGAGAACGGCGGATAAATTCGTGGCATCTAAGGTATCTTGTCACGAAAATGCGGTAATTATTCCGACTTATTTGCAGCAAAATGACGACGTTGTTCAGATAGCTTTTCTGCTGCTGAGTCCTCGGGCGACCACCAGTCATTGCGTTATTGCGTCATCAGAACAGTCATCTCATGCTTGAAGCCGCGAGACGTAAAAATTCAATGTGAAGCCTTTCGTACGATCATTAACATGACGACAAATTTTGAGTACCCCTGCTCCCAAAAACATACGAGGCAAAAAATTTTGCGTATATGAAGAATTGCGATGACAAGGTTTATGTATACGACGAAATGCGATACGAAGAAATGCATATAAAAAGAAATGCGTATACGAAGTTTTGCGGATACGAAGGAATGCGTATAGGAAGTTTTGCATTTACGACGTTTTGCGCGCACGAATATTTGCGTACGAAGATTTGCGCGCGAGGATTAACGGGACGAAGATTTGCGTACGAAGATCTGCGTACGAAGTTTTACGTGCGAAGAAATGCGATACGAAGAAGTGCGATACTAAGTTCTGTCCGGGCACGATTTCCTCCCACAGTCTCACATGACAGAGTGGCACTGGTAGAGGAAGCTGTTAAAAAACGGAAACGGAAGGACATAGAGATAGGAACCTGTTTAAAGCTGGCAGGGACAGAATTGTGTTTAGTCGATTTCTTTCCATCCATCGCCACAATAAGCGATGTAATAAAAAAACACGTAATAGGGCTTGCGTTAAATGCATTCAAAGACTGAGGGGCTACTGCCCCAACCGTGATTTACCCAGCCGGTGACACGAAGGCAGTCGAGGTTCATCGGGAAACTTTTGCCTTTTTCACGCCATGACGATTTCAGATATCTCATGGATTGACTGTAAGCAAATACAGAGGTTCAGGGACACGTGGCATTCAGATGGAAACCACAGGCAAGTTTGCGATGCACTTTTCCTTGCCCTTGTGTTGCATAAATAGCTTTCGCTTCAGGCTTATTTCTTATTTGTATCGTATCAAACTAAATGCCAGCGGACAAGGGATGCAAGTGACGGTAATGCTTGTTATCGCTCAATGAACATGAAAAGAAGGCGATCTGCAAACATGAGGAAAAGCAAATGGAACACATTTGGGTATCCCAATGAGACCAGATATACGGGCGTCCCACAGTTATGTACCATATTTTAAAAGCCGATAACTTTGATATTTATTTAAGGAAAACAACGAAACTAACATGCAGTGAAAGTATATTCCATGCTATTTTGTTCGACAACAAGAATGAGCACCAGACTGACGACGTAAGATTGAGAGTACATACTCAAGATACCCTCCTTTTCGGATCAGGTACACGTCGAGTCTGTGGGGAGCCTCACGCACCACTCTGCGACACATCTCCCACTTGATATAGCAAACGGCGTTTCTGATCTCATCCCTGAACTCCTTCAGGCTCTCCGTTCTTGATCGGTAAAATCATGTCTTGAGATACCCCGTTAGAAGAAAACTAGGGAGCTAGGTCCAGGAAGTGCGCTGACCAGCTGACAGTGAATCTCCTGGACACCGCTTCATCCTGAAGACGAAGCGGCCGTTCAAATGGTCTTCTAACCATTGCATGACTTGCGAGCCGAGTGGGGGGTAGGCCCGTCTCGCTGCAGCCACTGCTGATGCGCGGTGTCGGCACACCTCCGTTCCAGGGCCGCCCAGAAGCGGTTCAGCACGGAGATATAGCGCTGCGTGTTGACAGCTGTGGTCTCGCTGTGCCGGCCCTAGAGAAGACGGGGCCGATGATGCCCTGTCCGCTGAGTGCGCACTAAGCAGATACCTTAAGCGAATGAAGCGGAGTCTCAAGAACTTCGTCCGGTGGAGCTTGGCCCCATAACCGATAGTTCTGACGGTTGATTTGGCCGTGCGGATGAAGATAAACCTCGTCCGAAAACCAGATGTCGTCGCTCAAGTCCTCGGACGGAGCACGCTCCTGCTTCAACCAGTCGCAAGAGATTCATTCCTACCGGTCATTGTCTGTTCGCGTTCGACGGACACAGATCTTCACAGATCTAACTCATACCCAGAGCACCTTTGAACATCCGGTGCGTTGTGGTGCGGCTCACGTGTCTCTTGAGCAAGACGCCGCACCGAAATTTTGAACGTCTGGTGTACATATGGCGCGCTGTTGGATGGACCGGTTAAATACCGTGGTGGGGATGGTAGGGATGTATGAGGCATTCAAACAGTGTGTGTGTGGGGTAGGGGGCAAAACATTTTTTCCTTATAGCGTTCATGCATCAGCGTTCATTAAATTTCCAAAAAGTGAGGTTCTGGCTCCCTCCTCGTTTCTTCTTCAGTGGAGGGTAAACTATCAATAAACGTGTTTTGGCTTCTGTCACGTTTCTCTAGTTTGACGCCGCGAAAATGTACATTTGTGTCAAGATCCAGCCAATGAATATGTAAACGTATGAACTCATGTCGTATATCAGCCCTCTGGTGTCAGGTATGTTTATTTTGAATCGGAAAAATGAACGCTTATATGTTCGACCCCGAATGGATTGGGGGAGCACGGAGTCCTGGTGTCTTTGTCCATCTGTGTCCGCCCCTGGCTGATACCCGGGCAGCGGCGAGTCCAGAGGGGGCGCGGCCGGGCGTCGATACGTGCTGAGCGTGGGGCTGGGCCGGCGGCGGCGGCGCCTGCGCCGTCTGCCGGTGTGCGCCTGCGCGGCCGGCCGTCGGCCGCCGGCCGGCTCGGCTCAGTCGTCTGCTGCTCCGGCCGCTGGTTGGCCGTGCCGCCATGGAGGACGAGCTGCGCTGCCCCGCCTGCCACCAGTTCTACAGCAACCCCGTGCTGCTGCCGTGCGGCCACGCGCTGTGCCTCAACTGCGCGCTGCAGCGGCAGGGCGCGCCGTCGGCGGCGGCGGCGTCGGCGGCGCGGCCCGACCCGGACGAGTCGGACACCTCCGGCTCGGACGTGGACAAACTGTCCGTGGCCAGCGAGACGGACAGCGGTGTGGTGTGCAGCGGCGGCGGCGGCGGCGGCGGCGGCGGCAGTCGGCCCCACTCGTACCTGGCCTCGCCGGAGCCGGCGCCGCTCGCGCTGCAGTGCCGACAGTGCGGCAAATACGTCTACTTCGACGAGAATGGCGCCTACAACCTGCCGCGCTACCGCACGCTGCAGAAGGTGGTGGACCGCTACGTGGAGGCGAAGGACGTGCAGCTCAAGTGCCAGCTGTGCGAGGCGGCGCCGCGCGACGCGGCCGTGCTCTGCGAACAGTGCGAGGTGCTCTACTGCGAGCCGTGTCGCGAGCGATGCCACCCGAGCCGCGGCCCGTTGGCCCAGCACAGCCTGGTGGCGGCGCGCGCCGGCCGCGGCCCGGCCTCGCTGGCCGCCCACCAGCAGGCCAGCAGCTGCGCCGACCACCCGGGCCAGCCGCTGGTCAACTACTGTCTCGACTGCAAGCTGGCCGCCTGCAACGGCTGCGTGCAGGCCGACCGGCACCGCTCGCACCAGCTGCACTCGCTGGCCGCCATCGCCAAGACGCACAAGGTAGACGGTGCTATCGATTACCGGAGCCGAGCCCGGCTCAGACGCCCCGCTCTAACTGGATGATGGGTCTGGTTCAGACGGCCTGCCCCGGCCGTGCAGGGTGGGCCTCGTCCAGACGTCCTGCCCCATGTGATTCAGAGGCCTTTCCCTGACCATGTAGGATGCGTGAGGTCCAGGCGCCTTGCTCTGCCTGGTGAGGGAGGGATGGGGTTCGTTGTGGTTTCGTTCAGGAGCCGTGCTTTGTCTTTCAGGGGTGGGCCTGGTTCATACACCCCACACTGGCCGCTGTTCGCTGTCAGCTGCTTTGCTGTCGCTCGTTTCCAACAGTGACGTGCGGTATCACGCGGATCTATAACCTGTCGGTTCGATGACTTCAAAACATTTCGAAGTTCTTGTCACGCCGCGGCGCGCCGGCCGTCCGCCTTAGAGGAAATACCGCCGACTGTGAGTCGGCGTCTCCTCTCCAACCGCGGCCCAGACGCCGGCAGCGGCAGGGCTCAGTGCCAGGCGGACACACGTGCGGCCCGGAGGTCACCGCGGCCGCGCTGCGGACCGTCCGACGGGTCCATCACGCCGGCGACTCGGACGGGCGACGCCGCTGCACGGCCAGACGGCCGGTCACTCGCCTGCCGCGGACCGACGCCGAACACTGTCGGAGCCGGCGGCGGACGGCGGCGGGAGCCGGGCCGGGCCGGGCCGGGCCCTGCCTTCGGCCCGGCTCGGCCCGGCCCGGCCCGGTATTTATAGGCCTCGGGCGCCGGACGGAGCGCCGCGCCGAAACACTCGGCCCGCGGCCGCTTCCGGCCTGACGTCACTCCGGCCTGCCGGTGACGGTACTCAGGTCTGCCGCGGAACAGCGAGGCAGCGTCAGTTTGGTTCGCTGCTTAACAGAGGAGATGGCGTCACTCCGGTCTGCTGCTGAACAGGGAGCTGACGTCGGCTTGTTCCGCCACACACCACCAGGTCGAGGTCACCCGCCGCACGCCTTCGTGCGTTACCCGTGCGGTGCTGTCGACAGCTGCCGGCAGTCGAGCTCTCTGTGTGGGTTATTTCTCAACATCGATATTTTTGTCGGCCTGACCGAGGTCAAAGCGGGGGCCGGAGGTCCAAGGCAGCGCACGTTCACAGCCAGGTCCTTTTCTGTTACGGTCTACCATTGAGTATGAGTGGCTCGACCACGTTCAGCCCATGGTTTCGTTGGGTTTTCCGGTGGTCCACGCGCCTTTGGACTGCTCGTGCCGAGGGTGGTCCATCAGTGTTTCGCCGTGACTGTCGGAACTCTGTCTCAGTTGTTCCTCTCGGAGGGCCATCTCAGCGGCCGAGCAGGGTCTGGGCGCCCATCCCCTCACCTCCCACTGGTCCTCCTCAGCTGTCCGACCCACTGGTCCGTCTCGGCGGTTCGGCACCGTTGTCCGTCCACTGGTCCGTCTCGGTGGTTCGGCACCGTTGTCCGTCCACTGGTCCGTCGTGTCCGTCGCTCGCAGTGGACTGGCATCAGGCGGAAGCGCCGCCACCCCCTCTCCCACTGTCCGCCATGATGGTGCTCATCGCCAATCGGACGCGATTGGGGTGATTGTGTCAGTCCCCCTGCTGCCCCCGCGACGTCCGGCCGCCCTTCGGTGGACGAGGGGACGCCGCACAGAGGACCGGTCGAGTCCGGCCGGGCCGCGCCGTAATTAAATGTGGATCGACTCCCTGGGGATGCGTTTGGTGGGACGGGCGCGTTCGTCAGCGCCGACAGTGATGACGTCAGGTATAATCGGCCAGCCCCGCCGACCATCGATTACGTCCGAGTGCCTCGAGCTATCGTGGGGGACACTGGATGGAAGCGTCCGGTGTCGGCTCCCCAAAGTGCGTCGCAAAAGTATGGCGCCTTGCTGCCGCCGCGGAAATGTTCCCTGGTCACGCACAGGAACGGCATAACCCCCGCGCTCTCGCCCGAGGAGGTCCGCCACATTGGACAAAGCTGGGGAAGGCGGGACTGGTGTGCCCCGGGCTGTCCCTCTAAGCTGTCAAGGCGGATTGAGGAGCACATCCTCGCCCCGGTGTTTTCCATCTGTCGTTAGAAGCGAATTACCCCGCCCTATAAGCTCCTGATTTCGGCCGAACTGCAGATCAGGCATAACATTCCGTTCCCGTAGCATGGCACGTACAGAAACACCGTAGGCCGCTCCGTTTTCCAAAGCCAGTTCTTTGTTCGTTCGACGAGGCCAGGCTCCTGTTGGGCACCGGCAGTGTATCACGTTTCCCGTGACGCTACGTCTGTCGAGATGGAGCGGTCAGACGGTGGTCGAACAGTCCAGGTGATTCAACGAATACGTTGATTCTGAGGCAGCTGGCTTGCCACAGCTGGTTCTGGTGAAAATAGACTGTTGGTCGACAGAGCACGTTTGTCGCAGACGTCTTCTCAAGTCCATCACAAATGTGAGCATCTCCAGAACTGTCCACTGATCAATAGTAGTCTGATGCACTCTGTCTTGTCACTCGTCGTACCGTGGAAACATCGTCGCAGCCAAAGGAGGGCCTGGGTCTCTCACCCCTAAGACCCACATTTTTCGCGAAAATCGTTGCACGTCGTCTTCCCAGCAGGCGGTTTTCGCATGATTTCCGTGCACACTGAGCTCTCCCCCCCCCTCTTCTTAAGAAAATCCTGGCTGCGCTCCTGCGTGGAAATGGGACCGTATTGGAAGTTAGGCCCCGATGTAAAATGCCGAGCTGATGTCGGAAAATCACGCGGCAGGAAACGCGATCTGGTACGGAAGTGCAACCTTGCGTGGAAGCATGAGGCAAATGTGAAAATTGTTTTGAACTCTCCAGGAAAATATCTGAACTAACGCGTTAATGCAGAATGCCGCTGAAAACTGAGCGGGTGTACATCCGTATCGAAACGGTGTAATCATGCTTCGTTCTAAATTGCACATCGCAACACAACAGCATTTTGTGAGTTAGGAATATTTCGACGGTCCGGCTTTGAACGCCGAACGCACCAGCTCTGTTGAAACGGAGGCTAACTAGCCTAGACCTAAATGAGCCCCACAGTCCCAGTACCACAGCTCTGTTCAAGCGGAGGCTAACTAGCTTAGACCTAGATGTGCCCTACAATCCCAATACCACAGCTCTGTTCAAACGGAGGCTAACTAGCCTCGACCTAGATGTGCCCTTGAGCCCCAATACCAACGGAGACATCACCTATATTGCGAACGGTTCTTGATTATAAAGTCCGTTTTCGGTCTGTGTATCAACTGTAAACCGGTCGTCAGCCAAACTGTCAGGGTGCTCTGTTGGATCTTTGTCGGCCACCCGCAGGCCGGGGTGTCTGTTCCTCAGATCGCGCTCACTCGCCCGGCGGTCGGTCCTCAGGCCGTGCCCAGCCGGCCGTCAGCCGAGGTGACGGGCTCCTCGTAGACTCGGCGCAGCTGCCCGCTGCTGAAGTGGCTCGCCGTCCGGCGCAGCTGGCCGGCCCGGCCCGGCGTCCGACAATAAACTGTCGGCCCGCGGCGCCGGCGGCGCGCCACCGAAACAGGAGCCGTCCGCCGTCTCATTCAGACCTGAAAACAGCCAGGCCCGGCGGCAGAGCGGCGCGCAGCTGCCACGGCACCCGTGAGGCACGACTGCCGGCACCGAACTGGCGGCAGTCGTCATCACCGGGCAGAGCGAAATACGCCGGCTACTGACGACACATGGCGGCTGCTCATACCGCTGTTGCCTGGTCAGCGACTTCCTGCACTCACGGATGGCATGTGCGACGCCGGCTGGACATGTAACTGATGGCACCTGATGGTCCGGCTGATGGTCCGAATGGTGGTCCGGCTGGCGGTCCGGCTGATGGCGGCGGATAGTGGCCGATGGTCTGACTGATGGCCCGGCTGATGGTCAGGCTGGCTGTCCCCCTGACGGTCCGGCTGATGGTCCGGCTTACAGCGAATGGTAAGCGGTTCGGTAATGGATGCACCGAGGCCGGCTCTGCGTTAGTCGCGGGAGACTCTCGCAGTAACGACACGACGGAGACGCCCGGCCGGCAGCGGAGCTAATCTAAAACGCGGTAACGGAGTCCGGCTTTTCGTTAGAAGGTTTATGAAACTTCGTTGACTACATATTAAATTCACTGTAACGTCCTCCCAGAACTAAAGATATGCATAAGGACTAATTAGGATGGGTGGGTCTGTGTGACGACCTCAGTTATCTTTCCAAATCGCACCCACTCTGTTAGTCCGAACTGCTCAATGCCACAAACAACAAACTGCGAATTCACGCCCGTGTCCCCCTCACGGAATATTTCGTCGGGGACAAAACAAATGATTGAACATGCCTTACTCCACCCCTACCATTACTTCCGATTTCGGCTTTCCTCCGGCATTTTGGAGCAACAGGCTTTCGCCTTTCCACTTCAGCCCTCATCCTCTATTCTCCCATGCGTGCTAAATTACAGCTTTTTGGTACGCCTATTCTGTAGTACGGCTTAATTGGCTGCCGCAACACCGGTCTAATGATAGGTTAGGCGCGTGGCCGCCGGCGTCGTCGCACACCTGCCGACCCCTCCCCCTGCGGCAGGGGCCGTGGGACCCTTGCTCAGGTAGTGGCCGTGGTACCCTCCCCTCCCCCGCCCCCTCCCCCGGCCAGAGCGCCGGCACTGGCGCTACATTATTTACGCGGCGCCGGCTGCCGCGGCCACATGGGCCCCTGGAGGACAGTTGTGCCTTAGACGCAATAGGCAGGCCTAAGAGGTTCATTTCAGGCCTCCCAGTCACTGATTGCGCACAGAGTCGGTCCTCCGTGCTCTACTTTGTTAGTTCCCATACTAGGATTCGTGTACATCCCTGCTTGGTACTCAGCTGTATTCCTCTCCATCTTCTTCCGTTTTTGTTCCTCCGTGCGCGCGTGTTCGCCTCTCTTCCGGTCGTTCCTTTGTAGTTCCCTTCTGTCAACGTAGCCCATCCGTCCCTTGTTGGGCTCTGGTTAACCCGCGCCCGACTGGCAGTCGGCGCCGATCACGTCCGACTGCTGTGTTGGCCGCGCCCCCTCTAACTCACGAACGGTTGGTCGCACGATAAAAATAAGCACACCGCTGGAAAGCTCGTGACAAGTAGAGCTCCAATCTGGTCTCATTTTTAGTTTGGGATAATATGTAAGCTATTGACGCCCTACATATGTCTTCTCACAGCCGACTGTATCAGACCGAGAAGCGACCTGGATCTCAAGGTCTGTGATCAATAATGTCTAGGTAAAGGCACCAGTGAAAAGATTAAAACCCATAAGTGCCGATAAACGTCCAATTTCTCCGATCTGTCTAATATATACGCCGAAACGGTGAGTTAAAGATACGGTTATTTTCGCGCCGACTGCCGGCGGGCGCCTTAGCCGAGCGCGGCATGACATTAACGGGAACCAATTTTAGCGTTTCTTTTATTTTTGCAGAGCTTTTCCATGAATATTTATTGGTCCTAGTGGTTCTTGTGATGGTTTTTCATGCTTAAATTTGGGGAAAATTCAGTAGTTATCAGTTTACACAATAGGCGAAGCTTTATTCACGAGAGTCTGTTTATTTGCCAAAATACGCAATTCTTTGAAACTTTTTAACTTCCTGATATTCCTTGCAAGTGTGCGAGCCAATTCTGCAGTTTTCTGCCCGCCCTGAGTAATTCATCGCTGATTTTGACGGCGATGAACTTTGGCTTATAATAGTTATTCATGACATGACCTCAGGTGAATGGCTGGAGGTCATTGATGCCTTGCCCATTGACGGCTTCTAGATATCTGCATTAACCAACACTAAAAATGTTTTGAAAAATGCCGTCAGTTCTCGAAAAAACGACGACATGTCTTAAGAATGGGCTTGGCCTTAGGTCAATGACCCGGAAAGTCCCAAAAATCTGAGATAACAAGCTTATTGTTTTTATCAGGTCTCTTATCCCTGAAGGCATTATTGTGATATCATGTTTTCCTAACAAACATAGTATATTTGTCATGATACAACATGATAAAAGTTTACTGGGCGCTAAACTTTTTGGACATAGGTTCACTTGACCTGACCAGGGCCAGACAACTGACTTGGACCTGAGGTAAAAGTTTTGACACAGGGTGTAAAAATAATCAAGCAAAAGTTTCGTTACAAAAGTTACACGAAGTTTCGTGACGCTGCATTCGTTCGTTCTCTCACAATCTTGGAAAACCCCGGGGATCAACCCCCAGTCGGGGACGGATTAGGTATTTTTTTCCAGCCTTAGCTCGTCTGTGTACGTGCTTCCTGGACAGGGTTCTTTGTTCACAAGTCCTCCACCGGCCTCTGTGTCGGTCCGTCCTGCAGTGGGGCCCGGCACCGTGTGTCCAACTCCGTTCGTGGCTTTACTACCTCGTTAAAGAGTCCTTTCCCTTCTACTGCAGCACGCACTCGCCCATCCTCTGCTGAACGTGCACCGTGTTACTGCGCCTCCTTCACAGGAGGACGTGCCAATCTTCCCTTGACTCGGCTCTTTGTCAGTCCATCCTCTTCTCGGCTCTTTGTTGGTTCTCGCTGTTGCGCCGTCTTTCGATCGACGTCCTTGCTGTTGTGTCGTCGAACCTTTTCGCGACTACGCCTTTGTACTGTTGCTGCTGTACTCTGAAGCACCAGTCCAACCAAAGACATAGTAGTCAATTAATCTCCGTTTAGTACCATTCAGTTTTGTCATTCCAACGTCATTTGAGGTTGAGTGGGCAAGTGTTTTGCGTGTTGCAATATATTTTTCAGCCTCTCGGCCACGCTCTTGTAAAGTCGTGGCTGTGATATTGCTAGAGCACGTCAGTATTTCGGTATGACTGTGCTAAACTGAACGAAACGGCGCCTCTGCGCCTCACCAGTGGTACCGCTGGACAACTGTGTAATGATACGCTGGTGCAGAACGAGTTTGGTGCGTTGGAACACGGCGTCACCGTATCGCCGTACCGCTGTACCTCTGTACCGCTGTACCGCCGCTGCCGCCTCTGCGCGGTCATCAGCCTTGCCCAGCCTCCAGTCGGACTCTCTGGGGCTAGGAGCGTCGGCGTCGGTCGGTGGCGGCCGCCGCGGCGCCGACCGGGCGGGGAGGGGAGCGACCCTGCGTCGATCGATGGCGGCGTGGCGCCGGGGGACGGCAGTGGAGTTTTTGTCACCGCGCTGACTCATACGTGGCTGCACTTCACCGGCAGCCGCCGGCCGGCGAACCTGACAGTTCTGAGAGCTGCTGCAGCTCTCAGAACTGTCGTCACGGCGCCGCACGCGGTCCTCCGCCGGCGCCTTTCACATCCAGCCTAATCTGGCTCCGCAACAGTCCATGGCGATGCTACATATAATGCTATATATGGCCATATACTATTTGCTGTATAGCGAATATTTATTACGAAGCAGCAGTGCCGTGTGACGCTATCGACATCATGACAGTACAACGGACTGTGGACTACCTGTAGACTGGGGTCCGATTTTGGCCAGACCTGTTCGTCCGTGAGATTGGTTATCGATGGCGATGGAGTTCAGGCAATGTGCTCCCAATATACTGTGACCAGTGGAACGCATTGCACGATTTACCACTGTCGCGCCAAATGTCAGCACTCCGCATACTTAGTTCCGCGATTCTGTTTTCTTTTACTCGATATAACCCACTCTCCCGACGAATGCCAGACGTCCGGGCTCATTCACGCCCGAACGCCTAATAACCAACGCATCAGTCACCACCCGCAATAATTCGTAGCGGTCGTAGACGAGACGCAGTCTCAGCCGCTGCTTGGAATGCGGGCTCGTCAGCTAGCTGGCAACAGCTGCAACGGCCGCGCCGCACGAGCGAACACGGCACGAGGTCGCCCCTCGCGCTGTTTACCATAAACAGATACAGTTCATCAGTGGGAGGGCGCCATATGGCCGCAGCGCCGTGCCGCGCGATCTGGCACGCCATCGATATCTATCTCTCTGTGTGTCAATGGCTGGCCGATAGTCGCTGTGCGTCCCCGGCTCGCATACGGACGGTCTCACTGGGCTGCCTCGCCGACATCTTTGCGGTGCTGCGTACGTGCGGGTGCGCGCTTGCGTCTGTACGCGGTCGCAGGTGCGTGGGCCCAGAGGATGGATGTGTGTTTGTGTGTATGTGCGCTGTTTAGTCCCCGGGGCCGCCGGCCGTGGCCGCTGCTCCCCTTTGCAGTGCAGGTGCGATGCCTGGGTGTAGCTCTCTGTAACCGAACGGGTGTTTATGCACTCAGAAATATGCCTTGGGCGTTGCAATTTTGCCGCATTTTCACGTTATTTGAGCAAATGGTTGACAAAGGTCGCAAAAGAGAAAGACACTGAAGTCTTTAAAACAGCTGCAGTGTGCGCTGTGGTTTGCAGTTCAGAAGGAAAGGGTGTGAGCGCCCCGTTGAATGCTCAGAACATTTTTGAACCTCTCAGGCTCGTTATAAGCAGCCGTTTCGGTGTGCTGTGTGGCGCACTGGCCTGCTCATCCACATTACAACCAATCCACGGTTTTCGCAACGACGGTAAACGGTCCGGTCAATTGCACAATACCCACAGCGACGATAAACAGCCGACCAGTCCAAGGTATCCACAGAGACGGTAAACGGTCCGACCAACCCACAATATCCACAGCGACGATGAACAGCCGACCAGTGCACGGTGCCCACGGCTGCGATAAACGGGCCGATCAATCCAGGGTATCCAAAGCGACGATGCGCTTCGGCAAATTACGATGAGTCACTATAATCAACACTAGCTGGCGTAAGCCTCAGGGCTAGTGCACTGTTTTGTGATATCCAGAGCTTTATTCAATTTTGCAGCATCTGTAGCACGGGTACAGTACCACATGGTATCCATAGCACAACTGCACGATATCGCGGTGGCCACAGCAATACTGGCCTAAAATGTGGTATCCACAGCACCAGCGCCAGTATCCATATCCGTAGTATCCATATCATCAGCCCGTCCCGCAGTATCCGCAGACATGGGTATCCATAGCATTTGCTCATCCCAAAGTATCTATATATCCGAACCATTTAGCGTTATCCACAGCGTCAGGGCCAGTGACCGCAGGTATCCACAGTCGCAGGTATCCACAGTAGCAGGTATCCACAGTCGTCCAGTTCGTTCATCCCGCGGATCCACATACGGTCCATTCGGTGGTATCTACACCATCAGCGCAAGTGACCGCGGTATCCACCGCACCAGTGCCAGTGACCGTGGTATCGACATTATCAGTGCCGATGACCACGGTGTCCACAGCGCCAGCGCCGGTGACGCGGTATCCACAGTACCAGCGCCGGTGACTGCGGTATCCACGGCACCAGCGCCGGTGACCCCGATATCTACAGCACCAGCATCAGTGACCCCGATATCCACAGCACCAGCGCCGGCGACCCCGACATCCACAGCGCCAGCGCCGGCGACCCCGACATCCACAGCGCCAGCGCCGGTGACCGCGCTGTCCACAACACCAGTGGCAGTGACCGCGCTATGCACAGCGCCAGCGCCGGTGACCCCGATATCCACAACACCGGCGTCAGTGACCGCGGTACCCACAGCACCAACGCCGGTGACCGCGGTATCCACAGCGCCAGCGGCAGTGACCGCGGTACCTACAGAGCCGGCGGCAGTGACCGCGGTACCCACAGCGCCAGCGCCGGTGACCGCGATACCCACAGCGCCAGCGGCAGTGACCGCGGTACCCACAGCGCCAGCGCCAGTGACCGCGGTACCCACAGCGCCAGCGCCAGTGACCGCGGTACCCACAGCGCCAGCGCCGGTGACCGCGATACCCACAGCGCCAGCGCCGGTGACCGCGTTAGCGGCGGCAGACTTCTGCCCCCGGCCCGCTGCGGTCTGGCGCCGGCCCGCGGAGCGCGCGCTGGGGATTACGCCGGGGGCGCTGACGGATGGGCGCCTGCCGCCGGCCCAACATCGATCAAAGTCCGCATCGCACAAACAGATGCCGACTGCGGCCGGCTGAGACGGCGGAGGCGTCTCGGGAGTGCCGCCGCGCCCCCGTGCAGCCGGGTGACGGCCGCTAAATATGGCCGCTCGGCCGGCGGGGCTGCCGGTGCCGGCCGGTCACGTGACAGCAGCGAGCTGCCGCGCCGCCGCCGCACCGGCTGGCAGCGGCCGGTCACGTCCTCTGCTGTCTCCTGAGCCATCGCTGAGGTATCTCCGAACACGAGGCGCAGTATTAAAACTGTCCACTGAGCAGGCTCGACGGGGGAGCTGCCCCGAGCTCGAAAATCAATACGGTCCGAAATTGAAGAGGTAATGGCCGAGATGGCCCGGACTAATCCGGGCACTAGCCCCCGGCAACAGACCCTCGAACTATTTCAATTCGGTCAGATCGAACGGTGGCCTGCCAGGCCAGTATCACCAGCACGGCTCATTGCGCCAGACTGTGGTTATCCAGCGGTAGTCAGGATCCAGTGGTAGTCCGCCCCTTCTGAACGGTACCAGGTGCTGGAGAAAGACCGGCGGGGCATCTCTAGTGATGGTAGCCCTCTGAATGGTGCCATGTGGTGAAAATCTAGCCAGTGCACTGGCTAAATTACCATTTGAGCTAACGGCGATTTTGAACTTGAATACTTTTGCGAGAAGAATGCATCTCCCCTAGGAATAGCACATCTGGGTTCTCAGTTGTGTCCTTGGTTCTATCAGTGGGGTCTCTCTCCATTGGCGTTACTGGGTCCACCAGTACAGTCTCTACGGATTCCACAGGATCTCCCTGTCTCACTGGGCCCGTCAGTACAGTCTCTTTTGATATCACTAAATCCGTCAATGGGATCTCTGTAGATATCGCGTGATCCGTCAGTGAGATCTGTCTATAGATATCACAAGATACGTTAGTGGGATATCTTTAACTATATCACAGGGTCCGTCAGTGAGACCTCCCTGCAGATATCACAGGATCCGTCAGTGGGATCTTTCTATAGATATCACTGAACCCATCAGTGGGACCCTCATTGGATATCAAAGGATTCATTAATGGGAGCTCTCTATAGATATCACAGGGCATCCATAGGATATCCACAGGATATTTCTCTATGAATATCGCGGGACCCGTCAGCGTGATCTGTTTACGGATATCAGTAGGTCCGTCAGTCAGATCTCTCTGCAGATCGGACCGTGATGTCCGTCAGCAGACGCCACTGGGTCCGTCGACGGGTCGCCTCCCTGCCAGCGTCGCTCCGGCGTGGCTCCCTGCGGCGCCATTGTGTCCTCTGAATATGACGGTAATGACTGGCGGGCCGGCGCCAGGGGGTCGGACGATGTCCGGCCGGCCGCCGAGGGTGGCCGGGTGTGACGCCGGTGTTCGCCGGCCGGAGGCAGATAGATCAAGCGTCTTGGCAGATAACGAGTCCACTTTTTCTCGCTGGGCGTTTGCTCGTGCAAAACGCCGGACATGGCTTTGCGGCGTCACGTTCAGTTTTATTAGCACGCTTCGCATTTGGCGTAAACGCATTTACAAGACCAGCGTCAGTGTTGCGAAATGGCTCCCATCCGTCACCCAAGTCAGTTGGCCCTCATGCCTGGTGCCGGCAAGGTGGATGGCCGTCGCCATGTACGGCTGAAGTGCCATCAAGCACTGTTCTGCAGAGGCGTGGCGCGACGGTCGGTGGCGCGTGCTCAGACTTGAGACCACCGGCCGGGGGCGGGACGTGGCTGCTGCCGACCAGCCGCCGCGCGTCCTGCCGGACCCGGCCTGCTGATGAGCCGGCCAGCCGTCAGGCGGACCGTGCTCTCGGGCGGCCTCTCGGCCCCGCTCCGCCGCTATTATGGGTCAGCACGCACCGCGTGTGCGTGACACCGGTCCGTGCACGGTGTGTACAGACCGGCGTAGGCTGTGGGTGACGGGAGCGCTGCGGGTTAGCCCGGGCTGTGGGTAACAGGGGTGCTGCCGGTGGATATGCCTGCAGAATCGCTGATCGGACGGTGCCCCGCGTCTGTCCGAACGGCAGTGCCCGGGGCCGGACCGCCAGCCTGGACGTACGTTGGGTCAGCGGCCGGGCGGTACCCTGGGTCTGTCCGGTCCGCTGTTCGGCCGGCGGTGCCCGGGGCCGGACGGCCGGCCTGGACGTGCGCTGGGTCAGCAGCCGGACAGCGGGTCCGTCCGGCCCGCTGTCCGGCCGGCGGTGCCCGGCGCCGGACTGCCGGCCTGGACGCGCGCTGGGTCGGCGGCCGGCGGGGGAGGAGCGCTGGCCTCCTGCCGGCGGTGTCCCGTCGTCAGCGGGCCATATATCACGCTGCAGCCGGCCCGTTATCTCCGGCCGGTCAGGCCGACTGCAGCCGGCGACAGACGGTGCTGCCATCTGCCGGCCGGAGGGCAGCCGGAGATCGGCGCAGACGCCGGCCACTGAAAGACGGCCGGGCGCCGACTGCCTGCGGGGTAGAACGTCCTGATGTTCCCCTCCCCCATTCCTGTACAGGACAGAGCTCTGGCGTACTTATGGCCCCGTGTGTCACAGTGTTTCGACACGAGAGGCTGGCTATTCGTGTTGAATGTGTCCTGTCGCGTGCCATGACGTTTTCAGCAGTGTGACACGTTGTCCGGTGGTGAAAAGCAGCTATGGAGGCGTGCAACAATAGAGCACAGGCTGCACGCTAGTTAAACTGGCTGACATGCGGGCGTTCTGACCAGTCCAGGGCTAGCCGGACGACAGTACGCCACAATGTTAGGACCGGATTTCAGCGTCCTACTCCTGGTTCTGTAACCCAGCGGACCGTTCACGGCGTGTGTCCGTGCATCTCAGCCCTGGCCACCATGTGGCCGCAGATGCCGTGCCCCAAACGGCAAACCGTCACCGTCGGCGTGCACCTGAGCATCGGAACGTGGTGGCTGCCCGGGAGTGGTAAAGGGACGGCGTCGAACCCCGAGCTTTTTAAAATTAACCACAAACCACATGATGTCGCATGGAGCGAAATAAATTTAAAACCGCCTCCGGCAGCGTCCGCCCTGAAAGCGTTCCGCGGCCCCTAAACGATCCACGGCGGACGACTGGCGCTGCTTCTGAGGGATCCGCCCAGCGCTGCCCGGCCAGAGCAAAGTGCAGCGTCACCACTGTCCGCGGCGTGCAGGAGCCGAGCCGTGCAGCGCCAGCGATACTGGAACTGTCGGAACGTGACCCGCAGTTGGGACCCTGTCAAGGGCCGGGTGTCGCTGCCAAGCAGGCCTTTTAATTTGTGTACGCTAGTCCATACACGACATCGGTGGCATCACACATAAAAAAAGTGCCGTAAACTTTGTCCTTTTAATAGCTCAGCGGCAATGGGCGATGCTATCAAAACAGGAAACGCCGTGCTTACATGATTCATATTAGTATGTCATCCACATAAATATATCGCCGTTGTGTGAAATTACTTGCCTGCTCATTCATCCATCTTCGTGGACTTCAGCCATCTTTCACTTATTGGCGCACGCCAGTTGCTGAGGACTTCCTGTAGGTTCCTGCTTATCTCCACTTCAGCACAGGAAACAGAACGCTTGGCATGGCACAACTCGACGTGCTTAACGCAGCACTGAAACGGCAACGCCTGCTGTATCGCCATGAGCGGTGTTCCGCGTTTGTGACGCCAGAACTCGGACCACCGGAGCACCGACCGGTGTTCCCCCAGTGTTCAGGCGGGCGGCCACCCATGGCGCCGCGTCACCGCCAGCTCCCGTCCTCGCTCTGCCGGTCTCTCCGTATGTCGTGGAACGGCTCCGAAATAGACCCGGCCCGGGGGTCACGTCAGACCGCCAGGGACGCCAGGTCAGACCGCCAGGGACCGTCGGGACGCTTGGTCCACGGAGCGGACCGCCGGCAAGACCAGAACTTCCTGTGACGTGACCATCGAACCCCTGACTGCAGCAGCTCACTGCGAAACCTTCTGAATATTGTGGAAAATCCTGGCACCATCCCCAAAAACAAACTTTGTACACAAGTTTTTGGCATGAAGAACATTTTTGAAAGAAGTCCAGTAGCTCTACACGTCTATGTTGCTCCAATCACTGAAGTTTCAGGGTCATATAATTACATATTTGGTGAAGAGTCAAGCTCATCTTCATGTGCGTAAAAGATCATGGACGAGCAACACTCACTAACACGGGACGTTATTGTAGTAGCACCAAATGGATACAAATTTAGTGCATAAAAGCGGAAATCAAGACGATTTCATTAAGTAATTGACCACATGTGATGACATCGAAAACGTCAGAACTTAACGGTTCAGTTAAATTTCTGTACTTGATTACACTCTCTTTCAAAGCCTGTGGGAAACACGGGAAGGCCATTGGCGATTGCACGCCCTTAAAGCTCGTTGTGTCATGCAACATTTACCCCGATAATAACCATAAATAGTTCAGTCATGTTAGACCAAGTCATTTCGGTTTAAAGTGCACAGTTCTTGGGAAATATCCCAGTCTTGGTTTAGCCAAACATTCAAGCGTGCAAAATGGTCAGCGTTCGTAAACACGCAGCAGCCTGTCTTTTAGCAAATATTTCTTGATTGAGCGCATTTGGAATATTTCGTTCCGAGAACATGAAAATGTTCCGATGAAAATGTTCCAATGAGAAGGATAAGAAACGGAATCATTTTTCTGTGATCTGTGAAGTGAACGGCATTTTCTTAGCTTGTTTTGCCCTCTTCCGTCATGACGCTCCATTCCAGGAGTGCAACCAGAGCTGATGCTGGACGCAGCGGTGACATAACACTGGTCCGTGGGAGGATGATGGGCCCGGGTGGCGGCCCGCTCTGTGTGGCAGGATGATGAGCCCGGGGTGGTGGCTCGCCCTGCAGCGCTGCTGGCCTGATGGGCCGACCTAGCGAAGCGAGAAGGTGCAGCGGGACTTCCGGTTCGGCCAGCGCGCTGATCGCCCCTTCTGTTCCCAGACGGATCTGTCGTTTCACCTGCAGCAGCTCACAGAGCGGGCCAAGTCGGCCGCCGACTACATCCACCAGCTCAAGAGCCTCACCGACGTGGCCACGGTGGGTGTCTGCGACTGTCTATGTTTCTGCTATTTTGCCACTCTATCAGTCCTTCTCTTGGCCTTTTAGACTGTCTTATTTATCTTTTTTCTCTCCCTCTCTCCCCTCCTTCTCTCTCTCCTTCCTCTCTCTTTCTCCTTTTCTATCTTCTCCGCTTTTGGCCCTTCTACCCTTGAGGGATGCCCTTCCTGCCTGCGCCGGGGGAAAATTTATTATACATCTCCCCACATAACGTATGTCTGTTGTGCAGCCGTGAAACCCCGGTAACTCGTCACGGTACGGACCGTAATCAGCCCTGGTGCGCCTCCCCGGACACCGGCAGAACGAATGGACGATCTCTGGGGAACAGTCGGCTGTTGGACGGTATTGATATCCGTCTATCGGGACCAGTTCATGTATCCAATTTACCTGGCAGACGAATCATTAACGGTCTGAGTCGAAGCAAAAACTGGAACGGGCCTGGAAGGACAGTCGAGGGACTCATTAAGTTCTCAGTGATGCATTCCAGGGCCGCAAAAGACTGGGGAAAATCAAAAAGGTAAAAATGCAGCAGTTATGACAAAAATGGGTGGACGGAATTGCCAGCGCACTCCTCGATTCTCCGAAACGCCTGAACTGGTTGCTGGTGTTTGGAATGTTCGGATACGGCCCGAGACGGAGCTGGGTGGTCCTGTCGCTGCGCATGAGGCCGTTGACAGAATATTAAGTGGCTTTAATGGGTCACGCAGTCGTCCTAACGGAGCGGCCTCGACGCCAGGAAAACTGCTCCAGCTTCGAGTCGTCGATCGTGGAGCAGTGCGACCAGCTCGTCCAGCTGATCTACCAGCGGCGGCAGCAGCTGGTCCAGTTCCTGCGCGACGCCAGGGACGACAAAATTCGCTCGCTTAAACAGCAGGTGAGCAGATCGGCCCCCTCACCCTCTCCGCGGGAGAGACTCTCACACACCGCGCCCTTGTATGTGGTCAGCTCAGTCCGCGCCATCATGGCATCATCACTCCAGGCGGCGGCCCTGACACGTGGAGGAGCCTCTCAGAGATTTCGCCTTTGTGTGCCGTCAGCTCAGTCATCGTGCGTCATTCACCGAGGCCTCGCTTAAAACCAAAAGGTTTGGTCACATTTCAGAGGCTCTTACGCACACATGTGCAGGTGACAATAAAGATCAGTTTAGTTCAATGTGGCACGTCGTGGCACGTCCCGTTACACGCCTCGTTGCCACGCCTGATATTGCACTGTTCGTCGCCAGTATTCGGGTTCTCACAAATCATCAACGCATCATCCTTACTCTCAAGGCGTGCTCGGTTACCCTGCCTCAAGGTATGCTGGTTTAGTAAACAGGACTCCCTCTATTGGGTTTCCCAGTGTTCATTGACCCTGAATTTGTTCTGTTCCTCACCAAGCTGCTGATATTGTCGTTTGCAGCTTTTTAACGACCTTTCTGATTGCTGCTAGCAATGGCAGTCTAGGAAACCAAAGAGAGATAAAACCCGCGCAGTCGGTCGGATCCGAACATACGCCCCGTGGCCCGAGTTGCAGCGCTCTACCCCCGGGCCATCCGGTCCCTCGTCCTCTCCCAGAATGATAGATCACGGATCGCCGTGAGACACCGGC
This sequence comes from Capitulum mitella, assembly GCA_030062745.1. Taxonomy (NCBI): domain Eukaryota; kingdom Metazoa; phylum Arthropoda; class Thecostraca; order Pollicipedomorpha; family Pollicipedidae; genus Capitulum; species Capitulum mitella. Next base: position 4,105,092 of record CP099847.1, on the reverse strand, counting down.
CTCTGAGCACCGTTGGCCCAGGCGGCCCGGACTTAGCTGTCACGCTCCACTGTTTCCAGGTGTCCAGAGCCACGTCCCGGCTGCAGAAGACTAACGGCCTCCTCATGTTCTGCATCGAGGCGCTCAAGGAGAGGGATGACAGCGCCTTCCTGCAGGTAAGAAGCAGGGGGAGCGAGTTATTCCTGTAGGGGAGAGATTGCACCTCGTGAAATCATAGAAAGCTCCTTGGCCATGCTGTGGATCCATTTTCAGTCATTACTCCCACCGTTAGCCCATCCGTTGCATGAAGGATTGTCTGGCTGCGGCCGTTCTGTGAGAGGCACGGTCCGTAGGCCCGGCCGCCCCCGGCTCTGACGCGCCGTCCGTCCTCCAGATCAGCCAGATTCTGACCCACCGCGTGGCCTCGTACGACCTGCTCTGGGACCGGGACATGGTGGATCCGCAGGTCAGCGCCGACCTGGACCTCAGTCTGGAGACGGACACGGTGCGCGCCGCCATCGAGCAGTTCCATTTCATCGAGATGAAGCGTGAGTGTGGCGCGCGCCGACCGGCCGGCCGGGTCGGCCACCAGGACCGCCCCGCCCCTTCCGACTCCTCTGGCCAGATCCGCTCTCTTTGTTGTTGGAGATGGAGTGGCTCCAAGTTTGAGTGGACTTTTCTGTTGCGACTGCATCGGACGTTACGCTGACATCTGATGGTTTCACGGTTGTTTATTTTTATGTACTCCACGCGAAGTATTTGAGAGACGCATCTTACACGACGTTCATTAAATATGTGCGCTAAAAGTTGCAGAAATCCGCCAAAAGCACCCAGCAAAATGCCCATTTTGTTCCAAAATATCCAAGTAGAGCATATTTTAATGGACTTTCAAAATTCATCAGTCTAACGAAGAACACGTAATATAATCATCATTAGAACTGTTCGTATCGAATCAAAAAGTTGGTCGCAAAAGAAGGTCCACTTTTATGCGCATTTGCTCAGCGTAAAAGTTGCATTTTTTCTCTCCTTTAACCTCTTTTGACTGCAAATGATTTTTTAGAGTATCTGAACCGCTCAAACAACGCATTGGCTGTGTCAATGACACATATATTCGTAAGCTCTCGTATGATACGTTGTTTGCTACGAACGGATGGCTCCAGTAGTTATTCAGTTCTTAACAGATTCTTTGTCCGAAGAACACAGTTACTGCTAAAAGTTCTGATTACGTCATCGCGGGCCGTTCAACGTGACATTGGCTGATGTCTCTCTCAGGTACTATTTAAGCCTTCCACGTTTTCCTAATGCCTCAGAACAAAACATGCTGAACGGCCATCATGCGTGATGTACAAATAGTTATGAGTGAAACTTCGTTGCAAGAGAATTAAAATAGCTAGAAGAAAACAGTGGCGCGGAAATACCGGCATCTTTTCGTTTGTGGAGAAAAAAGACATCTGATCTTTGCGTGCTTTGGTTCCGTAACCAACTGAAGGTGTTCTTTTGTCACTTAGGATGAATTTGTTTTTGTCCTTGTTTGTTCTCCAAAATGAGGCATCATGATGCACAATGGTCCCTTTGGGCCTCTCGATCTATCCTTAGTCGGTGCTGAACCAAACTACGGTGTTCTTGAACTACGGAATAAACCCCATTGAAATCCCAAGACATTCATTTTCCGTTTCAAGGAAACGTTCATTTCGGTTTTGATGTGCTAAACACATTTGAGTTGGAAGAGGTATATGATTTCGCCTTCTCTGCTGTAGCCAGCAAACCAGGAGAGGAAAGAAAGCCAGCAGGTAATTTGCTTGACATAGCTTTGCTGTACTTCTGTGCATGGCTCTAACATTTTATGGGCTTCTGTAAACTGCTGTTACAGTGTATGCTTAATGTTTCTTATTAGGAACTTAGTGGTTTATTCATTTTTGTTCAACATATGAGAGTATATGACACCATAATTCGGGCTTCTTGCGATGTGTTTATACTTTCCATGTAAATCATATGAAAGGAAACAGTGGGGATCATAAAACATTACGCACGCTTTCACAGGAAATGAACGGCAAGAATTCATGACAATCACGAATCACCTATTGGCCGTGCAACTTGCTATGTTCTTTCAGTTTTGCATTGCCACACGAGATTTTCTAGAATCAGTCTTAATAGGATTTCAGACCGGCCACATTTCCAATGCCAAAATATATGAATCGTGTGTGTGTGTATAGTGGGGAGGGAAAGGGGTTAAAAGCCTGTCAGTCCCACAGGATCTCTGGCCATGTGGTCCATTGTGCGGCGCATACGGTCGTCTTAGGTCAGTTTTGCTTGTTCACGGAATTCCACGTGACGCGCCACATATTTTCACACTTTTACTAGCGTGGGCATAAACCACATGTTGCACCAGGAATCAGTCATTTTCCCAGCCATGTCCTGTGAAGTCTGTAGATTGGCGAATCTGTACACCATATCCCACAATTCCAAGTTATTTCACAATTTGTTCAACGGTCAACACACGAAGCACTGGAAAAATCTAAGGCTTCTTCGCTAAAGCATGGTAAAAATGGAAGGCATAAAATAGAGATGGTTGCTATCATGGTGGCATGATGGTTGATATCAAACAGTGATGCTTGCGCAGATGTGTCAGTGATATCATGTGATATTGCATGAGTAAACCATAAAAGGGGGAAGTTTCGTTATTCCGTCTGATGAGCTCGATGTTAGGAGATGTCTTCGGAAACTACGCTGATGCCGCGAAACGTGTTATGCAACAGGTCTGACGACTGGTGACCAAACGTTACCACGCAATGTGCTGATGGAAGAGCAATTCATCGATAATGTACATACCTTGTTCTGATGTTGCTCCAGCGTCCTCACCAAACCCACGTGACGTCTGGGTTCTTGTACCGCTGGACTGTAACCGGCGAATCTTACTTCCGGGTCGTGCACTAGTCTTCCTTTCGACGCCGAGCTCTGTCAGCGCACCGCAGCAGCCGGAGGCGGCACCAGACGGAGACAGGGTCGCTGTAACGCTGCCCCTCTCCGCGGCCCGCAGCGCCCGGCATGCCGATCCTGGTGCCGGAGCAGTGCGCCGCCGAGAACAACACGCTGCTGCTGAGCTGGCGGCCGCGGCCCACCTCGCACCACGACGGCTTCATCGTGCAGCTGGACGACGGCACCGGCTTCAAGGTGGGCCGCGCTTCCCTCCTGCTCATCAGCCTCCGATCCAGCTCCCTCTGATCCGGCGCGCTCTGATCCGCAGCCGTCTGGTCCGCCGCCCTCTGATCCGACGCCCTCCGACTCACCGCCCTCTGATTCGCCACTCTCTGTTCCGCCGCCGTGCGGTCTGCCGCCGTCTGATCTGCAGCCCTCTGATCCTTCACCCTCCGACCCGCCGGCCTCTGCCCCGCCGCCCTCTGATTCGCCGCCCTGTAATCCGCCGCCCTCCTGATCCGCCGCCCTCTGATCCTTCAGCCTCTGACTGGCCGGCTCCTGGTCCGCCGGCGTGCTGTCACAGACTCAGCGGCGAGAGGAGCGGCGACACGTTTAATACGTGAATTAAACTCTCTACCTGTCGCCGTTAGGTTGAAATGGCGCTCTCTTCGTGCATTTCTGATTCCTGGAGTGTCTTTTGCTTGATATTTCACCCTTGTATTTTCATCCTCCTTTTTGTATCGCCAAGCTGCCTTTGTAATCACCTTTGTATAACCAGTCACCTTTGTATTTGCCTTCACATTTTACTCTTCCGGTTTATAACAGCTGCCGTTTTCAACTAGCTGGCTTTCAGCGCCATTTTGGGGATTTCGTAGCCCTTATTGTCCAGGTTTTGACGTTTGCTGTTGCCTGTAACGAAATCTAAACCGACTGCTTCGGGTAATGCGAGCTTGATGAGTAATGAATGCTACCCTGCTGGATAGTTTTTACTGATATACTGCACAGGAACGACCAGAACAACACAAGAACGAGGACGAGAACTTTACTGGTTTATAGAACGACACTGATCTCCGGTGTCTCAGTTGAATGTTCATCTGTAATTTCATTGAGCTTCGGATCGACACTGTACTTTAGTGCTGGATTATCAGTAAAGAAGTCCAGACGGTGGCGTTTCCGGCAGCTCACGAGGGTGAGCTGACAACAGCTCGTGCTGGCAGTGCCAGCGCCCCAGCTGGTCGGATTTCCGGCAAGCTATTGCCGTCCGGCGGCCGGTAAGCTGTCGGCACGCCTGCTGGACAGGAGGCCGCTGTGTTTACCCGCTGGCTCGCGACGGTACGGTGCTCGTCGACAGCCGCTCATTGTTAAACAAACAACGGCGCCGACTACGGAAACTCCGCCGGCTTCCCAGCTGCGCGCCGCCGTCCCAGCCCGCGGGAGCCGCGCCAGCAAATTCGCCGAGCGATTTCGACCCGCTCATTTCCGGCCGGCCCAACCGACCGGCGGAGTAGCAGCTTGAAGTCGATGGGCGGGCTTCGCGATTTCCGGTTACACATTACGACCGCGTTAAATTCGGCGCCTGTCAGACGGCCGGCGATCTTTGAACCGGTGTGTAACGATGGTCTGTTCGTTATTCGTCGGCAGCGACGGAAAATGGACTCCCGGCCTGTGACGCTGAGGCGTCGCTGAGAGACCCTTGCTAAGGATAAAACGTTAGTCAGCAGTTTCTGTCAGAATCAGGAATGAATTAACACTCCTTCAGGAGCAGGAGCAGACTGCGGTCTCATGAGGAGCGAGAGGGGCCTGATGTTTCTCCGCTACGTCGGTCAGCAGTTGACGTGCTGTGCTGTCCGTCTCTGCAGGATACCTACTGCAGCCGGGAGGCTGACCTTCTGCGCTGTCTGTCTCCGTAGCATGCCTACTGTGGCCGGGAAGCTGACTTTCTGCGCTGCCTGTGTCTGCAGGATACCTACTGTGTCCGGGAGGCTGACTTTCTGCGCTGTGCGTCTCCGAAAGATGCCTACTGTAGCCTGGAAGCTGACCTTCTGCGCTGTGCGTCTCCGAAAGATGCCTACTGCAGCCTGGAAGCTGACTTTCTGCGCTGTGCGTCTCCGAAAGATGCCTACTGTAGCCTGGAAGCTGACTTTCTGCGCGGTCTGTCCCCGCAGGATACCTGCTGTGGCCGGGAGGTTTACTTTCTGTGCTGTCCGTCTCTGTAGGATGCCTACTGTGGCTGGGAGGCTTACCTTCTGCACTGTCTGTCTCCGCAGGATGCCTACTGTGGTCGGGAACCCAGCTGTCGAATCACGGGCCTTCACTTCAACACTCGCTATGTCTGCCGCGTCAAAGGTTACAACAGCACTGGCGACGGCCACCCCAGCCAGGTCATCTGCCTGAAGACCAGCGACGGTAAGACACATTTTTTTTCACACGTTCTCGTGCGTGCCACATGGTGCAATTCAGGTTGTAAACACTCGTTTTCGTGTGTGTGTGTGCCTTACGCAATTCTACGTATTTTCGTCAGCATTAGCGCATTTTTGTTCGAGGAGATTTCAAGCCTTTATGCTCGTTTCGTACTTTTCTATGTGGAACTAAATGCTTCGAATACGCGTTAAACAGTGGAACATAATTTGTGCTAAGTGTTTTCGAAACCATGACGACCACGCGCACACACACACACACGTATACAGTCCCCGTTTTTTTCTTTGGAACCCAAACTAGCTGCGTATAAAATTGCCGTTAAAGTCGAGAATTAACATTTGGTATCTTCTTTGGTACGAAGCAATTTCATGATTTCCCCTGCTGATGCAAGCCTAGTAACAATATCAAGTAATCTTTTGTGTTTGGTTTGCGTCGCTGGAACGGAAAAGCACCGTCGCCAGAGAGGGAGAAAGGGAAGGGGATGCGAAGAGACCAAGCGTAAACTCACGGTGATGTCAGGGGACGAAAGGAGAGGGAGAGAGAGGGGGAAGAGAGAGAGAGAGAGAGAGAGAAAGAGAGAGGGAACGAGAAAGAGAGAGAAAGAGGGAGAGAGAGAGAGAGAGGAGAGAGAGAGAGAGAGAGAGAGAAAGAGAGAGATTAGGGTAGATTAGGATCTTTTAAAGATTACGGACAGTGACAAGATCTGCAAAGAAGCTCGGAGTGCCGGCGTAAAAAGGGACAGCTGAGAAAGAAGAGGGGAGGGAGGGGGAACGGCGGTGCCACGCGCCATTTCCGTGCCAGGCGGCGACGAGAAAAAGCTGGGCAACACAAAAGCACTAATGGTGCGTGACCCTGGGTGGAGGAAGTGGGGTGAGGGCCGGCCGGCTCTGGCTCTGTCCCGGCGCCCGGTCTGGCCGCCGTTCAAGCGGCGACAGATTGCGCGCACGGCCTCTGGCCCCGGCTGAAGAGGGCGTCACTGGCTCGCTGCCGGGCCGCCGCAGTCACCGCCGGAACCGCCGTTCAGTACTGCTGACCGACGCCGACCGAGCGCCTGGCAGACATGCTGAGCAGGCCCTCTCTGGGGAAGGAAACCGCGTGTATTGCTCAGCACAGGACGGTTCGCGGGGCGGACATGACCAGTCGACAGTGTCCTGTCCAGACGTGACGTCACACACTGTGACGTACGACTGTGCAAGCCTACCTCAGATAGGCAGGCGAGAACAGGCCCGAATATCGTCCACGCCCAATCGTGTGGACTATTATGAAAAACAAAAGCTCTCACGTTTGGCCAAATGTACGATTTCAATAACATGTAAATTCTGACGCTTTGTGCAGATCAGTAACGACGACCATTGTCACTTTCATCAGACTAGTGTTGCCAGCTAGTTTTCTTGTGGAGCAATTTTGACATCAGTTTGCCGTTTAAGAAGCACTGTTGGATTATTTTATCATTTTAAGCGAACGAAAAAAGACAGAAAATGTAACACACAGGAAAATGTTCTCCGAAATCCTTAGTCTTTTTACTAATATTCACCGTAGCATGTGTCTGTTTTTTTTTTAGGGAGAGAAGAGTGGTAAACTAACGCCAGTTGCTAGCATGTTCCAAAAGATATTGACATGAACATTATCGCATACAGAGGCCGACAGCAAGTCCAAAATGGACATGTCTGTTACATAAACCCGTTGTCAGATTACGATCAACTTAAAAATTTCCCAAGCGTGACAGAAAGCCCAATCACATGCGACAGGTATCTGACTGTCGTAAAAGTGTAGCTGTTCAATGCCGCAAAGCAAAACTCGTCTCCAATTTCCGTTATATGTGTTCGTCTTAAATCAGGAATCGACCCACTTTGTGCTGTGTTCCTTTTCTGGGCCTTCTTCTGATTTCGGATGGCATACAATAGAACTTTCCAAACTCGTTCACTTGTGTTGTAGGATATGTGAACCGATCCGGCCTTTCGGACCATCATTGGAATACCCGAAAATTTCTAGTACTCGAATTCGGTTCCGTAAGGCCACCGTTAGGGTTTATTGGAAAACGCCAAATATTATCAAAATGCCGGCTTTCGTGGGAACGATACCTTCCTGTTTTGCCCTTCTTGGCGACTGTCTCAACGTGTCTGCGGTGGACTGCGTCCTGCATTGTCGGTTCCTTACGGAGGCAATGATGATATTCACGTTTGTGAGGTACTGTTTGGTTTGTCGAGGAGGCATTGATGTTATTCACGTTGGTGAGGTACTGTCTGGTTTGTCGGGAGGCAGTGGTGTTATTCACGTTGGTGAGATACTGATGGCTGTGTCCAGGGGCAGTGGCGTGGTTCACGTGGTCGGCTACTGACGGATCTGTCCGGTGGTAGTGATGTTATTCACGTTGGTGAGGTACTGACGGCTGTTACCGGGGACGGTTGAGTGGTTCACGTTGGTGAGGTACTGACAGCTGCGTCCGGCGGCCGTGGCGTGGTTCACGTTGGGTAGCTACTGACAGTTCTGTCCGTGGGCAGTGGTGTTATTCACGTTGGTCAGGTACTGGCGGTTTTGGAGGTGGCGGTTGTGTCCGGGGACAGTGGCGTGGTTCACCGCGGTGAGGTATTGACGGCTGTGTCCGGCGGCCGTGGCTTGGTTCACGTTGGTCGGCTTCTGACGGGTCTGTCCGGGGGCAGTGGTATGGTCAGGCACACGTTGGTCACGTTGGTCGGGTACTGACGACTGTCTCCGGGGGCAGTGTCGTGGTTCACGTTGGTCGGCTGCTGACGGCTGTGTCCGGCTGCAGTGGCGTGGTTCACGTTCGACCCGCTGGGCCGGCACCGGGACGTGGTGCTCAGTGCGGACAACTGCAGCGCCACCTGTGACAGCTTCGAGAGCCGGCTGGTGCTGGCCTCTGCAGGCTTCTCCCGCGGCCGCCACTACTGGGAGTTCTCCGTCGACAAGTTCGACGGTGACGCCGACCCGGCCTTCGGGATGGCGCGCACCGGCGCCGCCAGGGATCTCATGCTCGGTAAGAGCTCAGCTCACCGCCGCCGCCGGTGATGTCATGCCCGGTTAGAACTCAGCTCACCTCCACCGCCAGGGACGTCATACTCATTAAGAATTCAGGTCACCGGCGCACGTGACAGTGGACACGTTGTACTGTATGCTGCTGATTGCGGCCTTTTGTCAGTAGCATAAAAGTACAGCAACCTGCCTGCCTTGCACACAAGAAACCCAAAGTGCAATGTCATGTCATGCAATCTACAAAAACTAAGTATACGTCCATGGGTAATACTGTTACACGGCTCAGTGTGATACTGGATGGTTCAGTTACTTACTTACTTACTTATATTGGGTTTAGAGGCGTGCCTCGACCTTTTGGTCATTATGCGCCGCCTGTCAAGTCTGTGTGAGTTACGTTACGTTAGAGTGTATGTGGCGATTTTTAAAGATAGCGCAAGTGTTTCATTTAACGTTACAGGTGGAAAGAGCAATGAACACAAGTGCTTTTTACGTTACGTGAATGTGTGTGACAAAAAATTTTGATGCCGCTGAGATCGGCATGGTGGGGGGCCTCCGTGAAGCGGGGGCAAGACGCGCAGGGGGAAGAGGAAGGGAGTCGCCGCCTCTGTTACGTTACTTTGAGCCCTCCTGAAAAACTAGGAATTTAGGATTTAGAATTGATTTTGCCAAGGTGCCGGCACGTGGCCTACTCCTCGCGAAAAGCACCGAGGGGTCTTTATCGTGCAGGCTAGGAGGAGATTGCCCACACCGCCTCTCACGCTGGCTAAGCGTTCACCCTCTCACGCCGGGTGTTGCGGAAGAAAGGAAGGAGTGAGGAGGATGTGCGGTGTTGTGTGGCGTTAGAGTTTTTGTGCTAGGTGAGTGTCATTTAGGTACGTGAATAGCAGCTGTAGAAGGTCTGGGTGCTGGTTACCCAGTAGGGTACCCAGGGTGAGTGGAATGTTCTTTTGGTGGCAGAGGGCCTTAATGGGTCGTCTTTGTGTTTCGAAATCCCTGCATTCCAGCAGGAGGTGATTTACGTTAAGTGTTGTGTTGCATGTGTGGCATTGTGGTGCTTGGTAAGAGCCGTCCTCTAAGAGTGGTTGTGTGCATTGTGTGCGACCCGTTCGAAGTCTGGTGAGGACGACTTCTTGGCGTCTGTATTTTTGATTTGATGTGTCCCAGGCGCCAAGTGTGGGTTTGATGTCGTACAAGTGTGCGTGGTGATTTTGTGTCCAGGTGTTCTGTTGGTGTTTACGGATGTGTTGTTGCAGGGCGGCCTTGCAGTCGTCGAGTGAAAATTTGGTGTCAAAGTATGTGTCAAATGCTAGTGACTGTTTCGCAATCTGGTCTGCTCGCTCATTACCTTTGATGTTAGCGTGTCCCGGTATCCAAAGGAAGGAAATGTCGTTTACGTTAGGGGACACGTGCTGTTGTATGCAATCAATGATGTAGTGTGATGGGTCGGCCGTGTTGCTGATGGCTTGTAGGACCGATTTTGAGTCAGAGCAGACAACTACGTTAACCATGTTGTGTCTGATAGCCATGCGAATGGCTATCAGTATGGCCATGGCCTCTGCGGTGAAGATTGATGTGTGGTCTGGGAGGCGGTTGCCGAGCTCAAAGCCAGGCGATGTGAGTCCAAATCCGACTTTGTCGTCGATTTTGGACCCGTCTGTGTATATGAATGATTTGTGGTTGTTAACAGTGGTGTATTCGCGGAATTTTGCGAGTATCTCTGTTTGAGTTATGTCTGTTTTGCGTTCTGCGAGGAGATATTCGATAGTGGGTGGTTGGTGAATCCAGAATGGCCTGAGGGGCGGTCTGGGTGCAGTGGGCGGTACGGCAAACTGAAGGTCTGCCAGAGCCGTGCTTATTTGAACGTGAAAAGGTGGGCGTTTGCGTGCTGCACGGCTCTTGTCTAGTTTGTCGTGTTTGAAGCAAGACTGTGCCGGATGGTTTTCTGTAGTCTGAACTGTCATGTAGTACCGACACAGTTGTTGTGTTCGTCTGATCTGTAGGGATGGAATGTCCGCGTCGGCCAGAAGGCTGACAGTCGGGGTACTGTGCAATGCTCCGGTGGCTGCTCGGATGCCGTGATTTTGTATGGCTTCCAGTTTTTGTGCTAGGGACGGAGAGATGGTGTTGAAAATAAAGCTGTTGTATTCCAGAATGGGTCGAATGATAGCCTTGTAAAGTCTGAGTAATGTTTGTCTGTCTCCGCCCCAGTCTGTTCCTGAGAGGCAGCGCAGGATGTTGATGCGTTTTGCGCATCGTGTCGTGGTGTGTTTGATGTGCTGTTGGAAGGTCAGTTTTTCGTCGAGGTGGATGCCGAGAAATTTGAAACTTTTAACCTGCTCTATGGCTTTGCCATGGATGGTCAGGTTGGAGAAGTGGTCCGGTGGCGCGAGCGTAAATGCATTGAGGCTTTTATTTACCCGAGTTTGAAGATATTGGTCGGTATGCTTTGGCTGGGTGTGGTCTTTTGGGGCTTGGGCAAGGGAATGATGATGCTTGTCGCCAATTTGGCGGAAAGGAGTCGTTAAGAAGAGATTGTTAATGGCCGTCAACAGGTACGTTAAAGATACTTTGCTTAAGTGTCTGAAGAATTGGTAGTGGATGTCGTCCGGCCCAACGACGGGCCGCACTGCGAGGGCAAGGCGCAATTATACATGGTGAATGGAGTGTTGTATGTTTCAGTGTTGGTCGACTGAATGTTTGCGTTTGCCGCAAGTGTTGAAGTGAGGTTGTTAGTGCTGTGTCGTAAGTGTGGTTTGCGGAGACGTTGGTGTAGTGAGTTGAAGTGTTCCACGATGTCGCCAGGTTCTGTGATGCGCTGATTGTTTATTGTGAGTGTGGAAAGGGACCTGGCGGGGGCGTTGAGGTGGAAGCGTTTCATGAGTGTCCAGATGGTGCTTGTGGGTGTAAATCTGTTAAATGTGGCTGCGTGTTCCTGCCAGCTGTCTCGCGCTCCACGTATGGTGGAGCGACAGAGTGCCTTTGCTCGGCGGTACTCCAGGAGATGCGCTTCGCACATCACCCTTTGTACCGCTTCAAGGCTCTCGTCGTTTGCGATGGCTTGTTGGCATTCCGGGGTCCACCAAGGCGCTGATGCCTATTTCGGGGTTTTGGATTTGGGACGGTGGTCTGTGCTGCGAGCGATGGCTCCAGACTCACTGATGGTGTGGTCCGTGAATTGACTAGGCGAGGTCCACCAAGCCTCGTATTTGGCCAGTCCGCCCTTTTTAAATCCATTTGGGTGCGTGGAGTTTGGTATGGTGGATTGCAGCGGAGCTGAGCTTAATGTGAATTGGGTAGTGGTCGCTCAGTCCGGGGTCGTCTCGACGACCATCAAAGATGACTATTCGCGGGGTGAGACGAAATGTCTATTGCGCTGTCTACAGCTTTTTTTTTTTTTTTTTTTTTTTTTTTTTTTTTTTTTTTTTTTTTTTTTTTTTTTGTTTTTTTTTTTTGTTTTTGTGTTTGGTGTGTGTTTGTTTGTGTGGTGGGGGGTGTGGTGTTGTTTTGTGTGTGTTTTTTTTTTTTTGGGTTGGGGGGTGGGGGGGGGGGGGGGGGTGGTTTTTGTGTTTTTTTTTGTTTGTGTTTTTTTTTTTTTTTTTTTTTTTTTTTGGGGGGGGTTGGCCTCTCCTTTTTCCGTTAATTTACCAGTAATGAATGCGAGTGGATGGTTCAGTAACTCACCACCCGTAAATATTGTGAATGCGGCCTGAATGTACGCAAACTGAGTCCTTGTTTTCAGGCAAGGACAACAAGGGCTGGAGCATGTACGTAGACGGCAAGCGGTCGTGGCTGATGCACCAGGACATTCACTCGGGCCGGGCCGACGGCGGCATCAAAGCCGGCGACACGGTCGGCGTCCTGCTCAACCTGACCACCCAGAAGCTGACTTTCTACATCAACGGCGTCATCCAGGTGAGCCGCGCGACAGCGGCGGGCACTTGAGACGACCCGGAGTCCGCATGCTTTCTGGGGATTAGAAATTGATTTGGCTGACGCGTGACACAATGGCCTGTAGATGTGCTGTCGTCTTTCAATGCTATCCTTGTTGCTAACGTAGACAAATAAGGCATCCATCGTTATTCCTCGAATGTGTAGGACTCCCGGTAACCTTTGTGGTGAGACATGACATGTGGAAGACACCCGACAAGCATGAATGTGGAGACCGCTGGGTCAGCTCTATATCTCCGTCTTCGTCTGGCTGTTAGACTATCCGGGACGACGGGTAGTGGCATGTCTGACTGTGTCGGTCTGACGGTAAAACTGTCAGGCATGATGAGTAATAATGGCTGTATGTCTCTGACTGTCTCTGTCCGGCGGTTAGACTGTCCGAGGTGACGGATACTGGTGTCTCTGACTGTCTGTCTGGGGTGACGGACAGTGGCTGCATGTCTGTGTGGCGATCAGACTGCCAGGGAAGGCGGTCAGCTGCCGGCGGCGGTGCCAGCCCCCGTTCTGTGTCGGCAGGGTCGGATCGATTTCGGCGGGCTGCAGGGCACGTTCTACCCTGCCGTCAGCCTTAACAGGAACGTGGCCGTGACGCTGCACACGGCCCTGCAGCCACCCGGCGACTGCGAGCCGTAGCCAGCGCTCTCGGGCCTCCCCGCCGCAGCCGGCCGACCTTCCGCCGGCGCAGGCGCCCGGCCACCGGGGAGACGGCCGCCAGTGGCCGGACACACGGCCGCCAATGACCGGACACACGGCCGCCAGTGACCGGACGCGCAGCCGGCAGTGACCGGACACACAGCGATTAGAGGAACGGTGGTCAGCGACTAGGAACGCAGTGACCGGACATACGCCGGGGGCACAACTGCCAGTGACCGGGAACGCAGTGGCAAGAGTGACCGAATGCGCAGTGACTGGAAGCGAACATTAGACAAACAGCGGCGTTAGCGTCCATCTGTGTGTGTAGTGGTGGAGGCCAACGTGAAGATGTGCCCTCGTGGGATCCGTGCTGCTTGGCTTTGACAGATCACAGCGCACGGCGGCATTCGAACAACGCCCTCACGGCCAGCACCGACAGGATGCTGTTGACTTCTGAGGGAGCCACGGCTTGCCTGGCCGTGGACGGTCTTGGGATGCCATGCCTCTCCACGTGGAGAGGTGGACTGGTGATGAAGACGCTGCCATACGAGTACTGGGCCTCCCTGCGGGGCCACTGAAGAGGACATAGCCTCAGTCATTGAGAGGGCTGCAGCCTGTGTGACCAAGAAGAACTGTCCCGGAGTTACGGCCGGCTCAGCACTACACAGCTGGTCGAGGTTTGGGCTTGTCGAGGAGTAGACCAACGCTTCGTCACATGATATTGGGCTGTTTTCTCCGCTCCTTAAATTGTGAGGACAGTTGTCTTGGGTCTAGGAATGTGTTCTTCCTTTCACTGCTGTAATATTTGAGGGTTGTTAAGACGACGAAGTACATAACAAAATACGGGAGACAAAACGATACCGGAAAGAACACTGCCGTAATGGATGGGATGAAGGGCCCAACACATAAGCGGTGTGCGACGAGTACTGCATCAGAGTCCCAGAGCGGGCCCCTGCGAGTGGACCGGGATCGAGGTGTCAGCTGGTCTCAGAACGGTCGTGTCGTACTGTTTGCACGGCACGGTGCAGACCATCACCAGCGCCATCTGCCGCAGTGGCGGCGCTAAGGTGTCATGTTTGGAAACGCTTCAGTAAAGGGTCCGGGTCGGCGCAACAGGCTCATATCAGCCTCTGGCCTCAGCTCTACCCACTTGAAGACGTTTTGGCCGGATTCACGTAAATAAATAATCCGTGGAATTCGGTCAGTCAGATCTCGAATAAACTCTGATGTAGGACTGTCATACGAAATTGGATTGCACTGCTTGGTATGCAAGATTCGATATACCTGCTAAATATGGCACGCACTATTCTCCAATGCCAGCTGTTTACGCGATTGTCGTTCCATAGAATGGAGATACCTGCTGTCCACCCTTTCCCTCGAGTATCTCATGATACCTAGTCACCTGTTAGCCCATGCAAGTGAGGAGAAAGCAAGACGAATTATAGTCGATACAATGTAATCACATGCTGCCATTCTATCTCCTAGAATGATTCGTCAATTTTGTACGCTGGTTTTTATCTGTACATTTTATACAGCAAAGTTGTAATATTCATATCACCTTGAGCTTACTGTTCGCACAGCGCGCATCTTCGTGGTGCGGCTTGTATGGGTGCCAACAGCGTCGCAATTTTTAGGAAATGTATGAAAGTCCATCTGTTGTAAATGGCTGAGTGTCTTCTGCAAGACGTGTCTGGCTGCTGTTCTTGTAACGCTACATTGTCAAGCTTTTCTGCATATTTGAAATGCGTCTGTGTTGCAAACGTTATTACCGAATCAGTTGGAGTTTATTCTTGACCTTCGCTTTTCCGGCAGATTTTGTAGATTTTGAACCTGACTTTACACTGTGCGGTACCAGTTAACTGTAGTGGGTAATGCTAATGGTGATTTGAATTTGTTTAAAAATCGTGATTTTATTTACCGAAGCTCTCTGTATTTGTGTGGCATGCGCTTCGTTCCAAACCATATTTTGTGTCTTGAGGATCTCATGCAGTCAATGCCTGTTTCTGTTTGGGTGTCTTCGCTTCTCACTGGATTGGTGTGAAATCCCGTGAAATGTTGTGATTTCATCCGTTTGTGTATTCAACAATATACGCCCGGAGAGCCAGTGTGGATACAGACAGGCTTGTGACCATGCGGCCCAAGATGCAGCGTATGTCCTGATCTTCGTCCTGGTCTCACAGTAGCGACATGTCTTGAATCATTCGGAAAGTTTACACTCGGACAACAGCATCGCGTTCAGCTGAGAAGCCTGTGATAGGTTGTATTTTCAACAGCTAAGGTTAAAAATTACAACACTAAGACAAGCAGCCTGTCCTTTAAGCGAAAAAAGGAACATAACGAAAAAGCAAAACAAAAGAAAACGAAACAACCCACAAGAAGAGAATGCCTAGGTGGTTCGTCCATCTGTGCCTACGCAGAACTGTAACTTTGGAATCGCAACCGCCTACTCATCAGAAGCTTGCAGTCCTGTACAATATGCGGAAAACCAATATGACACTTGAAGCCCGTGCATTTTTACGCATAGTGCGATTTTCTTTGCCCCGACTATTTGTATTTGTATCTGTATTTGTTTTTTGGGCTGGCATCTAGGCTTACGCCTAATGCACCTAAAGTGAATCGGTTCACTTTCGGATTTTCCGAGCGGAGCATCGGTTCCGATTCAGATTCAGTGCATTCTTTAAGTGAACCTATTCAGTCCAGTCTAGAAGTATAAGGACGTTTATATATATTTATATATATATATATATATATATATATATATATATATATATATATATATATATGTATATATTGCAAACAACAAAACAGGTGATATATAGGTATATGCATTTATATGGAATATTGAACTACAAACAATACAAGAGACGTAAAAATGTAAAAATGGAGGAAAAAATATCGCGCTTTTTGCTTTTCGTGAACTGTAAATTTTTTGGTGAATAGGTTCATGTCTGACTCTTCGGAAAAATGCGCGATTCAATTCTGATTCTGATTCAATACAGTGTTTAGCTGAACCGATTCAGTTTGTAAATCACGAAAAAAATGCTAAATTCCTAAATCGATACAGTTTTGATTGAATTCGATTCAGAATCTGTCCCAAGCCTACTTACATCGTATCTGGATTTCACTACAGCATGTTTCAAGTAACATAGCTTGGCCGAAGGTTTCTTTTGGCTGTGGTCTTCCACGCGTCAGCCCTGCGGTAGTTGACCAATACTATTAGTTCTATATTTCCACTACAGAGGACGGGCCAAAGCCAGACTTGGCCATTAGTTTTTTAGCAACGTTTCAATAGCAACTGAGGCGTTTTTGCCGAGGAGTAAAAACACTTCCTACTCACGATGTCCTACCATGGATTCTCCATACTGAAAACTTGTGTCTTATCTTTATGCAGTTTTTTAGTTTATTACATGATTTCTCATCAGCACTCACAAACAGCTACATCACACAATATGAAAGCATTACTCCCGTTCAAAACTTTACAAACCTTAAGTCCAGTTGTAATCCAAATCTTAGTTCGAAACCTACCAGTGCCGTATAATACCTGCAGCAACGTAAAAATTAGCGCCATGTCGTCAGACAGACGTGCACGGATGATGGATTTAAAAACCAGAGAACAAAGACAGGTCATTAGGTTCAACTATAATGGTACCCTGACAATGAAAAAAAAAACATAACCGAAACGCACAAAACCATGTATCGTATGTGTGCATTAGGCATGAAACGTGGACATTTTCTTCTTAAAATTGATCGCTTTACCACCGCTATAGGTTCCAGTCCTAAGTATTTCGCCCTTCTGAATGATATTCTTCAATGCCTCAATGTCATGATTCGTGGTTTGAAACGTTGTGTAATACGTGTTCTGCCGTTACTACCAAAAAAGTTGCCGAAGACTACCGATCTGTCTTTTTGGTCAAACGCTCCTGATAAAGACTGTTTGGAGCATTTTGCTTCGTTTGTTTGTAACGATCCATCGGTTTACATTTTCTCGTCAAGTCTTACATGTGGACACGACCGAAACTAGTGATACGTTGCTTGTGGACAATTTCTACATATGTAAGATGATG
Source organism: Capitulum mitella (assembly GCA_030062745.1). Taxonomy (NCBI): domain Eukaryota; kingdom Metazoa; phylum Arthropoda; class Thecostraca; order Pollicipedomorpha; family Pollicipedidae; genus Capitulum; species Capitulum mitella. The sequence continues at coordinate 4,088,143 of CP099847.1, read as the reverse complement.
CTGCATCTGTATCCACTTGAAGCAAACCGTATGTTTACCATTCGAATGATTAATTCCTAATACGAAGTACAAAGCAAAGTTGGCTTTGTTGGATTGAAAAAGGCATATTTGAGGCCAACAATCGTTTCAACTTAAGTTTCTCATCCATTCCCCATATTTTTACATCTTTGAGACGTTATTTCCTGACAAGTAAAGGATTAAGACATGTGACTCCTTTGAACTGCAGCATAATATAATGAGCCTGATCTTTTGTATATATATATATATATATATACTGTACATGCATGGGCCGAAAATTAGGTTGCCAGTTTACTTCCGTTTACTATTTTCTCTCGTCTGTTTCCATATGCCGCAGATCAAATAGCAATTGTGGTGTATCGTTCATGGAATACGGCTGTGTTGTTTGGGGCGGTACATCCAGGTCTCATGTGGAGCGACCAGAACGTATCCGATACAAATTTCTCATCTGGATGACATCACGAGCCACCGATGTTTTTGCCCAGTCGCTGGAGTATGGGTTACTGCTGCAGACGTTCGGCATACCCTCTTTTGCAGCCAGGCGTCTGCAGTACGGCTTAGTATTCCTTCGCAATGTTTAACAGGGTGCTATAGATTCTCCATACATGCCCCGTTGTTTTACGGCCGTCTTCCACTGTTCCATTCCGCATTTGCTCGTTTCAATACTGTTAAAGCTGGCATTTTTTAACCGACTTCCTACAGAAACAAACAACGTTTTGCGCCAACCCCAGCGGCGGATGTTTTCAGTTTTAGAGCTTTCTGTTTTGGAACCAATGTTAAAAAGTTCATCATCACTATAGGTGCAGGCCAACATCAGCAATGAAGTTTGGTTAGTGTTTAGGGAAGTGTACTTTGTTTGATGTTCGTGTGGTTATAGTGTGTAACTTGATGTGTGATTTAGTTATTGCTGTTACCCCCTTAAGCAAGCGTGTCAGTTTTATACCGTGACTCCGCCTGTAATTGGACACTACCAATTGGCGATCGTTTGTCATTAAACAATAAACAATTTTGCTTTTTATCCCACACGTTTCGTTCACGTCTTCGGCATCGAGAACATTTACACCAGTGGCGATAACGTGAAATGTATTTCTTAATGCTGTCTTGTACCAAGCGTCCGTCGTAGTTAAATCTGTTGTATCGAAATCAGATTTCAGTTTGGAAGTCTGCTAAATTAATATACTACACATCACAGAACATCAAATCATTGTTTTTTTTTTTGCTTTTTTATAATCCATGTATTCCACCAACTGGTGCAATCTCTCTACAGGTATTTCTGATTTCATTCACGGGCCGTTCAAAGACGATGAATTTACTTTCCAGAAATTGTTAACCATTCATCACTTAGGCAAACACCTTCGTCCGTTTTGATTTCATGCGATTTCTCATCGACCCGGATAATTGTTTAAGCCGCCGTAATAGCTCTTATGTCTATTGTGTCATTTCACCGTTTATGCTGAGGCGACGCCATCCTTTTCCTTCTGATTGTACTCATCAAGCTTTATGAATCTGAGAGAAAAATGAACCAATGTGAAACATTGGACGGTAGTACAAAGTTATTGACCAACGTTCCACCGCACAAACTCAGCTAACGACAATGCTGGTATTTATCGTGGTATGTCTTTGCCTTAATCTTTTATCCCATCCTTTGCTGAAAATTTTCCCTTCATTGTTATGAAAGATGTTGCGTAGTACTTTCATTGCAGATGCCCACTTGATGTTGAATCCTTGGCAACACGAAGGGTGGGATGATGGTGGAGAAATGCAAATCCGCTAACGTTTTTCGGAAGGTGACTCACAGCGACTCTTTAAATCAATGAAATTTGATGTTGCCGAGTTTTTTTGCTTTTTGCGTCCTTCCTGAAAATCTGAAGCTGGTATCTTCTGAGGTTGCTGCACTATTATGGGTTTCTCGAGGATATGCAATGGACAGATCATCATACAACGACGGTAGTCTTCACATTACACGCGATTTAATAGTTTTACTGTGCTCAGTGTTACTCGTTCTTATGCATGGATGTCACCTACAGAATTGGTGACCTCCGCGCGTGAATTTTAACTACTTAGTTCAAAGTCGTCTCAGGTCAAAAGTACTTGTTAAAGCCAGAAAGTATCATGAAACAACCGGAAGCGATGACTTATATACTGGCGGTAGTTTCTGTTACTATTAATAGTAAAAAGACATTTTGGGCACCTTTAGACCACCTTGTAACTTACGTTCCATATCAACTGTGTCCCATAGAATCCAACGGAAAACGAAATCCACTTGCATGACCTTGTTTAAAGTTGGCTGTAAGGTCACTGTGCGATTTGAAAGAATCAAAATAAATATCATCGCGTAGCCAAAAAAATCGAGCTTCGCCCTCGTTCTCGATTCATTGGTCCACCAGTCAAGTTTGCAGATGCGAGGGGAAGGGAGAGGTCGTACCAACCACCTGTACTTTCAAAGGTGGCGAAATGGTGAATACTGGCGAGGATTAAATTACTGCAAAGGCTGGGCTGAGCATCATATGTTATCAACGCCAGTGGTAGATTTAAAGATTAAAAGAAAATCTCAAATTAAAGGGCCACTTAATTTAACATACGTTGAAGAAAGACCTCAAGAAGAAATCGATCATCGTGAAAAAGCATTCCAAATCTATTTACAGAACGATGGGGCATACAAAGCTAGTGTCTACATGCAATGTCTCTAGATCTTTGGTCTGTATTCATTTTATTGACTGAGGCCTCGGATTTTGGCAGAGACATTCAATGAACAGGAAAAAAGAATATTTATTGGTTGAATTTTAAAGGATTCTGCTTAAATTGGAGGTTGCTTTTCATAATCCAGGTGCTGTTTTCGATGAATCTCCCCTCATAAAACGAGCTTGCGTCAGATGAATTCATCTTTGTATAACACAGTTAAATTTGTTTGCAACGACCATCAATACAATTTAGCACAGGTTCGCGTGTTTAATAGGCCGAATAGATTGCACCACTTAATTCTGCCTCATGGTTTTTCCCGTTCTTCTTTTAAGATAAAAGACCTTCTCTCAAAGCTCCAGGACAGCGTCGTTTGGAAGAGTCCTCTATAAATAAGCGCATCACTTATGAATAGATCCCGAACTTCACCAGAAGAATTTAAGCTATTCGGGACGAAATCCGTTGCCACGGGGTGACAGGGTGTTGTTGTCACCCATATTAAATGCAGTCGTTGTATCTAATACTCATGAGTATATACTTTTATCATTATTCGTTCCATTTCACCCAGCGTCTGAACATGCAGATCATCAGATGCAAGTGACACTCTCTGCTTCAGGGGCGAGGAGAATCCAGAAAAAGTGCGGGGTGGGGAATGGGAGGGGGAACAAGGACGCTTTTTCCTATGGGTCTAGCGCTAATGCTTAGATACTTACTGAAATTTGTTAGCAATAAAGCATATTATTTCTCTTTGATCGTTTAGCTCATCCAGATCCTTACCAAGGCATAGATTCAGCAAGTTAATGAAGTTTGGTAGCTCAAGCTGAAAAGGCAGCGCCTTTGTACCTGACTATTAAGCCATGCAAGAGTCGTTTACCTGACTCCTAAGCAGTGGTCTGTATCTTTCTAATATGTGATAACTTTATCAGATGGCTTTCGCTCCTGACGCTCAAAAACCTCGCAGGCGTCAATCACCGAGATCCCATTTCTCACTGCAGTTTTTGTCCATTTTGCAGTACGAAATGGTCTGCGGTCTTGTACGCAGTATGAAGGCCTCAGAGGAAAGGGAGTCATTGATCATTTATTGTACATGCCACAAACGATTTGTCTGTAGCCAGTTTTCCTAATGATCCAAGGAATAGACGGACGAAGCTTAAATGTGAATATTATTGAAGACAGTGTTCTTTACGCGATGCTTTTTCTCCCCGTTATCCCGTAATAATGTGATGAATTTGAATGGGAAGGGGCCCACAGCGCTAATGCAAAACGACGACGACGTTGCGCTAATGCAAAACGACGTATTCAAGCAAGATCGCAACTGGCAACCAGCCAGCTGACCTGCAGTAACCTGAATCGGGAGAACAAAACGATGTTGGGAAACAGCAAACATTATTGAGAAAAATAGTCGTTTGTCTAATATAAGTCGTAAATGCTTTATTTTGCGCTTGAAAACGCAACTGATATTGCTGACGATGTGGACACACAATTGTAATCACGAGAAACTGCCAAACCAGAAACCAGTAAACATGAAAAAATGACATGGGACATGATAATGGAACATGCGACATGAGTGGAACATGGAACATGATGAAATGAAACGGCCATGCCACGCCTGCTAGAGAAAGGAATACAAATTAAATAAAACATGAAGACCATTCTACTTTACACACAGACCATTCTGCAACGAAATCGCCAATTCTAGTTTGCATTTAACACAGAGCGTCGACGGGGCACCACACAGGACACAGCAGGAGGTTGGCCAGGCCTCAGGTGCGACCAAAACTACGGAGGAGCCATCCGCGAGTTCATGCTCTAAACACCTGGAACGGCCTGTCACACTGCTTGGCCCTGCACCGCGCTCACGAATACCATTTCGCTACGGAAGGCCAAGACATAACTAGGGATGTCAGGAATTTGACGGGTCGGACGGAACAGGCCCCTGACATTCAAAAGGCCCGCCGACATACCATAAAATAATGTAAGGTCTATCCACTTCATTCATCTCAAAAACTACTAAAGGTGTTGGTGTTCACCGATGAAACGAACTTACTGGTGACGTGCATTTTGTATTGATTATTTTAGATTTCTATTTAGCCTGCGCCACGTATGGTACTTATATGCTGTTTTTTATAGGTAAAGTCCTCTGTCCTTTATTGGTGCCGCGCGTTTGGGCCAGCTTTTACTAATGTGACTAAACTATTGATTTTTTGTACAAAATGGCTTCGTTTTACTTTCTTTTGGCTTCATTAACCTTTTTATACAAATTTTAGTGTGAACATGGAGCCGGAAATAAGGATTTTCTCATAAACTAATCTTAGCATTTTTCCAGTTTTACAAATTTCCGCAAAGTTTTTGAGGGTTCAGGGTCCTTTCAGATTTAAGTTCAGTCATCGATCTTCTCTTACGTCAAAATTCCTGCGAACAAGTCACAGGATTTTGACTCAGTACCGAAGATGTTACTGTTGGCAACTATGCTTATCACAAATCGAAAGCATAATTTAGGTTACAATATCTTATTGGAAACACTGAAAGCTGTGACATGGGCGCCGAATGACCCTGCAGTCGGTGCGCACCCTAAGCCCCAATAACCAACCGAAAGCTGTGACAGAGAGAACTGCAGCGATAAAGATGCTCCTTTTCTATATGACCTAAGAGGTCTAAGCACGATCTGTAAAGGTTGAATTGAGTAGCTGTTGAATAAGAAAGAAACAACATAAGCAGTACGCCCGTTTTTATGGCATCGCCTAGTTTTGATCGCGATAACGATACGGTCCGGAAAATTTTAAGTCATCGAGCTAACCTGACTCCGGTTGGTGCGTGAATGCAGTAAGCGACCACCGGAAACAGGAACGCTGAACGAGTCCGTGTCGTGGAGGCGGTGCATGCGAGGGTAATCCATTTCATATGTACGGTTCCCGTCCATGAGTCTGACACGCGGAGTGTTCGGTTCCTGCCCGAATGAACCTCCTCCGAGACGCCGGTGGCCACCTCATGCTCTAGCTCTGCCCGGCCGATGCTGAATTTCGACGCCGGAACGATCGAAGGGGCTTCTCATTGACTGCCAGACACTCCCACCGGCGACGTTTTGACAGAAACCCCTCGAGATGTCGCCGGTATCCGGACGACATTAAGCACGAGATTCGCTCGGTCCTCTGTGCAATGAGCGGGTACATAACTGGGACACAGGCGACACACCTGCGACTCGGTCAGTTCCTCGCAGTATGGCCAGTCAATGGCGGGCTGGCAATACTGCTCAAAGCTCGGAAGGAGAAAGTCCGGGCATGACAGAGCTGTCTGGTCGGCGACTCTGCTGATCAGCGGGGACCGTTCCTTTGCCGCGGTTCGTCGGACGGCGACACACGCTGCTCGCCAGGCTCGCCGGTCAAACATTTGCGCACGTGTTGCGCTTTGTGATGCCCTAGCTCTCTAGCAATGGAACTACCAACTACCAACAAAAAGGGTCGACAAAAAATCTCTCGCGTAATTCGGTTGGATGCACATGGCATGCGCAGCACCGGTGTCATTACGACTCCACTGGCACGCCGGCAGCTCGCCGTCTGCTCAATGGTCATGGTGTGGATGTGTTTCCACAGAGCAGTGGGCGCGATTCGCCTGGGGCGATATCTCGGCACACAGCTGTGCCGTGTCGAGGCCACTCGATGAACACGCGAAACAGGCCGGGCGTGCTGTTCGGGATGAGTTGGTCCGGTGACGGAGGCCCTGCTCAGTCGTCCTCACATAGGCGTAACCAGCAGCCTGCTGTACTGCATTGTTACCGATAGCCATCAGTGAAAGCAACGTCTGAACGCTGAAAATACCCTGATAAAATGGATATTAGTAAAACCCCCTATAATCTCGCCGCTTTTTTGGCGTTGGGTTTATACAGGCGTTGGGCCTGTGCCGTGCCCATGGCAACAGCACAGATAAGCTGGCCCACCACTGCTGTTAAAACAAGGAACGAACGAAGCGCCTACCCCGGCAGGCTACCGAAAGCTGTCGCATAGGAGGAGATGAACAGGAGGAGACCTCTTACTCCTGATATGTGTTTAGGAATGCGTGACATTGGCAGAGGCTGGGCTCGAACCCAGGCACGGTGTGATGGTATTTGCCCGCGGTCCATGCGAGCCCTGCGGTTTACCACCCGGAGTCTACCAGTAGCTAACAAGGGTCGACTGATCTTCCATTGTCACGGCCGGGAGGCACAGTACCGGCGGAACGTTTCCAGATTTAGACTAAAGAAGATTATTTGGAGCTAGTTTTTGCCCTGCGGCACTTCGGAGTAATGTCAGACGCAGGGACGAGCCAGGCCCGCCTGTCGCGAGGCGCTGGCCCGGGCCGCGCTTCTCCGAGGCGAGCGTGGAGTCGCGGGCGGATCCGCATCCCTCCCGCATGACGTAAGACCTGCAGCTATAAATAAAAACAGCCGGCGGCCGGGGTGCCCTGCCCCGCCCCGCGTCTGGCAGTCCGTCACAACAAAGGTGCAGCCGGGCCGACGGACAGGGGAGCCGCGCGGCCACCGTCCGCCGATCGATGGCGGCGTCGGCCGCGCTCCAGACGGGCGCGCCGCCATCGATCGGGCGTCGTCAGGCGGCGGCGGCGGCGGCGGCGGCCGCGGCCAGACAGCGGCGCCGCGCCGCGCCGCCGGTCAGTGACCTTCAGCGGCCGGCGGCGCCCAGGTGGCGCGCCGGCGCGCCGCCGCCGCCGCCCTCCAAGGTCACGGCCCGGGTCAGGTGAGTGGGCGGCGGTCGCTGGCCTGACCGGCAGCTGCCTTGGGGCCGGGCCGGCTAGGTGCCGGAGCCCGTGGCTCTGCAGGCACTCAGATTTCGTCCACGGAAATTCCACTGAACACAAAGCCAGTTGTTGACCCTTGGGATCACCCTGAACCGCCCGGGCGTCTGTCCGACTGCCGAATAATTGGACCACCCCAGTCCGACTCGGAGATGGTTTAGTCCGGCTCGGAACTTACCTAGCCCGACTCGAAAATGGCCCATCCTGACCCGGAGCTGCTCCGGCCTGACTCGGACCTGGTCCCGCTTGACTCGGAACTGGTCCAGCCTAACTTGAACCTGGCCCGTGCTGACTCAAAACTTTTCCAGCCTGACCGGGAGCTCGTCCGGCCTGACCCGGAGCTGGTCCAGGCTGACTCAAAACTAGTCCAGCCTGACCCGGAGCTGATCTAGGCTGGCCCGGAGCTGGTCCAGCCTGACTCGGAGCTGGTTCAGCGGCCGCCGGTGGCCGGCAGGCTGAGCCGGCCGGTGCCGGTGCGGAGCGCCGTGCGGTGGCGGTTGCCGGGCCGGCCCTGAGCACTGCGGCGGGCCGGCCGGCCGCCGGCGGCACTCCTGCCGGCATTACCGGGTCACTGGAGCGTGCCGAGCATCCATGGCAGTCCCGAGCCAGCGGCGGCGCCGCTAGGAGGGCGCACAGGGGCAGCTGAATCAGAGCTGGTGACGATGTTACACTGGTCGTACATGACAGCCGGAGGGAGAATACCTGCCCGTATAGGTGTTACTAAAAAAAAAAAAACGGCGTAAAACGATTTTTGCCGCCCTGATATCTGAAGCCGTCGGTCATTACAGGACGCGCAACGCCCGGTGCGACCTGTGTGAGCTGGCATCTCCGGACTGACAGTCTCTGTTCTGAAAGTTGGACTCTGTCTGGCGTGGTCAGCGACGCAACCAACGGACGGCTGGCTGAGGCAGCCATCCCTTCAAATGTGAATTGAAGAGAGCCTAGCAGAATAGACACAGAATGGCCCTTGACCTATCCAAAAAGCCGTAGAGCTATCATAAGTGTCACGTTAGGTTTGAAAAATGCGCTTAGCTATCAAAGGTTTCCTTATTGGAGCCGTTTTAAAACTCATCGGCCCTTTGCGTCCGTCAGAACGTCTAAAGGTTTATATCAGTCGTTGATCCGCTAAAAGAGCCCCTAAAACAATGAAACAGTTCCTTAATCTGATGACCTCAAGAGGCTCAAACTCAAGAGTAGCCGAATTACCGAGAGCAGCTATCTTTTCAAGGACCCCTGAGTTGTTTAATATAATCCTGTGGATTTAAAGGGTCTTTGAGGTTTCAAAAAGTTCCATAGTTTTGGAAGGGCGTTTGAGCTTCAAAGTGGCCCGGGTTTTCGAAATATATCTTAATATTTAAAATCGTTTAGAGCTGACAAACTTTCACAAATGACTTTTGCATTTTAATCCTCGCCAGAGCAGAAGAGTTGGGTCGTGCAACTCCATGATCTTTTTTGCAAGTTTACGTTTAGTGGATATTTCAATGACCGAAATTTTGTGCAGTTAATTTTAAAATATTTTTACACATTTCCTAGAAATGCGAGCCTGATGCCTCGAGAGGTCAATGATCTAAGACTTTCTTTCAAGGTCATGTCATGAATAAATCTTGATATGGCCATTGTCTTCTTCGTATAGCATCCGTTGCAAGCATTTTACAATGCTCAGTGGTGGTCCTACTCGGTATTATGCAAAGGCGTCAACCATGATGTCAGTGATCTCCGCACTTTAGGTCATCTTAGGTCATACTTATGAGTTGCGATCTCTGTGGCCTTTTATTGACCTTTGATGGGTTGTTCAGCACTCTGAAGAGCTGATATGCATAGCATCCAGTCCCATAGGATCGAATGGAAATCAGAATCTATCAACATGTCCTCCATTAAAGCAGGCTGTAAGGGCACTATGTGGCTTAAAAGGGACAAGCTGGGTGTCATCGCTTGGCAAGAAAAAAAACGTGCTGCGCGATGGTGTCTGTTTCATTGTTCTACCACGCCAGGTATTAAAGTGTATGGGGACTTATACCAACCACTGTGTGCTGTTCAAGGTGGCAAAATGCCGAATACTGGCGAGAGTTAAAAACGATCCCTGAGCTAGTGAACTGGCTCTTGAGCTTCCGAAAGCATTTCTTGGCTTCCCAAAGGCCTGCACGGGGCAAGAGATATTTCGAACCATGGCCGTAACCAAGGGAATAGTCAAGGGGACTGCCTCCTTTTGAGGTTGAAAATTTAGGTTTTCCTTGTGGTCTAAAATTGGGAACAGATAAGGGCTTCCAGATTTCAGAACAGTGGCCGAAATCAGAGGGCTTTTCAGTTTTGAATGGTTCCATTTGTTCTGGTCCATTTCTTGGCTATCCCTACTAATCGTATGTGCCGAGCTCGAACGGATCTCTTTTGTTCCAAATGAAACGTTGTTGCCTAAAAATGGCTCATTTTTGCCTTTTATGACGTTCTGTTTTTCTGAAATCTGGTCTCTGTTGGTTCATTGTGGTCCCATTAAATTAAAAAATGTGCCGTTCTCATCCGAAGAGAGCAGTCAGTTTTTCCCAAGAAGTGGGTCATTTTTCTACAAAACGGGCCCTGTATGTCCGACAAGTGCGCCGTTCTGACGCGCCGTCTCCCGTCCTCCCCCCCACTAAGCGGTATCGTGACCATGCCCCTGGGCGTGGCTATTTGAGCTGTCAGCGGGATACAAAGCAAGCGTTTCCGTATGAAAATCGAACAAGTGTGTTAGGCATGCTGGACGTGGATCAATGTTTTGTTATTATTACATTGTTTCCTGTGTAATATCACACGCCTTTTGTGGGCATTCTTTTCTTTTTCGCGCTGAGGTGTACAGTTTGTTTTTGTGTCGTTCCATCATGACACCAATCCCTCCTGTACCCAGATGATCCACGGGCTTGCCTAAAATAACACCAGCGTGCGTAGCTTCTGGACGGGATTGGGTAAACACGGATGGCACGGGGCAGTGTCCGGACAAATTGTCGAAAAGTAAAAATGGCGAATGCTTTTTTGGCCGAATGCCAGATGGCGAATGCTGAATGGCGACAAGAAAAAGACGTCATGTGAAAGGGGAACTTGGCTACTTTCGAAGGTCGAAATGGTGTCATGTTAAAAATGCCACATGCCAAAATGGCGAACGACTATATGGCGAACGGCAAAATGCCGCCATGGAAAAAAGTGGCATACCCAGTTGGCTAGTGGTCAAATCGCGAACGGAAAAATGGAGACAGTTAAAAAGGCGACATGACAAAATGGCGAACTGCTCAATGGCAGCAAGTAATATGGCGAAAATTTTAAGGCTAACGGCAAAATGACAAGCTGTAAAAAAGGTGACATGCCGATATGGCGAACCAACACATGCAAATTACAAAATAACGAAATTTTTACAATACATTATGCCCGAATGGTTTTGATGAATGATTTTAGACCCAGACCATTGTCAACCAGATATTGTTGCCTGCACCTTAACAGGCGCACTGGAAGGGGGGTCTTTTTGTGCTCCCCATATGTTTTTCTTGAAGATCTCGATAACGGATCGGAGCTGATTGCTGCTACTTTGTAACGTTTATGACAATTGAATAACTCGTCGAATGACGCTGAAAAATCGGAAATCGGCCCGAAATTTTTGAAGTTTTAAGCGTTTGAAACCAAGCCAACATGACGAAAACGACGGTTGTCGCTGACAAATAGGAACTTTGTGAAAGTACTAGCGTTCTACCTTAACTGCCGTTTGAACACAGTCACGCGACGTCATTTGGGCACAAGTAATGGATTTACCAAGACCAAAGCCAGGGTCAATAAGGGTCAAGGTCACCAAAGGTCAAGGTCAAACAACTTGTGATCCGATCCAGATTTGCTTTGCAACATGTTGGTTTGTATCAAATATGCATTCAAAGACCCTAATAAAAGACATGTGCGCACACTGGTACGTTTACATATACCACGGTCAGTGAAGGTCAAGATCATTAAAGGTCAAGGTCAAATATCTTGCAACCTGGCCCAGATTTGTTTTGCGACATGTCGATTTGTATGAAATGTGCATTCAAAGACCCTAATAAAAACACGTGTACGCACATGGATACGCTTCATTATACACCAGGGTCATTTCAGGTCAAGGTCACCAAAGGTCAACGGCAACTATTTTGTGACCTGGTCCAGGTCTGCTTTGCAATATGCCGACTTGTATGAAATATGCATTGAAAGACCCTACTAAAAACACGTTTGGCACAATGATACTCACATACATATGCATATATACATATGCATGCATACATGAATATAAACGCTGGAAATGACCAGATGTATCGATGTTGGCTATCTTCACTGAAAATACGCTAAAAGATACGCATTGCGCCCTTATTTACACTCAATACTATTACTGCCCCGAGTTGCTCGAAATCTGATCTGCAAAAGATAAAAAAAATGACGCCGTAGGTCAATGACCTGACATGACCTGGACACGAAATCCTCAGTGAAGACGCCAAATGGATGAAAATCGTCTTATTCTACGTTTTAACTACTAAACAAACGCCATTTTCCCATTTCGTTCCAAAACTTGTACGAAATGGCCTGTACGGGCCCAGAAAGTGTCAAAAGTTGACGTTTTCCACCCCATTTGACCTTGAACATATTGACCTAGGACCATGAAAATTGCACACAATGTAAATCGTTATAGTCCTACCCTGTCTATGAAATTCCATATTTCTAGCTCTTTCCGTTGCCGAGTAGGGGGTACTTTTTGACCCCTCCTTCCAGTGCATGTTAGCACGAACTCCCTTCCCTTCCACTGCGCATTATCCAGTGATATGGTGCAACTTAATGACGGGCGGTCTTCGTTGCCGAAAGCCTGGAAGGGTTGTTAATAGGTATTGGCAATGTGGAAGGATGTAATGAAGGAGTCTCGACAGTCCGGACCGGATGGAGTGACAGTCGGACGTTCCGACTAAAAATCTGTTTGGTCCTGACGGCCCGAACGGGCGGACGGACGGACAAGTGGGCGATCCACTTCGTCGTCCGTCTTTCTTTCTGGCGGACAGACTAATGGTCGCACGAACAGGTAAGAAGGTGGTATTTCTGAGACAACAACAGACCAGTAGACACAAGGACAGATGAACGTGAAGGTTCGAACACTTGCCCAGACGAGCATGCAGATAGACGAACGAACGGACGGCCCGCGAACGAACGGATATGTGTTCATTTTATGTTCTGTGATTGATGGACTCGGGTACAAAGCATGAATGTTATTGTCTTCACTGGAACAATACTGCGTGCAAAAACAGACGCAAATTATTTTACACCTAACCAATTGACAAACATGCGTAATTAGAAACATACGTTTGTAAACACGAACTCGTAACATTTCGGTGACTTTTCACGAAGCGGTTTGCACCAACTGTCTCAAACATATAACAGCGATAACCACCATCCTTGACGTGCGGGATATGCCTAGCTTGTTTCACCTTAGTTGGAGAATGATAGGCAAACCCAGATTGAAAAATGAATTGCATCTAACATCAGGCGCTCTTTGGGGACACAAAATTGGGCATGACAGCGAAACAAAAGCGTACTGGGATACTAATGGTCTGGAGCCCCAAACGCATGCAGGAAGGACGCCGCTAGCTGCTCCTGCTTATGATCTGGCGGGAAGTTCACTTCCCTTCCATCTGCAGGCTGTTTTGTGCACAGTATGGGCTTCAGAGATCATGTGTGTATGCCTTCATTTATCCCATTTTGGCGTCTCTCCTTAATACCTCTTAAATGTATAAAGTCAGCGCGCACCAATTATTAGGGCTTAATCTACCTTTCTCAATATTCCGAAAAAAAACAACAAAGGTAACGGCAATGCCAAGGGCAGCAAAATGGGGGGGGGGGGGTAACTGCACACTGATTAGTTGTGACTGGATCGGCTGTAATCACTGGAAAAATTGATTACGTGTAAATGGTCTGAAAAATGGATCTGAAAAATTATTTCGGCATGCTGGTATGCATTCCACACACATCTAGCAAGGGATCTTTTGCGATGGGGAAGACGGCAGTGCACAACGTGTATTCATTATATATCAAAAGCGCCTAGAGGGTGCTGAAAGGAATTTTTGATACTAAATGTACGATTCCTAATGTTCAAAAATTTAGAAAAGTACCAACGGCGGTTCCAGGAGCCACAAACGGGCTGTTCACAGGATGTTTATTGTTCAAGTTTGATCCCCCGTTTTAGCTCACCTGGATCTGCCACTGCCGTCCTATGCTGAAGCACGCATGTCCAAAATCACATCATCCTTTACGGTCCAAAATATAGTTCTCTGGATGTCGCATTATTTGGTACATCAACCAGCATTCGATCTGCCAAACATGCCTCAAACTGTTCTCCTGGAGTCGTCTCGGTTAAAGTCGCAAAGTTGAAGTTTAAAAACAAAATGAGAACATCAATGGTAAAAAGAAGTTACCACGTTTCAAGATAGTTGTTCTAATCGTTTACAAATGGTGTGCGAAAACTTCGGGCTGGAAAGTGGAAATAGAGGAGGAGCCCCTATGCACCCGCCCTTCCCCTCCCCATCATTTTACCCGAGATAAGTTCGGAAATGTTAGGCAAAAAGGGTGAAATTTTGGCTACCTGAGTTTACGCATGGCCGGGAAATTTCAATTAACCTTGGCACGACGGCGGGGATAGGTAACTCCCATGACAGTTTTGCGCTTAGCTGCAGAACGGCCGGCAATGAGGTCATGAAATTTTTAATGCCTGTGCTGCATCAATTTCAGGCATTACCCGAATTTTCAAGTCAAAACCATCTCAAGTCAATAACCTTGGGCTTTGAGCTGTGACATGACAAACTAAAATGCGGTCCGAATGTAACATTTGCCGGAAAGGCGTTCAGGTTTGCCCACACTTTAGTCTTGTTAGATTGTCTCCTATTTTGAGATCGTTTTAGGTCACTGGCCTTTAACCAAGTCAACCTTTAGTTCTGGAACTGAGTAACATATACTCTTTCGGCGTAATTTACCGGTTGTATTTACTTTTCTCCTGATATCATCTCTCTCTGACCTGCGAGTGACAATTTAGGACCAAAGGTCATCATAGGTTATTGACTTAAGCTGATCTTGAGATCAACCTTTTGTTATTTTGGACCAGACTGTGCCGATCTCATTCGTCTTTCATTTCATGGTACGGCTTCCTGATCTGCATGTGACAATTTCACACCCAAAAGCCATCACAGATCAGTGACCTTATTTGATCTTGATACTTGGCTTCAGGAAACACACGCGTTTTTATCGCCATCTATTGGTCTAATTCGTATAATCACTGGCCACCAGCGCTGTCTAATCCACATATGGCGTTGTGACTTTCAGAGAAGTCAACCTCTGTCATTGGCCCACGTTGGCCAAGGTTGTGTTCAGATCAGTTCTCCCAATCAGGGATCCGCAACTGATGTCAATAAAGGAGGCCCATAATTGGCTAGCAAGACATTCCTAGTTGAAAATTTACCAAAAATGACCTGGCTAACCCATGTTAACGTGGGTCAAACGCTGTCATTGCGTTGCAGTCTGTTGGTTCCATAGCCTTCGGGGTTAAATACCGTCGAAATACATGCAGTTTTAAGGCCTAGAAGTGTTATCTGGAGGAAAATCGACTAAACTGGAAACTTCTACATTGACATGACATCAGGGGCGTCGATTTGTATTTTTTGAGGGGGCTCTGGCCCACCCATTATTGATTTGCTCTCCCATGTTGGCTTGGGCCCCCCCCCCAATATCTCCTGTCGGTATTAAAGGGAAATGAGTAATAATAACGAAAAGAACGACCGCAGTAACTAAGAGATAGACGGCAAGTAAAAAATGAAGCCTAAAACAATCTATTCATCTATCTTTCTGTTCCATATATATATATATATATATAATATATATATATATATATATATATATATAATATGTATATATAATAAGATACAATAAAATAAAAATAAAATATATATATAACAAGAAATAGTATATATGGGACCTATATACATCAGGATAAATGCAATTTTTTATTTGATAAATAATAACAAAAACCTACAGATTCCCGTTGGTTCAGATAAAGTGGATTAAATCCGTTGAGAATCCCACATTTGGGAGGAAGTTAGGTTGTCGGACCCCCGGCTCGGCTGCCCCAATCATCTACAGAAATCGACACCTCTGCCTGACATGACCTGGACCTTGAACTCCCAGGCAAAATGACCGGAAATTTTGTTAAGTACTGCTCGAGCTACTGAATGACCTTTTATTCGTTTCTATATCAGTCCACTCCGAAGTTAGAAGGGTGGGGTCACCTAACCCCCACCCCCGGGTGTTCCATGCTGTCGCTGACCTCCGCCTATGCCAGGTATCTCATCAGGTCACTGATCTCTTGTTTCGTTCTCGAGAGCATGCAGATCACAGCCGTGGAAAAACTGAGCCGTACCGTACTAAATAGTGTTTCCACGGCATTTTCACGCAAAACTGCTGCCTCCCACTGGTTCTAAGGACATCATCCGGTTATGAAGAGACCATTTGCGCTCATTACAAGACCCAGATCATTCAAGTCGATGTCCTGTCAGGTCACGTGCTGTAAGGTCTTATAAAGATCGTTCAGACGGTTTCCGAGCATGGGATTGTCAGTAAACACCGTTTTTGTATAGGGTCATTTGATGACCTTTGGCCTTTTTCAAACTCATCATACTCAATAGGGTTGTTGAAATCGAAATTGCTGAGTCCATTGGTGAAAGTCTTGTGAGTTTATCTCACGTAGTTTCGGAGTACCGGATTGTCAGCATTTTTTGAACCTGTAATTTAGTAGCTCCACGTACTTTGGACGCCAGTTTGATAGTTTCATACCACTTTCTAGGTCCCAGCATCCAAAAGAATTGAGTTAATCTGTCATTTGTAATATAACGATGACAGTTTTGTGAACTTGGATGGAATAATTTCTTAACGTGGGATTGTCAGCAACTACGGGCAGCAAAACCCGATGTGATGTGATGTGAAACCCCACCCGATGTGCTGTAGCAACACTTGCCCTACATGTACAGCGTTGGGTTTTGGTTTTGTTGGAAAAACGCACGGTCTTTGTTCCACGTGACGTATTGGGAGGCGCGTCCGCTGTTTGTGGTAAACCTGCCAGGATTAGAGAAGATCATGGAGGCGATAGGAGGATGAGACAGCGGCATCTGGCGCATTAAGGGTATTTTCGTCCTGAAGACAAAACACGCAACATGACCACGTACGTGCGGTGCAGCGCTCAGATCCGTCCATTTTGCCTCGGACAGGTATGCTCTCGAACGGTTTGTTTGTGCTCACTGCCACACACAATCACGCTCCGAATGCCGCTACCGAAGGGTGAACAAGAGTTCAGGCAGACATACTATGGAAAGCGGAGACGTCCATTAGCTGCCAGTCAGTTTGGAGGGACGCGGAGGCGACAGTGTCACAGGCGGCTCGTTCGGAAATGCCGCCAGCGACGCAGGCAAAAAGGTAAGGTCACAGAAATCAAGTGAACGGGGGTTGGAGCAGAGTGCATATCGTTCCGTATCATGAAATCTGTGGGGCTTATAAGTCAATGGAAGTAGGCAAAAGCGCACCCAGTATCTCTTGGTCGTAATGGAGGACTACACCTCTAAATGGAGGACTCGCCTTAAAATCACGACAATTTCCTATAGGAAATGACCAATGCATCTAAGAAGATCGCACTTACCATTAGAACGCATTCCACGGCGAGACCAAGGAAAACTCGCGTGAAGAAACGTGTTACAGAACCGCGCTACCACGTCCGTACCCCGTACCACGAGCACGTCGTTTGGAAATGGCGGTTTGTGTACGATCTTCAGCGGATGATTACACGTTCCGGCCCCGGTGGCACTACAGTTTTCCTGGATTTCCTTGTAATAGTTCTTTAGCCGTGTAAAAAGCCTGATAGCATGCCTTAATAACATATAATAATGCATAGTATACGTACAGACTATTACTATACGGCCAGCCCAACACACGACCCCTATATATTATCCCTGTTATATAACCTAATACTCCGCTTTGCTCGACTTAACATATTTGTTGAAGAGAACCGAGTCTGATCGCACCCTTTATCGGCACGCAGCCTCTAAAATCCTACACCGCGCCTACAGCGCAACATTTCTGTCCCTTATTTCCAGGTACGTAGCGGAGCATGCCCCGTATCCCTGAAACTACCCAGCACACATTTCAAACGAGTGGCGCACCTGACGCGGCCGGTTAATTTGACGCACCGCTTGCAATCATGATTTCGTCTGGGGGTATGGGAGCATCCTGCGTCTATGCCAGCTATCATTGACTTATGAGGAGATGCTCTTTCCAATGGCAGTACTTTCGAGCAAAACAAAAGCCCCCCCTGAGGTGCGGTTCTCAGATATTGTTCTCCAGTTGCTGTTGACTGTTTCGCTTAAGGGCCTTTTGGTCAGTGACATCCAAGGGCGGCATCAAGTATTTTTCACTGTGGGATGCTATCAGGGGCGCAGCCCAGTCGATGAACTATTGAAAGGAGGCCTCCTTCCCTCAAAACTGGGTTTCTCTCCGGCTTTGGGTCACCTCATTTGCTATTAACGATCTTTAAAATAAAGAAAAAATCTCGCCCATTTGGCCGAAATTTTATGTTTTCCATTACACAACAAACCGGCACGAAAACAAACTTTGTCACAATATATCTGGAGTTAAATTTCTTAGGCAGTGTCGTCATAAAATTTCGCTGTAGTATACACCGGGCTTCAAATCTCTGTCGAAGTCGAGCTGATAATCTCGCACCAGCCAGTTTCGCTAAAATGACAAAGCTTCCGGAATGCTTCCATATACAAAACTTCACAGTTGTATTTGGTCCAAGTTGCGATGATTTTTGAGTACTGGGTAAAGGCAGCATCCCACAATCAAATGACTGGAGGTTCCTGGTACCCCACGTGCCCCACGGTGGTGCCGCCCATGTTGACATCATGGCCGTGTGACCCATCCTGCTTGCAGTAAAGTCGCTGCTGCTTCTCTGCAAAGAGGTTCTTGCAGCCATGTAAAGGGGGCCCCTCAGGGGCTCTGCCACTGGTCAGAAGTTGAGGAGGAGGGAACATTGCTGTTCTGGAGAGGCATTGACGTGTTTTTAGCCGTTTGTTTCCATGCAACGTTCATATGCGAACTTTAGAGTCTGAAGAAGTTACGGGCGAATGTTCCCTCCCACCCACTCACTACCGGTGGGAGAGCCCACGTTTCTCCTGGCTTGTAACGGGGCTGACTGGCAGGTAGGAGGGGATCCTTCCGGTCTGTACAAGCCGGAAGGATTCGGACAAATTATTTTCGGCAATGTTTTGAGCATGTTGAATTGGACCGAACTGGATGTGAAAATTTTGATAACGATGGATTGACGTGTTCATAAATAGCTCTACTTTATACATACATATACATATGACACACACACACACACACACACACACACACACACACATATATATATATATATATAAAGAAACCACACTGCGGAGTCGCAAGTTATGTATTAAAACTAAACGTTTCGAGTCATCTGGTCTCCTTATCAAACTTTAACAGATACACAGCGTCAATATATATATATATATAGATAGATAGATAGATAGATAGATACATGTAAATGAGTGTGTACTTGCGTATGTGTTTTATGGAATATTTGAGCATGTTTGCTGTGATTGTTTTTTCTTTGTCTTTTCGATATCTCGAACTATATGTTTCAGTTAATCATTCTATTCATGTAGAGCTGGCCCGAATGTACTCATTTAGTTCCACATAACTCAAAGTGGGCTTTATTTGGCGCTTCGGATGAAACACTATCCATTTTTAAAATGACACAGCGACATTACATTTCAGTCACACTTAGGTCTGGAAATAAACTACAATGCACGTTCGCTCCTCGGTTGACGCTTCCGCTGTACAGGTCACATCAACCAACGGTAAACTACACAGGTCTGAAAGGCTTAAGACCCCCATATCTGCTTGTACCTCTGTAGAATTATCTCTCCGTAGAAACCCAAACAGCTCTAGGGCTGTTCCCGCGTTTATTTGATTATTGAATTCTGGGCTATCTTGTTTGATGTGTACTGCTTCGAGGATGTGGAATTTTCGTCGGTCGGCTGTAGATGAGATGATTTCCTTGCTGTCTGTGAGCTACTGTCCGGTGATGATGTTTCAGTGGGTGTCCTGCATGTGTGTCTTCGGTGATTCGTCTTGCAAGTGCATGATAAGTCACATCAACATAGTGACTATGAAGTCTGTAATCTTCATGTGATGTCCATGTTTCCTAGTGTTTCTTTTTCGCATGATGAAGTGGCTGGTTTTGTTGGCCTTGTAGTGGATACTGAACTTCATCTGATAATCCGCTTTGTTGCATTTTATCTTAGTTTTCGGTTTTTGATGGACGAGTTTTGTTCGTCTCGTGAGCTGATGACATTTGACTGCAGTATGACAGCTGATGGGCCTTCGTCTTCTCGTCTTCGTTCGGCCTGCTGTCGTGGTTTCTGTCCAGAGAATTCCGGATGTCTTGGTATATATGTAAATTAACACCATAATTCGCCCTATATATATCTCATATATATATATATATATATATATATTGGGATATATGTATATTAACACCACAGTTCGCCCCATATATATCTTATATATATATTTATTTATATTTATTACATTTATACATTTATATGTATATGACGCCTCATCGCATCACCACCTAACACTAAAACCAGGACGCAACTACGGGTTCACTTGCTAGGAACAGTACATCTACATCGGCGTAGCAGCGGACAGCCTGCTGCCCCCCGGTCAGGGGAGCCCTGTACCGGTTGGAGAAAACCCCGACCCGAACTGCAAGGAACGCGGCTCCCTGGACACGTAGAGCACCTGGTAAAAGAGTGACCCGTTATCTCGCGGCCTACACGAAGTACTGGTATTCCCTGGCCATCCTAGATAAGGTCTGGGATGGACCTAAAGAATGCGTAGGAATTCTTCACCGAGTGGACCTGAGACCGACCCGCCGAGCATGCCCTTCGATCACACCGGGGCCCGTGAAACCAGCCGGCCATCCAGTCGTGCACCAACTCCGTGCGCCCCGGACGTGATGTGTAAGAAAAATTGAGAGAGAGAGGGGGAGACAGACGGATGGAGGACGTTGAGGATTTTTCCCTGTCTCGCTATGTATCTGTATCTGTTATATATATGTATCTGTTATATATATATATATATATATATATATATATATATATATGTATCTGTTACGCGACACAAGTCAACATTTGTGATGGTTGTTTGGGGGAGGAGTGGATAATGAGGGCTATCGATTGCCGTTCGATTTTGTTTCCGGCCTCATCACTGGATCCTGAGATAACCGATGGGCGGTGTCGGAAGCAGCTTCAAAAGAACTACCCCATGGCCTGAGAACG
The DNA here is from genome assembly GCA_030062745.1 of Capitulum mitella. Classification (NCBI taxonomy): domain Eukaryota; kingdom Metazoa; phylum Arthropoda; class Thecostraca; order Pollicipedomorpha; family Pollicipedidae; genus Capitulum; species Capitulum mitella. The sequence continues at coordinate 4,067,240 of CP099847.1, read as the reverse complement.
CTGGGCCTGGCCTGGGAAGCCTCGGACGCAACAGTTGGGTCTTGTGACACCGGGCTTCGTGTCCCGGAGGAGGTCCGCTGTTATATAGTGGCCAGCTGGCAACTGACTAGAGAGGGCTGACCTAGCACGGGGCGGCCATATCCATTTATCCATGTGGTCGTTTCGTCATTTTTCCTTTCGGCATTTCTACGTGTCGCCTTTTTTATGTGTCACCATTTTGCCATTCTCCATTTCGCTATTGGTCATTATGGCACGTCGACTTTTTTACACATTTACACATTTTTTACACATTTTTTACACATTGTCATTGAGTCGTTCGCCATTTGGTCGTTCACCATTTCGGGCAGTTCGCCTTTTTACACTCGCCATTTTGCCATTCGACATTTAGCCGTTCGCCATTTTGGCATGTTGTCATTTTACATGATGCTCTTTGGCCTTTGGCCATTTAGCAATGCCATTTTGTCATGTCGCCTTTTTGCAAGTCGCCATTTGGTCACTCGCTGTTTGGCAGTTTGTCATTCTGGCTTGTCGCCATGTTTACATGTCGCCATTTAGCATTCGCCAAAAAGGCATTCGCTATTTTTACATTTCGCCTTTTTGTCCCAGTGCCGGACGGGGCAGCACCGTACACATGCCAGCATTGTGCCCACCGGCGAACAGCATCGTTTGTGTGGTCTGCTGTCGAGTTTCCTCTGCAGCTGCGGTATGCTGCCCGCTGGGTTCACCAAGCCTCTGTACAAGCAGCGATGCCTTACGGTCTTGGCGACGCCACGCTGACTGGCCCGTTAAGCGAATGCCCCCTGACTTTAGTATCTCCAGGCGTCGCAAGCGACGTATGCGTCACAGGATAACGGGTAAGCTGCAATTTTAGTGCATTCCCCGCTGTGATTCACGAGCTCCTTGTAACCTGAGCAGTACGCAGAAGCACGAAACTTCAGGCTCTAGTCGGCAACGAGCCAGGCTGCGAAACTGGGCAGTACAAGGGGTCAGGGGGGTCGGTTTCTGTTATTGATTGGGAGGCCGAGCTGAGGGCCCGACAACCTAACCTCTCCCCAAATGTAAGTTTCTGAACGGATTTAATACACTTTATTTCATCCCCAAGCGTATAGGCATATATATAGACAGAAGGCAGAAATAAAGATCGCTTTATATTTTATTCTTTATTTTCTGCTCCTCTTTTATCTATTGCGGCCATTCTTTAAGTTATCACTTCTCATTTCCCTTTAAAATCGGCAGAAAATATTGTGGGCTGGGGTCCAAACCAACACTGGGTGGGTAAGGGCCCTATCAAAAGAATGCAGATCGACACCCCTGCAAGGGGTACATGTGGTCCGCTCCTCGGAGCGACGGCACAGGGTTTCTTTTGTACCATGTTTTGGAGCCCTTTTTGTTCGTTGATCTGTCGATTGAGGAAAAACATATTTATTCATTTATTTTCACTGAAACTATGAAAAAGTGGCCAAATCCAAGGACACATAAGGATTTCGGAATAGGGTGAGTCCTGATCCGTCAAGGTGTGCCTCTGTCCCCCCCCCCTCCCACTCCCAAATCCGTGGTGGCACCCCGCAACGCACAGAACATTCTAATAAACTAATCAGTTCTCATTTTGCCATTGTTTTTTTCCCCTGAACTTCACGTTCTCGAAATACTTGTTATACCCAGGCGACTGATGTTGGCCATCTCAGGGCTTACTGATGTACACACTTGTCTCGTTCCTCTGCTTCGCTCGAATGTTTTGCTTCCTCAGTGCTGAGGTCGGTCTCTCCCTCGTCACTGGGGGTCGGTCTCTCCCTCCTCAGTGCTGGTGGTCAATCTCTTCCTCAGTACTATGGAGTCAGTCTCCCCCTCAGTACTGAGGTCTGTTTCCGTTTCATTACTGAGGTTGGTGTGCCCTCATCACTAGTCGGTGTTTCCTTCATTTTCACAGTCGGTGCCGCCCTCGGTACCCGTCTCCGTGCCGGTCACCAATTGCGTCCGCCGCTGCCGGCCAGATGGCGGCTCTTCAGCACGCACCAGCACGGCGCCCTCTGATTGGCGGCCGGCTCGACTGCGTGCGCCTCTCAGCGCGCGGCCTCACGCAGAATGTGCGTGTCGGCGGACGGGGGCGGCCGGCCCTGGCTGCGCGCACGCACACTGGCTGCCCGAGGCCCCGCCCGCCGGCCGCATTCACCGGAGAGACCGCCGTCCCGCCCCGGCCGCCGTACGGCGGCCGTGTCAGGCCGGCGTGTCACGGAGCCCGGCTGTGTCAGGCCGGCGTGTCACGGAGCTCTGGCTGTGCCAAGCCGGCGTGTCACGGCCGTCTATGTCAGACTGGTATGACACAGAGGTCGCGTGTTCGTGTCTAGTGTGTCACGGGGTCAGGTGTTTGCCCGGGGCCGGCCTGTGTCAGACTGGCGTGACTGGTCCGTGTGAGCGGGGCCGGCGGGCCACGGACGGGCCGGCCCGCGCCGCGCTGACACCGTTCGGCCGTCAGCCGGCGGGCCGCCGCCGCGCCACCGCCGCCGTCTGTCTGTCTGCCTGCCTGTCACTGGCGGCCGCCGCCCGACAAACTAGGTCAGCGCCCCGTTAGGCGGCGCGGTGCGGCGCGGCGCCGCCGCCGCCGCCGCCGCCGCCAGTGGGTGCCGGTTTTCGGCGGGCTCTGCACGCACGGCCGACCGTGGCTGGGAGCCGGCCGTGCGGCCGCGGTCTGGAGGCAGCGCGGGCGCCTGTTGCCAGGCCGCCGGCAGCTCTGTTTATCGACAGCCGGACGCCGCGGCGGACGGCCGGACGGATCCTGGCCGGCGCAGCTACTGGAATCCGGCGACATCTACGCGGACCCGTAGACCCGAGTCCGGCGCATCTACAGAGTCGGCGCGCTGGACCCGCAGACCCGGGCACGACCTTAGACCCTAGCTCCGTGGACCTGAAAGTTGGGGTGCAGTGGACCTTCAGGCTAGGGTGTGCTGAACCTATAAACCGTGCGCATCGGTTCGGCAGACGTGAGTGCAGTGGCCCCACAGCACCGGGTGGAGTGGACCTGCAGGCACAATATAGTGGACATATAGTGTACAGTGGATCTGCAGTCCCGGGTGCAGCGGACTTGCTGACCCGGGTACAGTCACGATGAACCAACAGACCTGGGCACAGTGGACCTGAGGACCCGGGTGCAGTGGACGTACGGACCTCGGTGTAATGCCCGTATGCAGCGGACCTGCAGACTGGGCTGTAATGAACCTACTAACCCGAGTATAATGAAGCACCATGCCAGGCTGTAGTGGACCTACAGACGCGGTTAGGGTGCGATGTTTGGGTCCGGATGCAGCGGACCAACAGGCTGAGGTGTAATGGGCGAACAGATCCGGATGCAGTGGGCCTACTGACGTGGATGCAGTGGATCTACAGACCGGGGTACAGTGAATCCACACATCCGGGTGCAGTGCCGGTGCGAGGTGCAGTGTTTGGTGGTTTGGCGCCCGCGCGTGCTCAGCGCCAGTCCCGAACTGTTCAGTCTGGTGCTGGAACCGTCCAGTCTGGTGCTGGAGCTGCCCAGTCTGGTGTGGAGAATTGCTCAGCAATCGGCGAGGAACGAGGAGCGACCCGTGCCAGAGGCCGAGGGATCCTGTGCTGCAGCTGAACATGTCGAGAAGATTGGTCGTACTGAATGCACTGGCACGACAGGGCAACACTCCACTAGCTCCGCCGACGGAACCGAGTGCGCCCGCGACGGCCGCGTGACCTGATCAGGTCACGGGTCGCCCACCGGCACCGTTCGTGACCTGGTCGGGTGACGGGCCGGCCGCGGGCGGCGGGCTGCGTGACCTGGCCTGCCGCCGCCGGAGGCGCTCGACCTCGGGATCCAATTGGATCAGCTGGCCGGTCGGCCGGCCCAAGGTCACAGCTGGCGGGCCGGCCGTCACCGCCGCCGCCGCCGCCGGCCCGGACGCCGCCGGCTCTCCAAAAGTGAAATGGGCCTGGTGCGCGCGCGGCGAGCGGCGTGGGCCTTTCGATCGGCGCCGGCGGCCGGCCGACGGCGGGCGCCGCGGCCGGCCGCCGGCCGCCGGAGTTCGACACAGGACGTCTGACGGGGCTGGCGCGCTGCCAACACGACCGGCCACCACCCGGCTCCAGTCACCAGGTACAGTCACGGCGCTGCCGATACCACGGGCCACCACCCGGCTCCAGTCAGCAGGTACAGTCACGGCTGTCGTTGCCCGGCCCTGAGACCAGGGCGCAGCCTGTTTTTGTGTGTGTGGGGGGGGGGGATGGGTGTTGGTGAATGTCAATGAGTGCCTGGGTAGGACCATGCCTAGCAGTTAGCCCCTGGAAACTAGGTCGGAACCCTGTTTGGTGGATTAGGAGGATGGAGTCGTGATACCATACGGGCTCCACAAAAAATCTTGATTTTGAAAATTTTCGCACGCCGTAACGACAAAGGCCCATTCAAAGGCCAGGGCACTAGCAGCTGCCTGTGTTCCACTGTTCAGATACCTGGAGGCTGGTGAGTCCATAAGGTCATATGCAACTGGCACCTCTGTAAGAATCGGAAGCTTCAGCCTCTCTACCTTAGGTAGAAAAAGGTTCCTGGGTTTTCTCTTCTGTGTGGCTTCAAATACCTAAACAGGGATACCCCTGGAGGATGTTTTAGCTCAGCCTGGTTGCGCCCCTGGAAAGACATCTTGAATTTTTTGTAGGACTAAACTCCGGCATTATTGGTCTCTTGCCTCGCTTTTCCTCCCGCCTCTCCACCTGCTGCCCTGCAGGCGGTCCATTTGGCAACTGGAGGGGAGGGGAGGGGAGGGGAGGACCCACCGTGCCGGCCGGCTCCGCCCAACAAACGGCGCCACCAAGATTACCGAAAAACGTGTCATCCGTGAGGTCTCGCGCGCAAAAACGTTTGGACAGCTGATGGGCGTGAGCGTCAGCAGATCTTTGTCCCGGAGCTAGATTTCTTTCCCATACGTGAAGTTTTAGAAGAGGGAAAATATTGGTGCGATCAGCGAGCAACGCTTCCATCAGTACGCCCATTTATACATTCCAAATCTGGCAAAATTACAAAAATAAGCGGACCAGTTGAAGATAAAAAGAATCAGGTGGGATGGTTTGATATTCTTTTCAAGATTAAAACGATTCGCTGCTCGCCCTGTTAACATCATTTGGTCTCCTACACCCATTTGTGCCCACTGCGACTGCTCAGATCCTGTTTGTTTATTTTTATTGCACGTGGAAAAACTTCTTCCGATTGGTACTGTAGCACCAATTTTGAGTGGAATGTATTTGCCTCCTTCGCTTCTTATTCTCTTCAGCGCATTGCCTCTTACCAATTCGATTCCATCATTGTTTCGAAAATCAGCTGTCGCAAATTTTACAAAAAGTGTTGTATGGGGTCGTATCACTTAAGGACAAAAGAAGCCGTGCATGAATCATGCGTAGGGTTTCGCGAGCTTTTTGTGTGACTAGTTCTGCCTGTGGGGTTGGTTTTATCCTTGCGAGGCCGCGCAATCCAAAAGCCGCCGTCTCTGCCCAGACAGCAATGAAGCGGCAAACAAAGAAACCGTGGTGACTGTGTTGGGAGGGAAAACGCTTTGTTGGACTCCCTGAACGGCCGCCGAAATTTTTTCGGTGTGACGCTGGCTCTCTAAGCGAGCTCGCCGGGGCCGGCGGTACCGGCGCGGCCGCGCGCCACAGCCAGCATCCACCAGCGCCATCTGGTCGAGTCAGTGGCGGAGGAAGCAGGGGGGGGGGGAGCGCAGCGGGGCAAACGTCACCCCGGAACTGGCAAAATTAACAGTAACCTTGGCGTTACATGGAAAGATGGCTCGAAAAGTAGCCGGTGCCACTATTTGTCGGAACACGTTCTGCCGCTGTTGGGTTTTAGTACCCTGCCATGAGCCATCGTACTCCACAACTGGATCTTGCGCCACGACGGGGAACCTGGACGAAACAGTGCTGAAGTAGCTTATGGCAACGTTTGTCATTTCCCTGCATCTGCCCTTGTCGTCAAACAACAGTCGTCAGTTGACCACCGGTAAAAAGCACATCAAAGAAATTTGCGACAAAATCTAGTTTTGTGGCATAACGTTTATGGGGAATGTATAGGAGGGTAAGATGCAGCATGGTTATCACAGTTCAAAACATGCGTTAAAAGGGGACTTTCGCTTTAATACAATTCATTGCCTTAACTTCCGAAACAGAAGGAACCAAACGAAACGATATAGATTTCCTTTTTCAAGCGATTTCTAAAATACGTCTTCACCTATGGAAGGTGTCACAATGGACTTGACGTGTACAAAGCGCAAGGAGCCCAAAAAATGAGGGTGGGGGTCGGCGACGGTTTTGGGGAAGTTTTGTTCCTTTGGCACCATGGATCGAATGCTAAAAGCAGTCAGACGCCCTTTGAGGCGCAGTACGAGCGAGGTCTGTTTTGTTTGCTTCTAAATTTAGGAGCATGTTTTTTATACCGTTCATGCATTACCTTTCCTGGATGCGCTTTGCAATGCAAAGGGACATTTGTGGACCTATTTCAGCACATTTTATCCCGATAAATTGCAATTTTTAGGATCACACGCGACCATGGCATCGTCTGCCGTCTTGAACACGTGGAAGAGTACAAAAATAGGTCAAAGAGTAAAACTTTACTTTCGGAGTATTTTTGTTTGAATCGGAATGGTTATGAATGGAAGAGTTTACAAGGTAGCCCTGTGGCAATGGAAATTCATAAAATGTAATGAATTGGGTTATCTTCTAGTGAATTCTTTGTGATTCAGTGTACTGTGGTTGCGAGGTTATTGGTCTTCAGAGAGGATAACGACCGGGCACGGAGAGACTAACCATTTCCATACTTTTTTCTGCTAGCGGAAGCAAGATTCACTCAGCCTGTGGTCACGCTTGTGGTAAAAAATTAAGAGGGAGTCACGCCGTGCGTGTAGCAGTCCATGGGGTAGGTAGAGCGGCGGCCCGAACAATTTGGGAGAACTTTAACGAATACAAAAATGTCTCTGACCCTACATACGCAAAGCAACGCTAAATCTTCCGCGACTGTCCCTAATTCCAGCAGCATACCCTTACACCGCCAGGAGACCGTACAGCGTCGGCATTTTTGTGGGCGAAATATTGCTTTCACAAGCTCCTATTGGTAAATCCGACCGTGCTCTCGAACTGTCCGCGACCGCCGGCTGGAACACTCTGTTCAGACGCCTCCCCTCCGGTGCTGTTGGGGAGACGGTGTGGTCCAGTGGAGATAATGGGAAATGTTCAGAGTGGGGCAAAGCCATTCTGAGGTTGCTTCGTTACTGGCAGCGTCGTAGGGGTAACATTAAAATGTCCATGTTTTTTTTTGGGGGGGGGGGGGTAACAGCTAACTGACAGTGTCTCTCATCTGCCTCAGAGCGGCTCGGTGGCCGGCAGCTGGGTGACAAGGTTTTACCCCCGCTTCACTGTTCTTCACTCAATAAACTCAATAATGGCGAATTCCTTTCTCTAGGACAGACACCGTGACGTGTCTGTGTACCGTGACGTGACAGTGTCAAACAAGAGAACTTCATCTCGACTTCCGGAGACGAAAATTGAATTTAACGTCTTTTATTTTACATCTAAATGGTTTTCCCGGATTGGGAGAATTTGACTTTAGCCTCATGACGTTGCATTGAAGGAAATAAACTGCAAGTCTGTCTCGCACCGATCACCGCGAACAGAGAATGTACCGAAGGAACTGATTAAATGACTGGAGTCGTTTCATTGTTCCAATGAAAACTGTGGCTCCTGAAAATCTACCTACCAAGAAACAGAAGTGTCTTTAAAGGACGTCCCTGCGACTTTGTAGGGGAAATTGTAATGCTCGGTACGTAATTTGGGAAACGCAAAGTATCTCGCTTATTTGAAAAGTCATGGAAAATAACTTCGCGCCCAAATAATGTCTAATCCTTCAGGAATCGGTAATGGTATTTATTTTTCAAGGAAATTTTGTCATTTTCTTGTATCAAGCTTATTGCTATACCACAGTTTTTTTTTATTGCGTTGTAAAAATTGACGTTATAACTATCCTGCCACTATTAGATGCTCTGGATTCTTAAAATAAGTCCAAACGAAAATTCCCAGGGCGATAACAATTACACGCCGTAATATTACACGCGTTTTATTTGCTGAAAATAAGGAGTTAAGAGAAGCCAGAAAAAGCTCAATCCCATCCGGTTGCACCGAAACTGTAAAGAACATTAAAATTTGTGTCGGCTGATGATTTGTTCTCCGTTCCGGAGATATCCTCGGAAAGGCATGTAACAAAACTATGGCTACTTAATTGAAAATTATCCTCCAATAATGAAAAGAAAATTTTGTTTGATATTCTACAGACAAAGATGAATTGCTGTGCTGATTCAGAACTGAGAATTTTGTCTTTTATCGCCGCAACGTTTTCTTTGCGAAAACGAGGACCGTAACGAAATGCTCAAGAACAAAAATGCCGACACGATGGACCCGCAAAGGAAGCAGTCAGTTGAAAGCGGCTGTGATGTAGACATGTTACTCTTGAGCCCACCGTCCGGCAAAACGCTGACAGGCAAGTTTTCTGTGGGCTTTGCCGGTCAGTAAATGAGCTTCTGCGGTCTTTTTGTGGAGTTTCAGAGGTCACGAAGTGTTGAAATTGGACAAAAAATGCGAAAATAATTGGATTCACCTACGTTGATGGCCACACCAGGATATCATAGACGGAGTCTAAATCCAAATATTTTTTCCGGAACTGTTACTTGGCTTTTTGAAGCTAAACTCGGATTTTTGAGTTGTGGGCTTTTGATTTAGAATTTCCTTGCGGACCATGCGCGGGGTTTCAGAGTTAGGGAACGGAACATGGTAGAATTTCGGAATGAAAAGTGGTCGCTTTACTTTCTGTCCCAAAATCCCACCGTTTCCCCGCTGGCAGTTAGCATCAAAAGAAGCAGAGAGTCCCTAGCATGCCGAATAAGTATAACACTTAAAACTTTCATTTGGATTAAACTACTGGTTCATGTCAAGAGCGAAAGCCCCAGCTGAAACTACTTCGCTGGGCAGCCGATCCCAGCCTGCTTTATACATCACTTTCATTTGAATTCGTGTTATTTTTGTTATGTCTTGTGGGTGATTTTAGGCCTTTAAATGTAGCTGCATGCTTCCACCCGGTTGTACATGTCATATAAAATAATTATAAGCAGTTCTGTCTCAGTTTAAAACACCTGTGGTCCACTCATTCCACACAGACACGAAGCCTGCTAGTTCAACTTCAAAATATTGTCGCATTTGGATGAACTGTAAATTCGCTGGGAAAATTACTTGCCTGTTATTAGCGCTGTGAGCCATGAACCCGTTTCCCCGCTGGCAGTTAGCATCAAAAGAAGCAGAGAGTCCCTAGCATGCCGAATAAGTATAACACTTAAAACTTTCATTTGGATTAAACTACTGGTTCATGTCAAGAGCGAAAGCCCCAGCTGAAACTACTTCGCTGGGCAGCCGATCCCAGCCTGCTTTATACATCACTTTCATTTGAATTCGTGTTATTTTTGTTATGTCTTGTGGGTGATTTTAGGCCTTTAAATGTAGCTGCATGCTTCCACCCGGTTGTACATGTCATATAAAATAATTATAAGCAGTTCTGTCTCAGTTTAAAACACCTGTGGTCCACTCATTCCACACAGACACGAAGCCTGCTAGTTCAACTTCAAAATATTGTCGCATTTGGATGAACTGTAAATTCGCTGGGAAATTACTTGCCTGTTATTAGCGCTGTGAGCCATGAACCAGGATTCTCACGCCGGGCAACAAACCACCACAGACTCCAGTCATGAGCCCGTGCTTCCTCCACAAGCAAGGACACTGCACCCCAGAGCAGGTCCTCGGGCGGCATACCACCAGTCAGTCAGTCGGACTTCACATTCGCCACCGTGATGATGTCCTGCGCCATCGGCACATCAGCGGCCTCTGGCGTGAGCGAGTTCACCGCCTCGTGGTAGGCGCCGGCGTCCAGCCCAGGCGAGCACGCTCGCTCCCGAACCGCCCGTAGCGTGGGCACAGGTCGACGAGGTCGGCGCCCACGTGGCGGTACGCGGCGCGGTACACACAGTCACGCAGTCCCGCCACGTTCCCAGGCTTCTGTTCAGCTTTCAGCGTCGCCATGGTGAGCAGGTCAGCGTCGACCGGCGTCGCGCCTGATGCTCGGCGAGCGTCTCGCTCGCTGCCTCGATCCCCACGCCGCCGCCAACCACCCGAGGTGGTCCTCTTCAGCGGGTGCAGCACGGCCGGCCCGCCGCCGCCGCCGAGAAACCGTCGGCCACGTCGGCAGGCCGGGTGGTGCCGGCCCACGGCAGCGCGCCGCGCCCGAGCGCGTCGACACCGGCGGCCGAGCCCGGCACGGCCACCGCGGCTGCCTCGAACACCGCGCACACGGCAGGTCGGAGCGGCAACGGTCTTTCTTGCGATCTTTGCGATGCAATCTTCTGCTTACCGTCTTTCGTCATATGATCTTTTGGCATCCGATTTTTCACCCGGCTACTCAACATTGGCGTCACTAAACTACGGGAAAAAATGTTTCGCTGGGCCCACGGAACTGGTACTACGACTTCTGTGACGTCATGAACATTTACGTTTTGCTGCAGTCTTTCTAGAAACCTTGGATTCCGGCCGCGCTGGTGCACTTATTAAAGATTATCGTCTGAACTCGACATTGAAGTAGAATTTGAAGCATTTGTATTACTAGTGTCTGCCAAGGCAATTTACTGTTGTAATAATTGTAATAATTCATCACCTTAAATGTAAAACCAAAGCAGTCCAAGCATTATCCTTTGCCATCAGCAAGACATAAAGGCCTTTGACAATATCTTGGTACTGCACATGGGCCAAAAATTTTGATTTTGGGCAGATTTTGTTAATCTTGGGGCAGAAAGGAGGATAGAACGGCAATGATAGGCGATCTGTGAAGTTGAAAAAGTTTGAAAATCTCTGCATACTAAGCCCTTGTTTGTAAGGAAAGTGTCTGTTCAGAGGACAAGGAAACTTTGCAAGGTATGCATTTCTACAGCAGGCTGGGTACATTGCAGCTGATTGCTGCAAGCCAAGCTGCTGCAGACATATGATTGACGGGCATAGCACGCATCATGCCACACCTTAGGCACTATTTCGTCAAACCCGCAAGCGAAGATGACAGATATGACAGATGACGCATAACTAACAAGTTAAATGCCCTGATATTTTTTCTGTAACCCACCTTACATTGCCCACTGCACACTGAACTAATTGAATTCCAGCCGCTTATTGCCCAATTCCAGCTTGGAATCCAGCCACCCATGGGTGAAAGTTGAGACTTCTGGGGGGAGACCGAGCCCGCGCGAAATGTTTGAAAGACGGTTGCAACTTTTCTTCACTGTTTACCCCTACCAAGTAAAAGTTTTTGCCTGCCGTTTTGGTGGCAGCACTGTTAGCCCAGTGTGTCACTTGGATCACTGACGATCAATGGTTACCGAGACCATTTAAATCTATTTTGAATAAATGGTGTAAAATGTGTAGAATTAGGGTATCTGTAGTGCCTGGTATGGCAAAGGAAATCGAATACATGCAAGGCTGAAACTCCCATACGTGTGCTGCACTCGAGCACCCTTGCAAACCAGGCACACACAATGATCCGCTCTCGTATGTCACGCGCAGTCCCGCATTTCGGTAGTTCGGTGGCGGGGATCCTGCCTCGCCACCGCTGTATCACTTATCCTGGGGACTTAAAACGGCACCTAAGGCATAGCGTAATGACAAAAAATTGTCCGGCTACATGCCAGTCCAGGCGACGCGGGGCCACCACTCGGTGCAATCTTTACGCGTAAAAAATAAGTTACATTTTTTAGACCTTACCCTGACCATACGTATTGGAGACCCTAGAACTGGCGGCGGCCCCCTAAAGCATGATGGCATCCCCTTGGTCAGTTTCTAAATACGCCCCGGGGTAAATTTGTCAAACATAACAGGACAATGCACTTAAATAGCTATGCTGCAATTTGCGCAAGCGACGTTTCTTTTTAAAGGTTGTGCAAAGATCTTCGTCATAAAAAATCCCGAATCGCGGTATTATGTAGCAAAAATGGTTCTTAATCAGTTTTGAATTGATCCAGAAGTCAAACGACGGTTCTAGTTTCCAATTTTTTGGCGATTTCAGAACTATTACGAGCCTAAGCTAGGTAGCATTACTCAATGCATGCCAGTCCAATCTAGAACGGTATTCGCATAAAATTAGTGGTAGGTTTTTTGTCGTGTTCGCAGTAGTTAAACGTGAGTAGTTTGTGGAGAGCTTGGTAAAGATGGGGAGGTATGAAGAAAAATGCAAAAGTGTACCACGGATGCGTATAATGGATTATTGTATGACGGATTCGGATTCTGAAGGTTATAAGTTGGGACGATATCGGGAGGTTAAGGAAAAATATTCGCAGCATCCGTGGTTCTCCGAACTTGTCTCTCTCAAGCTATAGATGTAGCAGTGGTGCGGAGAGGAGGATTAAGGCCCAAAAATTCGGTTTTTGGGACCATAAAAGTGCAGCAATTGAGATCCGAGGACTTAAAATCAAGGTTGATACTGCATGTGTCAGTGTACCTCATACGCCTTCCACTGCCTGTCAGAACGCACGACGAGGCATGGCGATCACGTTATCGCATCAGAAGTCGAGATAGTTCGGCTTTACATAGAGAAAGGACTGAAGAAGCGGTGGTTTACAAGAATGTGTTGGAGTGCTTCATCTGTGGAATTTTAATCACTCCTCACCTCTCCGCGACTAGGTGCTGACTGTTCGTCAAACAGCCTTGACAGAAATTTGAGGACACCAGAAGCGATATATCTAGTTTTTGTGACATCGTAAGCCTTACTCTGGTGGGAATGGCCGCTGTATTAACCCACCCCTGCATCATGTAACTCCAGTCTCCCCTACATTATACAGTTTTCTAAATTCTCAGTTCTTTTAGAGATGCTGTTGTTCGCGGCTGTTGGTGTTCATAGCGGGCATAAAGTCGACTATTTTTCTTTGCAGTGAGCAATGATTCTGGCGCCGACCATTTTTGACGGTATTGTGGGAATTACAAGCTCGAAACATTTTTAGATGAATTTTTAGCTTACCTGAATTTACTTCGGGATATGTAAAGACTGTTGAACTATTCTGTTCTGTTTGTGTTTTCTGGCCATTTCCTTCACATACTTGTCTTTGTCGGAAGGTATGGTAGGACACTTAACACCTGAAATGTTGGCTTTATGCTCAGTGTTGCTTTTGAGACACATTAAGAAGACATTGTCAAACATCCTTCTACTCATTTTTGCTTTATTCGCCATATTCCCATATAACTATATACCTTTCGCAACACTGTAGACGAGACAAGTTCCTAATGGGCTAGTTTAGGACAAGCAAGTTAAAATGAGTCAATGAAGGTTATTAATAATCCAGCGTAAAACCAGTACTTTTTCATCTGTGACAGTGATAGCCGGCATCCCTCTCATCCAGTATTTGTCTTGCACGGGCCGCCGCCATTTTCTTTCATATTGACGGCTGGCCTTTCGTAACTGCGCTCCATTTGGTCAACGACTACGGTCTGCAAAATTTTGCACTCACCTGCATACGTTTTACAATGAAAATCGCGTCTGCCTCGTAATGGACCATCCAGCAAAGGCACTGGTCGTATCATCACCACACCCTTCCTGAGTTACCTCCCTCAGCAACAAGACCCCACTCCTCGCCAGGAGCTGTCAAACGCCGCCAGCATCGCGACCACAGACAACTGCGGTGGGCTCTTCTCGGCCGGTCCAGGTTGGCAGCGGGCTGTGGCGCTGTGACCAGCCAAAGGCTCCCCATCCCAGACCGCCGCCGCCGGCGTCGCCACCACTCGGGCCAGACACCGCCAACGAACCGGTGGTTTGAACGGTTGGGCCCGTTCAAAAGTTGAGCTGGTGCCAAAAGGGCAGGCGAGCGCGCGCTCCGACCAACGGCGGCGCACGCGACGCGCCAAAAGCGCGGGCCAGCGATCGGCGGGAGAGAGGGAGGCGGAGAGATAGAGAGAGGGGGAAGGGGAAGAGGATACAACCCTGCCGGCGCCCGGACTGCCCGCACCAAGGCCGGGCCAAGGTGACGGCGGCGCCGGCCGCGCGGAGCCGGACCGGGGACCGGGAACCGGGACCGGGACTGCGGGCCGTCGGCGGCTGGGGTCGGGACTGGGGCCGGGCCCGGGGCTGGGACCGGGACCGGGACTGGGGACCGCGGACTGGGGACCGGGGCCGGAACCGGGCGGCGCGGGGAGGGGACGGGGCCGGCCCCGCCGCTGACACTATTGATCCCTGTCGGCGGCCCGGCGACGCCAGATGGTCGGCCGGGGAGCGGATACGTCCGCACCAGAGCCGATCGGACAGGACCCGCCGATACGCCCGCACGGACCCGAGTACCCGGACAGGATCTGACCGGAACACCTAGGCAGGGGCTGACCAACCGACCCGGACAGGAGCCGACCAGAATACCCGGACAATAGCTGAACGGAACGCCCGGACAGGATAGAACCCGGAGATGAACACCAGAACATCTTTCAGCTACTTGTGCTGATTGTTGTGAGATCCGCGGGACTCCTCAAGGGCGGTAATGGACCCAAATGGCGGCTATGGAATCGCCGAAGGGATCCGGGAGGATTATTATGGAAAAGCAGCGACCTAAATGACTCATGACAGTAACAAGGCGATGGTCTGCGAACGAATTAAAATCCATCAACCAGCAAGCGTTATAGGTTCAAAGGCCCCCATGAGGTGCCATGAATGCTTTTCAGTCTTGCAGATGTAGGCTGGTTACCCTGCGCTTTCGACCAAACCCGCACCGTCACGATAGTGCTTTGTGTTTTAGACATTGACAAAATGTTTGAGTTACATCTGCCTGTGGAAAGCGTTCGAATGCTGAAGAGGTTGGAAACTTAGGTTTTGGTTCTTAGGTTCTCCGATTTAGGTTCTTATTGCTCTGGGAATTGTGGCCGTATGGGCACTAGCACTGATACTAGCAGCACGCGACACAACCAGATGGGGAGAGCATCACCACCAAGACCCGCAGATAAGTGCATGTGTCGTGAAGCTCATGCCGTCTAGGCAATACTTGAGCAGAGAAGTTCTGACATCAATAGATGCATCGAATCTGTCACATTTTAAGTGTTCTTTACTTCCTTCCCGACACGCCAGAAGAGTCGTCCTTCATACGGAGTTGGACGCCAAAAGAGCTCGTGGACGAGATCACCTCAGATTCGAGCCACAAATGAAGGAAGGAGTCGCTGCTGCATCGGTGTCACCCGACGCCATCCATCACATGTTCTTCGTGGACTGTTGCTGTGTTTTGACGGCCGGCGACTGCTGTCGGCTGACAGCGTCTCGACCTGTCGCGCCGCTCGTGGAGGAAGAAATCCGGGCCGTCTCCGTGAGGCGGGCTCTGCTAGTCAGAGTGCCCCCGGACCCCGTTTCCGGAAGGGGGAGGAGTGCGACCGGCCGCCCGGTCTGACGCCGTTTGGAGGAGGGGGAGGTGCAGAGGTGGCGGTGGTGGTCCCACCTGGTCCGGGCCCGCCGGCCAACAGCGCGGCTCCGTAACACCACTGCTCGGGGACTCCGTGACCGGGCTCCGCGGATTAGGGGCTCCGCGGATTAGGGGCTCCGCGGCCGGGGAGCCCCGTGACGCCGCGGCTCCGGAGTTCCGTGACTGGTCACTGGCCCGGGAGCGCGGCTGACCTTGGCCTGCTCGTGACAGCCGCCGAGATGGACTTCCGCGATCCGGGCCCCCTCGTCCCGCTGGTAACAACAGAGCCATCCGAGCCGGCGCGTTTTTACCGCGTGTACCTGTTTCCCGTGGCTGGCTCACACGCCCGACCGAGATTGCCGCCTCTGGGGTGCAGCGTGGCTATGGTAAGCCGTGAAAAATGAAGCCTTGCCAAAAAAGCGGAGGAGCCGAATGATTTTAAACGGGCGTGAGCCGACGGAAACACTGAGCCAAAGCACACCAGTTTCATACCAAGGTCGTAACGGTCCTAGCTTGTGCTGGATATTTCTGTTTTGACGAATGAGTCGCCATTGTGAACAAAGTTATGTGCTGTGCACACCCTACCCCCTTCGTCCTGACTATCTCATCCGACCAATCTTAAATCTTTCTCATCCCTTTAATCTTTTATGTGTTCACTTAATCTTTTGAAGGCTTTTGGGCAAAGCGTAAAAACCATCTTGGGAATGCAGTCGTCTCGAAACCTTATGATGAAAGCAGTGTTAAGATCAAATTGTTAGTCCTTGATTAACATGCTCGGTGAAGTTCATTTCGTAATTTGCACCTGGTCGTAATCGTTTCCACTCTCACCGTACGAGGGGGTGGCTGCCACACCCCAATCCCCATGAGGTTTTTTCTGATACTGATGACAAACGGACCACGTCAGGAACCTGAAAACTGCTATGGCAGACCTAAAATCCTTCCACCATCTTTTCTAAAAATGGGAAAAACATCATTGCGAGGAGACCATGTCAGGCCAACGAGTTGTGAAACCATCCTGGAGACACTGCAACTCGGTTTTCTAGATCTGAGCTGCGTTTTGGCCTCTTTCTGCCAAGTTGGATAAGATATGACGTCATGTTTTGATTCATGGCTGTTTCAGAGTATGCTTCACGACACACTGGAGTTTGAAAGGTCAATGAACTTTCCAAGGCCAGGTGAGGCCACTGTCTTTATTTGACCTCAAAATTGGGCTAACTGGCCGAAATAAGCCGGTTTTGGGGAAATATTTGGCTCTGATTTCAGTAATCGGTCCACTATTTCACACCACTCGATGATAAGAATACTGTCCTTTGGTAGCATGCCATAATATTTGTCACTAGCCGCATCATAAAACATGGCAGTTATATTTGAGCTCTCGTTGACCTAAACCTTGACCCGGAGAAACAAAAACAGTCAATGAATACAATGTTTGGTCAATCTCAACACCTAGCGGCTAACTTGCACCTCAAGCCTAACTTGCAGACCCTCCAACTATAATATTACTACGACGGCGACAGAGAACAGAATCGGCAGACGATGTGGTATGTTCATTTGTCGTGACCTGAGAGGTGATCAAATGATCTGAAGAGGTCAAATGACATATCATTAGAATAATAAAGGAACAAGCGATTCCGTCGTTTTTGGTGCGTCGCTATATCTTGATGATGAGCGCAATGGCAGAGGGGTGGCAACCCCCCTCGTCGGACATATAGTGAGAATCCCTACGTCCGGTGAGGGTGAAGTGTTTTTCTCTCCCTAAGGATGGCAAGAGCACTTGGGAATCCACGCCACGGAATCCCCATTCTTTAAACGATTGATAGAAGTTCCTCCTGAAGACAGCCTATAGGTGGAACGATGAGCCCAATGTTAATATAGATCTTTTGTGCTTAAATTCAAGTTTCTTCCGTCACGAAGAATGTTATTTTTTTCATCATGCCTAAGGCCCGTGAACCTATTAAGACGATCTTTGACAACAGTTAATAAACTCCTGTAATTTATGCACTATTGAAAAAATCCGCAAATTCTGGAGGCTCTGCAAATTTAAAAGTCGTAGCTTTGATGTCTATTTTCTCAAGAGCCTGTGTATGTGTATGTGTAAGAGCTTGTGTAAGTCTGTATGCATAATACATCTTGCGCTTGGATGTAGGTCTGCGCTCATGCATTTTCTTTTGTAATATCACAATGCGTACTACGCATACCCACTTATTTCCGACGTCTTAACGACGAAGAGAATATCAGAAGGCAATGAATCAGATCATATAGGTGCGAACAGCTGCCGCAAAAGGGAAAAGAAAATGTAAACGATATCAAAACGAAAAACTTGTCTGTAAGAAATACGATAGACCCAAGTACGATATTATTGTGATTCAGTTCACGATACTAACAGGTGCTATTTTAACTTGTGTTCAAAGAGGAAACAAAACATTATGATACGTTGTTAACACTCATTAAGTTCAGCCTCAGTCAAGTGGACCAGTCCTTACTTGCCATTCTGCAAAGGTTTCCCGTTTGAGAGCAGCGTTCTGCTGTCAACGACATTCATCTGGACACGTGCTGCCTCATCCATATACTCTACATTCTCCGTCCCAGTGCATGCTTGACATCCATCTTGTTAAAGGCCTTTTAACGTCTTTGTTTTTGCACTGTTGTTCTCTATTTTCGAACAGCCGCATTGCGATGAGCATGCACATGTGTAACATACAACACAATGCAATACAGTCCCCTCGTGCATCTGAGACGTGGCTCCCGGCTGATAAACGCGCCGTTCCTCGGGTACATCGAATCCGACCGCGGCACCGCCTCCACGCTCCGTCTCCGCCTTCGCCCACGTCCTCGTCTCTGTCTCAGTCTGCGTCTTCGTTCCGTCTCCGTTTCCGTTTCCGTCTCCGTCTTCGATGAGGTCTCCGTCTTTGTTGACGCCTCCGTTTCTGCCTCGGTTTTGAGCAAGCTTCTTGGTGAAGATACTCTTGTTTTCTGAAGAAAAAAAAACAGAACAAAACGAAACAAAGCACATTTCAGAATACTGCAAACACTTTGTCTCACCATCGTATCTGCAACACCAGTCGCACACAGATGCTGATCCGCACCGATGCAGCTGGCTAGTCCAATAAACCTGTCGTCTTCGTCTTACTGTTTCATTGCGGCTTTGGGGACTATCCAAACGCAAAAGAGAGAAGAGCGGGCTACAGAGCCGCCGAAAGAAGAGGTGCGCTTTACTGGGTCGAACTCTGATCGACCCAATAAATCCTCAAGTTCACACCAGGAATCGGTAGATGCCATCTGGCACATTTAACGCAAAACAATTTTTACGAAAATCATCAGTAGAGCTGAAAAACAAAATAGGCTTAACTGCGTGCGCCCTTCTATGTGTCTTAGCCATTTCTATGATTCATCATCGGCTTACATCATTGTTTGTATAGATTTTTATCTGGTACCCGTACACAGGAGTTTTGGGACCCTCTTGATTTGAAAAATAACCAATTTTTCGTTGCTTTGATTTTTTTTCATTTCGAAATGTCCAGCCCAAATTCATAGTCGCCACCCTCGAAAAAGCCATAAGTAGTCACGTGAGTTCATAAATATCCCTGAAGCTGTTGTTAAAAACCTAAGTGTATCATCTTGAATTTACCAAATCATTACACTCTCGCCTACACTTCCTGACTGAACCACTGGAAATTTTTGCACTTCCTTCAGTGATGTAGCTCAGAACTAAGGGATTCCTTTGAACCATATGCCAACGTAATGATAAGACAACTTTCCAAGATCTCAAAGGGGCCGAATCCTTCCCTCCCCACCAGAAAAGATTCAACCCTAAAGCCATCGCGGTTGCCATGAAGGCGCACGTGAAGCGTAACGGCGGACTGCGATGTTTGCGTGCAATGAACTAGTGAAAGAGTGGGTGAAATGGCCAGAGGTGTGGAATTTGTGGTTTTCAGTCATGTTCTACTCACGATAGGCGTTCATTTTCAGTCATGCTCCATCAGCGACAGGTGTTCTCTTGTCAAAAATCAACCCAATCCAAGCATTCCTTGACGCGAGAAGAAAATATGAGGAATACTCTATTTTGATTGACTAATGATCATGGTATAATCGGCTAATACGATATGCAATACGCGATTTGTTGTGTTCAGTCATGTTCTACTCACGAGATGTATTCTCATCGCAAAAAAATGGATACTGTCCAATCACTTCCTCTCACGTTAAGTAAAATTCGTGAAATGCTAACTTTTGGTTGTCTTGAGAAACAAAAATCGAGCACTGCTGATGAATTTTGAGATATTTTTTGTCTGATTTCAACATATTTTGTCATTGTTAGTCAAATATAGGTATAAACTGCGTGCTTACATGTGTTTCAGTTTTGCAACGCACCTCTACGGAAAGGCTGGATATGACAACAGTGATTATTGAAAACGATTACACCCTCCGATAATGAATGTCTGGAGCAAGAAACAAAGGGATATTGATCCGGAAATGTTCAAAAATGAGGTAAACATATGTTATATGGTACAAACATGTGAATCACCGACTATGTTTACCTTTTTATCCACGGCAACAGCGCTCTTGGTATCAAGCCAGATTCCAATCCTCTCCAGTGAAGATTATGCAGGCCGGAGTGTTGGTGCGTTTGTGACAGATCACACATTCACTCCGCTGCAGCCATGAGCAGGCAGAAGGCTGATGTGAGGGATAGCTTTTGACTGGTGATACCAGCGTCTCAAAGCGGGTGGTGCGATGCGAGAAGCAGGGGCGGTGACTGCATAGGTGTCGGTTTATATTCTTTTGTGGGGGCCATGGCCTCCCATTGTAGATCACAAAGACGCTGTTCCCCGTTTGTGGCTGGACATCAAACCAGAGGGGAACCAAGAGTCGATTTTAAGTTTCAGCTCATGTTTCTAAGGACCTTGCATTCTTTCTTAGTGTTTTTGGGTAAAAGCTTACAAACAACAGGCGATTAGTCCATTTACGTCATAGATGACTTGTATGAATACGATCGTCTGACCAACCTCTGAAAAATCCATATTGTCGTGTTTTGGGCCATTTTTGTCCCATTTTGGATTAACTGGACCTTTCATCGTGATTTTTCACATTTCATAGTCCTATCGCTTGACAGTTCTTCATGTTTCGTGACATATACGTATCAGCGGCGTTCCGCAAAGCTATAACAAAATTGCACGGGAGCAGGAGATTTTTGTGTAGCTTGTACAAGATCTAAGCCTTCTAAAAACAGTTTTTTGGTGGGCCCAGTGAATCTTTTTCATCTCTCACCGCGGAAATACCCGTATTAACATGCCCAGTGGAAGGGGGTTCCGCGTGACGCTCACTGGAAGGGGGCCATATAAATGCCCCCTCCAATCTCCGGAACGAAAAGAGCTAAAAACATAGAATTACATGTACAAGGTGGGGCCGTAATGGTTTATATAGCGCGCAATTTTCATCACCCTATGTCAATTTCTTCAAGGTCAAATGGGGTCGAAGAGGTCAACTTCAGACACTTTCTCGGTCCGTACGGGCCATTCCGAATGACTTTTCGAACGAAACGAAACGTTCGGAAAAGGGCGTTTGCTTGAGCATTAAAACGTGGAATACGACAATATTCATTTATCTGGCGTCTTGACTGAGGTTTTCGGGTCGATGTCATGTGAGGCCAATGACCTATGGCGTCATTTTTTCATCTTTTGCAGATCAGATTCCGAACAACACGGGATAGCCCGAGTGTAGATAAGGGTGCTATACCCATCTTCTGGCGTATTTTCAGTAAAGGTAGCCAATGTCGGTACATTTGATAATTTCTAACGTTTACTGACCTCCGCAAGGCCGCAAGGTCAAAAGAAGTGAGGCTAGGTCACTGACCTTGGATGAAGTTTTTTACCCAGAGTAAGTTTTATGTCAACTGTCTGCGGTAAAACTGTTTCGTTATAATGGACCCAGTTACACGGTTTGAGCGCTGTAAAAAGTAAAAATTATATGGTTATATATATACATGGTTATGTATGTATCTACATATATAAACGTATATACAAATGGGTTTCAACGTGCAAAACATGTTTTTAGTAGGGTCTTTGAATGCATATTTCATACAAATCGACATACTGCACAGCAAATCTGGACCAGGTCACAAAAAAGTTACCCTTGACATTTGATGACCTTGACTTGCACTCACCCTGATATATATATATATATATATATATATATATATATATATATATATAAGAGCATTCATGTACGCTCACGTGTTTTTATTACGGTCTTTAAATGCACAGTGCATACAAATAGACATGTCGCAAAGCAAATCTGGACCAAGTCACAAGATATTTGACCTTGACCCTTGATGACATTGACCTTTACTGACCCTGGTATATTTAAGCGTATCACTGTGTGCACACGTGTTTTTTAAAGTCCGAATGCATATTTCATACAAACCGACATGTTGGAAAGCAAATCTGGATCAGGTCACAAGCTAGTTGACCTTGACCTTTGATGAGCATGGCCGTTATTGACCCTAGCTTTGGTCTTGGTACATCCATCACTTATGCCCGAATGACGTCGCCTGACTGTGTTCAAACGGTAATCTTAGGGAGAACGTTAGTCCTTTCGCAAGGTTCCCATTTGTCAACGACAGCCGTTACTTTTGTTATATTTGCTTGACTTCAAATGCTTGAAATTGCGAAAACTTCCGTCCGATTTTCGATCTTTCTGCGTCACTGGACGAGATATTCAGTTGACATAAGTGCCACAAAGTAGCAACAACCAACCCCGATTCGTTCTCGAGATTTTCAAGAACAGGTGGGGGAGGGCACAGAAAGATCCCCCTTCCAATGCGCGTGTTAAATTTTCTGGCGAAACTGGTTGAGCTCACTACTCTAAGCTACAGCTGCCGCCGAAGAATGGATTCATATGTAGAATAACGAAAGTTGTCTCATAGCTTACGCCAAATCTACGGATCCAGAAACCGTGGCATCAACGAAACATCTTTTCACCACGTCAAGTCATCGTCAACTGCTTTTATAGAAGTATACTAGCAACTTTTTTCTGAAAAATGAAATTAGGAAAACAAATATGGAATCCAGCGTCTGACATTGATGGTGCTCTTATGGCGTTCGTTTACGGTAAAATACCGCGTCGATGAACAGTGCGAGAAAACGACACATGGTTCAACCGCTGTGTATGTCGTCTCTTTTAGAAATCGCACCCGCACCAAACCAGAGGTGGTTGCCATCCCCATGAGGTTTATCCTAGACTGCTAACGAATGACCTGCGACAAAACTTTAAAGTTTACTATAATTGGAATTACATTTTTCTCTCATGCTCCCCTCCCTTCTGCAAAAAATGTGATCAGTCAGGCCACCGAGTTATGACTCGATTTTCGAGAAGCTGTACGTCGTTTTCTAGGTCTTAGCCACATTTGTAAAAACTTCTTGTCATGTCTAAGGAAATATGGAACCAGTGAGTTTGAAAAGTCGGCGACATTTATAGGATCATGCAAGGTCACTGGCCTTATATGACACTACTGTTTTTTAATCGAATTAATGGTATTTTTTTATGTTTAGTCCTCAATTTCAACTCCAGTCTTTGGTAACCATTTGATAATCTTTTATATGCAGCACCAGCAACATAACAAAGGCTGGCAGTTTTTTACCTTTCCTCGACCTGAACCGGCCTCAGGAGAGAAACAGATGCTGCCTGCAACGGTTGACCAATTTTAAAACCAGTTTGCAACAAACGCATGGCATACTATGAAACCACGACGATAGCAGAGACAGCAAATGATAGGGCACTTTCCTTCTCTGTGGCCTGATGGATCATTAGATGGTGCGAATGGCAAGGTTTAAAATTTTACTTTCGCATCCTGAGGCTGATGAGAACAAAATACAAAATGGGAATGGAATCGAAACAGTGTGTGCCTGTATGTTATGCACGTACACCAAAACTGAAGACAAAGTTTACAGGGTGCAAATTCAAACTATTTGTGAGACTGCGATCTCAACTACGCCTTCAGAAACACCACATTCGTGTTCAGGAGTGGGCAGTAGGCTAATAATCTTGATGTGTGATAAACCATAAGTGCTATTTTAACGTGGGAGGAGGATGAGTGTGTGGAATAAGTTTCCTGTTGTTTATTTGAGACTAAAAGGACTGATTTTGTTCAGCCAGGAAGTCTTAAAAACCAAATATTTTAAGGTTTAAAACTCCTAGAAGTGCCCCAAATTTTCATCTTCTCGAACGAATCACGTGAGGCTTCAGTAGTGGGAGAAAAATGTGCTACACCCTCTTTTTAGTTCCTTTGCGTGGTATTGATAAGTGGAGGTGATGACAGGCTGCTTGTCATGTGCCTATTCTTTACCCGGTTATAATATTTTATAACCCTGGCAACTTATCTGAATACGGCTGTAGCTTCAAAGTAACTTGAATGAGGGTAAAATCGAATGCGAAGCTTCTTCAGTCGGCTGATTATACCATGACGTGACCTGCACTAGCATTCTTCCCAGTTTCGTATTCCTGGCACCTAATTTGCCGCGCCATTATATGCATCCGGCGTTTGGGGGACTTGGACTGTTGCGAGCTCGAGAGGGCCGGTTGTCGTGGCTACTGATGTCTCTCCGTGCGGACGCTGCTATGGAGGGCCGGTGGCGGTGGCGGTGGTCGCTCTACAGCAGGCGAACGGCAGACGGGGCTGGCCCAGTGGCTGTCCCGCCCGCCGGCCCAGGAAGTGCAGTGGTACGCCGAGCTGGGCCGCCGCAGGAGGTTAGCCTTCAGCTGAGTTTCGTCTTCACATATGGGCGGCTCAGGGCTATGTTCAGGCTGTCTTGAAGAGGGCTCAGTATTCAGATAAGTCTGACCATCAGAGGAACCTGACATTCAGCAGAGCGCAGGCTTCCGAGGTGCCTGACATTCAGCGGAACGCAGGGTTCAGAGGAACCTTGCGTTCAGCAGAGCGCAGGCTTCAGAGATGCCTGACATTCAGAAGAGTGCAGGCCTCAGAGGGGCCTGACATTCAGCAGAGCGCAGGCTCCAGAAGGGCCTGGTATTCAGCAGAGCGAGGGCTCCAAAGTGGGCAGCATCCAGCTAAGGTCATCCATCAGAAGGAAGCCAGTGTTCCTCTGAACTTAACCATAAGATGGGAACAATTCTCCCTTGAATTTTTCTACCAGGGACGTTTCAGTACTGTGTTTGGGCGTCCGGGAGGTCCACTTTGTTAAGTTAAATGATGACCGTCAGGTCGAGTCCAGTCCAGTGGTCGATGCCATAAGAGGGAACCCAATATTTAGCGGACATTATCCTTTAGCATTGCTCAGCTCTCTGCGGAATTTGGACACCCGGAGCACTCAGCACTCTGCTGTGTCTTGAGCCCCATCTGGGCTCAGCGCTCTTCTGGGTACCGAACTCAGACAGGGCTCAGCGCTGTGCTGGGTACCGAGCTCAGACCGGCCTCAGAGTTCTTCCGGGTACCGAGCTCAGAGAGGACTCAATGCTGTGCCGGGTGAATAGCTCAGGTAGCGTCCCCCGAACTTCTGGGTACCGACAGGGCTGTGCTGGGTCCCGAGTTCAGACGGGGCTCCGCGCTCTTCTGGGTCCCGAGCTCGGATAGGACTCAGCAGTGTGCTGGGTGCCGAGCTCAGGCAGGGCTCAGTCGTCGGCTGAACCCGGTCACCCCGTCGCCGGCTCGGCCGTTTGTCTGGTCTGGCCGACCGTTTCGGCCCGTCCAGCGGCTCGCCATAAAACAGGGATGGGAGGGGACCGCCGGCTGACGTCACGCGCCGTACCGCCGTCTGATTGCTTGCAACGATGCACGGCCGCGGTTCCGCCGGCGGCCGCCGGGGCGCAGCACCGTCGCTTTTCAAACGTCGCGTCGGCTGCAACGGCCGGCTCGTCGAGCCGGCCGGGATGTAAACACGCCGGCCGGGTCTGCTGTCGGGCCGCGGCCGGCGCCGGCCTCCGGCCCCAGCCGCCGGCCCCTCTGACGGCCCGTGTGCGTGCATTGTTGCAGGGGAGCCGGCGTCCGGCGCCGATCGATGCCGGGCCGCCGGGCGGTCGCGGCGCCGCCGCCACCGCCGCCGCTGCTGCCGCCGCCGCCGCCGCCGCCGCCGCCGGCCGGTGGCCCGCGCCGGCCCAGGTGAGGCTCGGTCGGAGACCGCCCGTTCGCAGCTGACCGTCGCGCTGCGTATTCTGCTGGCGCCTTGCTCGCGCGCAAGCCGCGCGCTGCTCTGGTAGTATTTTGCTTGCCGACCTGCCTGACATAGACATTGTAACGAACGTGTCACCGCGGTCCCCACCGCGCTCCATCATTCGCCGGCAGCAGCCTGGTGTCACGCCCGTCTCCATGCCCTGAAGGCACAGACGGGTCGTTGAAGCTGTGACCCGATCACAGGATCATGCCATATCGGTGACAGGTGTCCGTAGTTTCTGCCGGTAGCCTGCTCTGACGTGAGGAACAAAGGGGTCTGCGGCACGGCAAACAGTATGCTTATGTAATGCCCTTGCGGACGTGTTGTGGCCATGTTGCATAGCGGTGTTGCAAAAACTACTGACATCGTAATGAAAAGAAATGCAGATAATCTAGTCTTTAGCCTTTTCGGCACCAGAGTTTTCTGAAGGAGTTTTCGTCGCGAGAACTCGGGTAATCAAAACGGCTAATGAATATCAGCATCGCTGCATCTCTAAGCACGTTCAACAGCCTCCAAATCCTTTCAGACGTACTGAATCGGACAAAAACACTGGAGGCTGGACCCCTCCCCGCCTCCCGTTAAACAGTGGCGTTTAAGCATTTTTAGCTCGGAAAATGACAATGATCTCATGGGCCCCAAATCAGGTTTCTCTACATGGAACTGGCGATTACAATTAAAATAACGTCATTAAACACGTATACAGTAAATCTACTCATGTATCACATGCCATCATGTTCTGCATAAGACGAACATAGCCGACGAGCCGAATGCATCGGACAGCGACCTTCCATAATTACACCACAGAATGTGTTTCCGTGCTGCCATTGTCTGGAAAACCCCGGTGATGAATTGGGCCCATGCGCGCTTGGCGTATCGCCGTACTCGGGAGGCATGACGACACGACGGTTCAGGGGACGCCTTCAACAAAAAGAGCCGGACCGGGCTGACAGCGCTGTTGCTAGCCGCCTGGCTGTGGTCACCACGTCTCCTCGTTCCGGCTCGCATGTAGGCGCAACGGGCCATTTGCCACGGAGGACATTGTGGACTACGGCTCGCATGTAAGGTTAGCCGGCCATTTTCCGTGAAGATATTCTCTACGCACGGCGTCTCTTGCAGACGTTCTGAGGGCTGCCAGCTAAGCTCGTGACCTGTCCTGGAGCTGATAATGATCCATTGATCGTGTGCATTGAAGTGACCGAGGATCCTTCCTGTCCTGCAACTGATAATAACGTATTGGTGGTGTGCGGGCGAATGGCCCAGTAACCCTAACCGCCCCGAAGCTGATCGGGATGATGATGCGGCACAGTGGCGTAATTCAATGACCGAAACTGTCCTGAATTTAATGACGGTGCCGTGATCGTATATGGTCCAGTGATCCGATGGCCTAACCTGCCCTGGCGCTGACGATGTCTTCCTCGTATTCGGACGGGTGATAGAATGGCCTGACCATCCTCGCGTCTACGACGCCGTCTTCATCGTGCACGTCATTAGAGATGCCGACATGGGAGAGGGTTGTGGGATTAGCGTGCTCGATTGTGAAGCGATGTTGTCGTCTTACGTTGCGTTGATAAAGTGAAAACTGCTAGTTCAAGATAACCATCAGCCTGTCTGAGACTGATCATGCCACAACGGAACAAGAAATGTCTGACCTACCAACCGGAATTTTGAACATGTTTTGACGAAATTCTTTTACTTAAATTCGGAAAAATCTCCCATTGGTTTGAGGAATTCTGGCGTGATTTTAAAAGAAAACGTTTTTTTCTCCCCATGAGTGGCCGTTTTTTACAAAGAAAAACATACACTAATAAAGGGCTTTCCGTTCCTGCGCTAGCCCCCTTCAGGAATAATCATAAAGAGGGTCGCAAAAATCGGACGGCAAAAGGCACAGCACATTCAAAAAGCCAGCCATAAAGCTGAGGAATGAAATGAGGGAATGAATACGACGGGAATGAGTGACGGCGGGACAACAATAACAAGGTTTTCTTCTGGCACTTCATTATTACGTGCATTGCCTAATGATATACCAAGATGTAATTTCTGCATTACGTGGAACTTCGAATCATTAACTGGTGCATAATTTTACATATAAAAAGCTATTCTCTCCTGGAACGAAATAAAGCAGGTTGTTTTCCCTTGTAATTTTACGTTGTTTTTGTGCGTGAAACATATTTATCAGTCAAGTTCAGGATTTTTTGTTTGTAAATGCAGTATCCATTTCGTGCGTAGCTAAATGCAAAGCTCCATTTCAAGCAGAGTTGAGTGTTAATGCTTAACTCTGCTCTCAGCATGTGCGTGTGAACATTATTTTCCAGCACTGCTTGAGAATTTCGAGCACACATCTTGGCTCTGTGAATCATAGTCGCTTTGCAGTCATCTCGAAATTAGCTGCATACTTCACGCTACTCCTTGAGCACAATGGTCCACTGATTGTTGACCTGTTTGGGTAGATTCGGCAGAGAAGTCACGTCGACGTGTTGTCCTAGTTCTCGCATTTAATATTTCTCTTAATAAGAGACGAAGCGTATCTCATAAAGTGCATAGTTCTTGGCGTTTTCTCCGTCCTTTTTAAGTGTCAGAGAATGCCTTACGACAACTGTGATTGTTATGTTTAGGTGTTTCATTATTTTATATTAGGCGTTTTCATAGTGTGTTATCATTAGGTGCATCACAGAAAGCAGTTTAAGTAGAACCACAAGAATAATTGCAAAGCACAGTGTTCACGATTATCCGAAATCTTCGTCTGCTTGATAACTTCTTGATGCACTGGCACCAAAATATCCAAGGTAATTCTAACGCCTTCAAGAATGGCACTGGCATTACTGCAGATCTCATGGAATCATCAGGTCTCATGCAAGCGGTCATGGCACATGGACTGTTCTGATGGACAGGTGGGAGCTGGATAAATGTTTTGCATAACAAAAATACATTGCATTTTTCAATGCATGACATTGTTCAAGAGCAGATTAAGATGCGATACGGACAGATTAACAGCCATGGCCCCGAAACAGCCGTATGGGCGCTCCGACAGGTCTAGTTGGTCTGTACCGGCGCTCCGACAGAGGCCCCGTTGGGCCCGGTGACAGCGGTGCCTGCGCTCCGGCACAGTTCGAGAGCGGGCCGGAGGCCGCCTCTATTTCCGGACCCGGCAACCGAGGCGCCGGCTGTCGCCCGCCGGGCCGCCCTCCTGCCCTGCTGTCCGGCCACCCGACTGCCCTGCTGTTCGGCCACCCGACTGTCCTGCTGTCCGGCCACCCGACTGTCCTGCCGTCCGGCCACCCGACTGCCCTGCCGTCCGGCCACCCGACTGTCCTGCCGTCCGGCTGTCCGTCCCCGGGCTGTCCGTACCTCTGGCTGTCTTTCCGAAGGCTGTCGCGATGTCTGGCTGTCCTCGCCGGCTGTCCGCCCGTCAGTCCGTCCGGCTGTCCGGCTGCCCGGCTGCCCGCTCTCCTTGCTGCCGGGCTGTCCGGTTGTCCTGCTGTCCGTGCGTGCCGGGTCGCCGTGACGTCGGCAGGGCTGACGTGACGGCTCGCCTGACGGAGGCCGGCTACGCCCGGGGCCGGCGGGTCTGACCCGGCCGGCTGGCTCCGGACAAACTCGGCCGCCCGCTCCAGGACGGTGGCGCCCTGTCACCGGGCCCGCCCCCGGACGGTGATGTCCTGTTACCGGGCCCGCCCCAGGACGGTGGTGCCCTGTTACCGGACCTGCTCCCGGACGGTGGCGCCCTGTTACCGGACCTTCTCCTGGACGGCGGCGCCCTGTTACCGGACCTTCTCCTGGACGGTGGTGCCCTGTTACCGGGCCCGCTCCTGGACGGTGGCGCCCTGTCACCGGGTACCGGTCGGCGCCACTCTCGAAGTCGACTCCGACGCGGCGCCGACCGCTCTGGCCGTGGTCGACGGGCAGTCCGGTTTGAGTTTCGAGCCGCGGATGTGGGCCCCAACTTTGTTCACGTGACCGTCGCGATCTTGCGTAAGGCGTTTAACAGGAACGGCATCCCGCGAACGTGGGGTATTCCTGTTTTCATAATTCCTGTTTTCATTTGTGCATAAGTGAAGTGATATATGCTTCGAATTTCAATGGGGATTTCGACCATTAGCAAGGGTAAAGATTTCCGCGTACATTTTCGTGCTGTTCTCTTTCTGTGTGCGTGATGAATGTGATGTGCTGTGCAGTGTGCTCTGCTATGATTGTTCTGTGCTATGCAATGTGCGCTGCTCATTTTATATATTTTTTTCATTTGTTCCAATATTTATGGCGTTTTGTCGCCCGGTACAGGCTCCCAATACGTCAAGAAATAAATTAATACATTGAGCGCCTGATTTAGACTCTCGGATTCTGATAAATGTGAGCTGTGGTGTTCGTGAGGTTTCCCGTGGTCACAGAGCCGCGGGACACCGGTACCCAATCTGCACCACTATGACGGCGTCCATCACGACTTTTTAAGGGAGAAAAGCTGTTTCTCAAGGCTGTTCATCAGACCCAGGTTTGAGTCCAAAGCAGCGAGTCTAATTCTGAGTCTGAGTCCTGTTGTTCCGAGCCCGGGCTTCGGTCCAAGGTTGGCAAAGGCGTTGTTTTTTATGTTGAAGAACACCAGACAATATGTGCTCCAAAAACATTTGATATTCCAAAAGTCTGATCTTGTGCCTCAGTCAAAAAGCTACATTATAACCATGTTGACAGATTTTAAACTCTGGAAGCAAACACTCTGTCTCCGTGCAGTAACAGGCAGGTTTGATGCCATAGCTGACTTACACAAAGAGTGCCAACGAAACCAGTATTACATTTTGCAAAATTTTGTACTCCAACATAATAATCATTATCCGGCACCAGGAACAACAACCAAATTTTCAACCCTGCCTAGGTCTGATTCACCGTCTCTCCGATTTGGTGATTCCGAATCCGAATCCGAGTCACGCCCGAAAATAATGGGTGATTCCGAGTCAGAGACCGCGACAAAAAGGTCTGTGACCTAGCCCGAGTCCGAGCCGTGCCTAAAAAGGCAAGGAGAGGGTTAATTACAGTCTGTTAGTGTTGTTTCATTGCTGTAGTGTCATATCGTGCGACCTTTCTGCCGAAAAATTACAGTGCACATCAGACTAATGCCAGTCACCGCGTCTGGAGATTGGCTTCACCGATTTAGTAGTGAAGACTGAAGATAATCGTATTTTTTTGGCAAATGTCTGCATTGGCATTCGGTATGTATATCAAGTCTAAAGGCCTAATTTCATTCAGCGCTCACTCCTGCATGCATCTGTGCAAAACCAACGTCCTTACAGAATCAGCTGACATTCGGGCGTCCGATCACCTGCAATGTCTGTAGTAAGTACTGTCAGTACCGTTGTGACGTCAGTTACCAACGATAGCTTATGAAATTCAGAACTTCACCCAAGAGTCCCATACATTTTCAGATTGATTTATGCGTTTCCTGTGGATCCATTGTAGGTGAAAAATTGACCCATGAATAGCAGGCGTGCAGATTCATAATCTTAGTGTGTGCCCATGATTACTTCGTCATGTGATGGCGAAAACTGATGAGCTTAATATTCGTACTCTCTAAAAATGGTAGATCTCGCAACGTCCATGGAGAACTAAAAATACATATACTAGCATATGTCTGAAATTCATCAGAGAAACTCAACATTTGCCAGAAGCTTCCACACGCAGGTTCATAATGGCTGTATAGGTATTTCCACCTGCAGGTATTCACAAATTGCCGTCCGCATTGTGTGCGCGTCTGCACAGACTCAGCGCAAACTCGGAAGCGCACTGTTGCAGTTGCAGACCATAGGACTAACGTTAGCGTCTGTAATGCTCCAAGACTGTCTGCATGGTTTGGTCAGGCCTAAATGTATAGTTCGGTATTTATATTTCATGAGCAGCAAAAAAGCGCATTTTTTAAGAAGATCAGTAACATACATAAGAATGACTCCTTGTCAGTATATCTTGCCTTTTATAGCGTGCCCACATTTCGTGCAATTTCATTGTTTCCGTAGAATAGTGCAAGATAACGATAAATGCTCATAGTGCATGTACTTTCCAGTGCATGAAGATGGAAGCAAATATAATCAGTGTTCTTCAAATGTGGTAACTGTTTCAAGTCTCTGATGTCCAGAAATGCATAGCAAATACATTTGGGTTCACATGAGCTCAGATATCAACCTGGTTGAAGCCATATTGTTTTGCATCATTGTCTTTTTTCTGAACAAGCCAGTTCAGAAAATTGTTCCAAGTCTTAGGTTCTCGAGATGGTTGGTGATGAGAAGGGCGGACATGCAATCAGATATAAACGTGGTTGAAGTCAACCTTTATGCCTCGTGCTCTTATCTGAGATTAAATGAGTCCTAATATTACTGTATTTCAGGATGGACTTATTTTTGTGCTAGCTCTGGTTCTGGCTTGGCTTAGTCTGAGGCTGAGTAGGAGCCAAACTTGCTGTAGTTCGAATTGAAGACCGAATTCAGCGTTTTACAATCTTGCGAGTCTGATTTCGTGTCTAGTGCTCTGCCACTTTGTGGTTTGACTCACAGTCCATTCCTAAGAAATTACGAATCGATTCGCTTGAGACCGATGCCAAAAAAGACCGCGAATCCGGGTGGAGTCTGAACGGACCCGGGCTCAAACGTAGGTCTGCTGTTCATTTTGTTTAATGTCGGGCGCATCGCACATGTCGGCGTACAAGGCAATAAAACTTTAAAGATGTCATGCGCTTTCATGGTTTTGTTTGCTGTTGTTTTGAGGACATTAAACCGTGTAAAGAGGGAGTGAAACCTTATTAACCGGGCAGTTTTAACTGATCCAATCCGGTGGCAGACATTAATTTTTGCCGGCTGTTGCCAACCATGCCAGTGTGGCGCACTGATTCGTAAATGTAGTGAATAACCTGAACATAAGATATGCTAATGTTTGACGTGTGTGAAATATTGACGGAAAGCTCTGAAGATATGTGGGAATTGGCTTGGATAAAACGACTGAAAGATCGGCGATGTCAGTTGCCTGAAAAAGATAGTTTGTCATTTACGGAGATTAAGAAGTTGTTCCGCATTTCGGAGATGCCTTATCTTGCCAATCTTGTTTTGCCATCAGTTTTTCTAAGTAACATAAATGTTAAACAAATCTCCTGTCGTGAAAAGAAACAAAGAGAAATTCACACGTTTCAAAGAGTATCCATGTCACCTGTAGTGTCATGTCACCAACTAGTCACCTTTAATGAATGATATTTTTCCTCAAACCTGCTTTCATCTACAAACAGTAAGTCGACATTGCTGTCTGGACCAAGCCGTCAGACAAGAGACTACTCTGGAAACCTTCCAGCTTTTAAAGCATTAGTTAAGTATGAGCATAACTTTAGAAAACTCCCGTTAGATGAACAGAAAGTTAGAGCATCAAGGAGCTTATCAGAAAATTATCATGCTTAGCACTGCCAGAGCATGATGGATTTGAAATGTACGCTTAGGTAACGCAAGGCAGTCATACAAACCGAAGTTAAAAACAGGAAAGCTTTAGTTTTTGAGAGCAGAGGAAATACGGTTTTGACGGCCTACGGACGATACTGTACTGCTATTATACACACTATA
The DNA here is from genome assembly GCA_030062745.1 of Capitulum mitella. NCBI lineage: Eukaryota > Metazoa > Arthropoda > Thecostraca > Pollicipedomorpha > Pollicipedidae > Capitulum > Capitulum mitella. The sequence continues at coordinate 4,034,009 of CP099847.1, read as the reverse complement.
TGCTTTTGGCACTAACAAACTGGGTCGATTCGCTTTGTTGCAAATGAGGTATCTTTGTGACGTATCTGTCGTGCTGGTGTCAACAGTTCTGAGGTTGGCTTTTCGAAACTTACAAGTCTCAGCGTTTTGAATTTTGTAGTTAAATTTTATCAGACCTGCTGCAGAAGGCCTAGGTCCTAAATGTTCATTCCAATATGAATACAGATATGAAAGCCGGCTTCTTTGGGGTAATGAAGACTGCTTTTTCTATGAATATGATTTGATTCACTCAGAAACGGGCTTTGGGCCCCTGGACTTTTCGCATGATTGTGTCTGCTTAATAATCCTAATATCCTGAAATAAGCTGGTTTTATGATGTCTAAACCATATATTTCGGGGATAACGAGGAATTTTAACGTCTTTCTTATCGCACATAAATCAGTTTTATTCTCTTTGTTGCACAAGGGTATGCATTCTATATCCTTCTGACGTGATTAACTGGTTGGTCTTTCGAGATGGTTAGGATTCCTACATAAAGCCGATCTGCATTTGTTTATTAATGGTCAGATGGGTTACAACTAGCGTTATCTCTGAACGGTTTTACGAAATTTCCATGGTACTTAGTTTGGGGTTGTGGTCATACAAACACCATTTCAGACGTATGTTAGCTACAAGGAAGCAGTCGATCGAAGAATTGCCCGGTTTTCATGGATAGCTTGCCCAGCTGATTTTTTCTGGAACAGCGTTTCTGAATTATCTTTCTCGAGTCATGAAAAAGGTACGTTACTAGTGCTCGTGGATCACAACAGCATCGCACCGTTAAAAATGGCGCCCGTTGAATTTTTTCGCTTTACGGTACCTTTTCGTGTTTTCCTCAAAAGCGCGATACTGTGATTGGAGTCCTAGGGGCCCGCACTTTTCTCATTGGCCATGATATACTAATTTCGGAGTTATCTGCTATTCCCATTTTTGAGACGTTCCTATGTTCTGAGTGCCGATTTTAAAGGTCAGTCAAGTCCTTTTTTGTACCGCATTTCACCGTCAGAAAGGAATGTGTAATTTGGACATCGGTTTCTAGGACGCCATGCTAGAGATTTTGATGTCGCAACACCCTCTTCCCTTCATTTTAGCTGCGTCCCCTGGCAATCTCTCCGAATCCAATGTGATGTGCGATTTGGTTCGTTCGTCGAGTGTCCTGGATAGGTGACGGTGAAGAGGCAGACGTAGTGACGGCAGAGTGGCGGACCGGAATCTTCCGACGTCGCTCAACGAAATGAACGGTACCTGTTGGATCCCCAGGAGTGAAAGACTAAACTGAGACGGAGCGGTCAGCTCAGGCGGTTGAGCGCCAAGGGATATTTTGATACGGCGGCGTCGGCCGCTGGTGATGAATTCCCGACAGGTCTCTCGGCGGCGGACAACGTTCCGTGTAGTGGCCGGCTGAGTCGGATGATGTCAGACTCGAACACGAGTCTGGCCCTGCTCTGGCCAGTGGCTGTGCCGGCCGCAGACTGACCCGGCGGCGGCAGGCGGCGTCGCTCGCCGCTGGATCACGCCTGGCGTCCGTCACGAAATCGTCACGAAATCGTCACGGAATCGTCGGGTCCGATATCCCGAGGTCTGGCGCTGGATTTCGCGATGCCCGCAGTGGCTGTGCTCCGAAGGAGGCAGGGTTCTGTGTAGCGTGACCAGGTTTTTGTATAGTGGGGTTTCGCTAACGGCGCTCAGACCGGTTTGGCGTCAGTGCCGGACTACTCGATGGTTGAAGTGTCGCGCCACGTCTACGCCAGCGGGAATGGACTGCCTATACCTGGGGGGAGAGCTGCCAGCGCGCTCTCTAGAGGGGGCTGCTTTTGCTGCCGACGTCAAACCATGCGTTCCCTGTTTTTTTTTTTTTTTTTTTTTTTTTAGACAGTTTCCGCAGGAATGATAGAACGTTGTGGAACTTTGCGTGTGACCATTTCGGCTTAAGCGCCAATTTCTGGTAAAGGTCGGGTCAAAACTGGACAAAAATAGGGACACTGTAAACGCCCAATGCAATTAAAAAGTGAAACCCAACGTCCGGTGAAGAGGCTACGGTGTTATGACGTCATTTGTTCAGTTGCAGGCTCCGCTCCCGAGCAGAGATGAGCTGACCTGGCGTCAGGTCATTCCTATCCGTGCTGCCGAACGGCAAGGGTGGCGCGTTATGACGTTCCCAGACCACGGCGGTCCAAAAACAACTAGAGATGGAGCCAGGCAACAGAAATGCTGTTGAGAGGCAGAAGTGCTTGCGAAAATGTGATCAAGGATGTAGGAACGTGAAGAGTCAGTGTGGCGTGGAATGATACGCAGGCTGCCCTGTGCGATGGTCGGACGCGGAACGCCACAGGTCCGTCTCAGGAGTTCCATGTTTTGCGTCGGGCCAGGCATGCAAAGTGCAAAACCCCACAGGACGTGGATCTTGCAATTTGGAAGCCCGTTTATGACAACTGGGGTACAAAAACTCCAGAACCCAAAGCCATGCGTATCATTGAAAAAACATGAAGAAGAGCGAAATAGGCATGCACTGCTGTACTCTTTCCAAATCCGCGCCTGTCAGCACGCAGCTTGTCAGCGCTAATGTAATGCGCTTGATATGAATTTCCCTCAGGCATATCATTGTAATTCATCCTAAAATATTCGTCACCAGCGCATTCAGACACAGGCAGACCTGTCGGCTGACCCGTTCTCCTGCGCTTCCCCGATCACCATCCGGATGCATTCATGAACATTAAGTTTGACGTGAAAAGTAGCCTTTGGGCATGCAACGCAGTTATTTATGATTCCCTTCATATTTTTCTTTAAGACATGCGTTCCTATAACTCTGACCTACACCCTAAGGAAAGGGCTCGGGCACCGTGTCTTCCCCACTTGGGTGCGTCTGCGCCACCGGCAATCAATCGGGCCGACCACCTCTTGTCAGTCTGTCCGCTAGTGTGACGCACGTTATGACGCGATCGGAGGTCTCAAAGTCTCTTCCCGGGCATCCCCATCAGCGTGAATGCTCGAGTCATCGGTTCCTATTAGAAGTGTCTTTAGTTTCAGTCCGATTTTGACCGAACCTTTTCAAGAATCAGCGCTTGTGCTGAAGTGGCGATATGCGAGACAAATTAGGTTGCGCAGGATTGGACGCAGGGCCATCTTTACGTTTCAGGGTGGAAGAACGGCAGTCGATTTTTAGGAGCGTCAGGCACACCTTTCAAACAATTGGGGTCCGTCGTTCAGACTGCTATGTTTCCGCTCAGTTTTGTATGAGTGCATCTTGGACTTACCTGAAACATGATCTCAACACTGAGAAAATATCAGCAACATATCACTTTACACCATTTTTGTAACCTCTGGAGCGTAGAGAAGTGCAATCGCTACTTCAGACAAACTGCTTTCTGTCCACCACGCCACAAAGTAAGGTACATGTCTGGCTGAGTAACGTTTTATCTGTGGGCTTGGGATATTCTACTCTAGTCGTTTGCTGAAATGCCGTGTCATAGTCAGCCGACTCTGAAATGTCCTCTAGTATCTGAGAACATTGTCAATTCTCAAGAGGGTGTATGTTGCACTGTCGCACGCCAACGGCATCTTAGCAAGATTAGGTGATCGACTCCTCCACATTATCTGTGGACGGAAACCATTTACTTCCTGCACTACTTAAGCACCATCATATGTCTGAGACAGTTTTCCCATATAATCGACGCGATCAACATGGTCGAACCAGGTGCGTTATTGAAGACGTGACAAGGTCAGACTGGGACGTCCGAGGTCGGGGAGCCGTCACGTGCCGGTGCCAGGCCACGGCTGGGCGGAACGTCTGGCGGTGGGAGGACGCGTCACGGCCTGACGCGTCACGGCGTCGGGCGGCGGGCCGTTGTCCAGTGACGACACGTCGCAGGCCAGCGACGCGTCCGGGTCCCGGCCGCACGGGACAGCCGGTCGCGGCCCGAGCTCCGGCAGCTCAGAGACCGTGACCGACCTGAGACCGACCTGAGACCTGAGGCCGACCTCAGAGACCGAGGGTCCGCCTGAGGAGGGGACCGTGTCAGTCTGGGCGGACGTGGCATTCCAGGCTGGGGGTTCAGTCCCGGCTGTGGGCTCAGTCCCGGCTGGGGGACCATGCCAGTCTCTGCCGGGGGATTCAGTCCCGGCCGGAGGGACGTGCCAGACGTTCGGGACCGGCAGCCTGGTGCTGGCGCCGGCCGCCATTGCTGACAGCGGGGTCGGCCGGCCGGCGGCAGGCCGGTCGGGGCCCGCCGCCGCCGCCGCCACCGGCAGCCGGTCTCACTTTTGACTTGCGGTTGCAGACGCCAGCATGGCCGCCGTCCTGGCAGCGCCAATGGCCGGCCCGGCCGGGGGGTGAGCGGGAGGGGGACGGCCAATGGCGACCATGATCAGACGGCCGGCGCGGCGGCGGTGTGCCCCGGACCCCGGCCAGAACCTCCGGTGAGCGGCAGCAGTGGCTGGAACAGCCGACCCCGGCCACGGGTCACCGGCAGCTGTGGCCAGAGCAGCCCACCCCGGTCACAGGTCACCGGCAGGCGTGACCGGAGCAGCCACAGGCCACGGGTCGCCGGCAGCCGGGACCGGCGTAGCTAAACCTCGTCTGGTGAGAGCCCACACTTGGGCGCGCGCTATCTCGCCCTCCGGCCGGCCCTGGACGGAGAGCAGGTGGTCCTCTCGCGGCGAGGGACGCGCCAGCACATTCCCTGGATAAAGTGCCCGGTTCAGGCCCGGCCCGGACCACGGACAGCACCCGTCGGCCGGGCCGACCGGCACCTGCTGCCCCGCGAAACACGCCCGACTCGGGGACCAGGGCCGTACCGCGACTGCAAACCAGGCTATGAGAGACCGTATAGTTCGCCTGACGCGTTCCCACGAATCGACGTCTGGAGCTCAGACGCCACGCCAGGCGGCAGGCAATAGCTATTGGTAGAGTGGTATGCGTCACATTTTCATCACTTTCTCATGCGTACCGACGCCTGTCCGTTTTTGATAACATATATTGGGAATAAACACTTTAGCGCGATATTATCTGGGAAAGAGGAACGTTTCCGTCGCTCGTGCCGTTACCATCGAACATTCCAGACTCTCTCTGGCCGTATTTGTTCGTTTTCTTTTTGTTACGTCTGTTAGAACTCCATTGCTCCTAAACATGGTCGTCCACAACACGTGGACTGATATTCGTTTTATCTCTTTATTACTTCGCCCTCTCTAAGCTGACTTCTGATTCGGTTTTGTAATGATCCGAAAGTGAACGACTGCACCAAAAGTGTTGGCCTCATACTGTATGTGTCATTGTTTGCTCTAGCTGACGAAAATGAAAGTTTAATGTGAACCATCCCTGACTTGCATCCTTCATAAGTTGCATATGGAAAGGTTTCCTATCTCTCGTAATTTTGATGCCCAGGACGGAGTCACTCGAAGTCACATGCGTGTTTTCTCTGATTGCAAGATTGCTGTTATTTTGCTTTTTTAACATCTGTTTTTCTTGGTTCTGCGTATGCTTTTTATTCGTCACTTAGAGTGCGCATGAACATGGACGACCTGGAATAAATCTGTCTAGTAAAATACATCCCTACTAAGTTATCAAGTTTGTCATTTTTGGCACCATATCAGTAGTATTAACATGCATAGACTGCAAAGACGAAAGAACACGCATGGACTGCAGTATCGAAAGTCGCATATCATGCGCGTCTTATTTTGGGTCACTAGAATTGCTATCCTGTTCAGCTTTGCCAGACGTCCAGTTGTCAGTTTTTGGCAAGGTTTTGGTTGTGTCCCTTTGCTCATGATGATGTTCTTGAATAGGGGACAAGATACAAACAGATGAAACGATATAAAAAGAAATGAAAGCTTAAGCTTATTACGATGTTAGCTTCCATGCGTGATGACTATCGCAGCGTTCGATATCGAAAGACTTACGAGAAAATGATAAAGAGCAGGCCAATTGTGGTGAGAAGTAATGCATGACCAACAAAAAGACGAACAGCAGTGGCCAGTGCTACGCTGCGCCCGCTGTCAGGGATTTCGATGCATTGTTTTTTAATCGAGAATCAAAAATGGTTGCCCGAACTTAGGTGCTGACGTCTTTTAGAACAGCGACGTTTTCAAGGATGTAAATCACTTGGACTTCTTCCGAAGTGTTCGTCAAAATATTGACCGACCACACGGTTCCAAAGATGCTTTTACCGTTCGGAGAAAAAAACATTGGCATTACTTGTTATTGTTGACCTTTGCTTTGGGAAATGATTGCTAACCATCCCAACTAAACGAACTAAACCATTGCTTGGTAACGTTCGGATTTCCTTGAAATCTTATTAAGATGTTTGAGGGTAATTAGGATGTATGTTAGGATGCATGCATCATTTTTGGAGCTTGTTCTGCCGCTGATAAGGCTGAAACTGAGCATGGAAATGCCTCTTACTTTTGAGAAGTTTGATCATCAATCAGGGGTTCAAAATTGGAACGTTTAAACTTTGAGTGTGTCCAAAAGGTTCAGGAGGCTTTGCAAACAGGATTTTTGCCTGAGCTTTCCCCGGCAGAAGAAGGGTATGACGCAGCTTTTATCGGACAGGTTATGACGTGTTACCTAAATCGTGATGCGTCTCGAAGGCTCATCAGCGCACATCACGAACTGAATTGCGTTGAAGGGCGATTTTCCTACGTTTCGTGGTAATTAAGTTCCTGCCCTCCATGAATTGTTCCAAAAGACAAAGAGGCCTTATAAAAAAAAAACAATACTTTCGTCCAGGGCCACATTTTGTCTCGACAGTGATTCTAAATTCCGTTTTCTGCGGTATGACGGCGCCGAACGTCAATACAGTGATACCCTGCTAATATCGAAAGATTGCTTGAATGCTTTAAAGTCATTGTCCTTGGCGTGCGTTTATTCAGGTTTGATTGAAAATAATTTTGGAGTTCTTTCTATCTTTTATCAACCTGCAATTAAATGCATTCCATGAAAATCATGCCCATGGAAAGAAGAATGAAATGCATATGAAAGGATAACAGTTCCTTTACCATTTCATATGCTGAGGAAAATGTTTTCTTTTCGCACTTCCTTATCAAACGTTTCTTTCCCATTTGTTCCTTGACCAACCCTCTGACCCCAAGTCACTGCCCGTAAAGCTCAGGCCTATGACGAAACGGAATAGCAGCTCCTCAAAAAACTTTGGCCAGTGGTATCGATCTCGTACCGTTTTCACTAGTTATGGTGCCTTTTTTGTTCACCAACACAAAGTCTCAGTTGGACATGGACTAGGAATAGATCTAAACGTATCCCAGATATCGTTTTTTCCCGCAAGCGGTTTATGTAGACGACGGGGAGCCTTTCGCTAACCAGTCAACTTAACGAGAATTTGCCTTCATGTGCATTTGCAGACTGGACCAATCACGGCGCTTTCCTTTCAAGATGCCGTCGTATGTCGTCCTGTAAGGTCTGTTTTCCGAAACACGTAGATTGCTCATTATTTTACTTTATATCTTTTTTCCTACTTTTCCTCCAGACATTTCCGACAGCTCTTCATCTTTACTCCGAAACTTAATTTTTCAAACCACTGTCTGATTGCGGCGTCATATTTTGTTATGAAGAGTCAATACAAGGTTGAATTATTGCATTGCAAAGTATTTCCCTCACTGATGGGTTTTATGGTAAAAGTTCGTATCGCAGGGGTTCGTCGAACAAAAGTTCGTCGGACTTAAGCTCGTCTGGCAAAGGTTCGTTGTGCAGAAGTGCGTCGTGTTTAAGTTCGTTTTGGTCAAAAGTTCGTCTAGGACCGAAATTCATTGTGCAAAAGTTCGTCGTGAGGAAGTTCGTCTAGGGCAGAAGTTCATCGGGGGAAAAAGCTCGTCAAGGACAAAAGTTCGTTTAGAACGAAAGCTCGTATTGCAGAAGTTCGTCTAGGGCGAAAGTTCGTCTAGTACAAGGGTTCGTCTGGGGCAAAAGCTCTTCTCGCAAAAGTTCGTCCAGGACAAAAGTTCGTCTAAGGCAAAAATTTGCATAGGGCAAACGTTTGTCTGGGGCAAAAGTTTGTCTGGGACAAAAGTCTGTCATTTCGAATCACCACTGTCATCACAGAAGTCTGTCTAGAACAAGATTTCGTCAAGGGCAAAAATTCGTCTAGGACAAGTTCGTCTCGCTAATGGAAAAGGTTCGTACTGCAAAAGTTTCGTATGGAAAAGATTCGTAGGAAAAGGTTCGTAAGGGAAAAATTTGTAAGGAGAAGGGCTCTAAACTAAATGTTAGTTAACTTAAGGTTCGTATCGGAAAAGAAGTGGACCTAAAAGAGAAAAGTAACCTGACGTAACCTAACCTTACCTCACTGTTGTACCGAACCAAATCCGATCGCACCGTTTATCAGCCTGCGGCGTCTACGGTCCTACACCGTGCCTTCTGCGCAAACTTGGAGCGACTCATTCCCGATGCGAACCTTTGCTTGAGAACCTTTGGCTACGAACATTTTTCATTACGAACCTTTTCCTTTGCGAACCTTTGCTTAAGAACCTTTGGCTACGAACATTTTTCGTTACGAACTTTTTCCCTTGCGAACCTTTTTCCCCATGAACCTTTTCCATACGAGGCTTTTGCAGTTCAAACTTTTTGCGTCAGGAACCTTTTCCGATAAGAATCTTTTACCATACAAGCCTTTTACCATACGAACCTCGTGCATACCAACCTTTGGCAACGAACCTTTTCCTATAAGAACCCTTGACTTACGAACCTTGGTCCGGTTATCCACTCGCCTGTGACTCGGGCAGGTCAACACGGTGCACAAAGGCTAAAGTTGGATGTGCACGAGTTTGAATGGGATCAGTTCTGGGTCCGGCCATGGGCAGAGCCTTATTCACCAGCATAATTCCATGCCCTGTCTTCTGACAGTTGGCAATTTTTCCTGGTTAGGTATGTATAGCCCTGAAGGACTTTCGTGTGAGCACCATGTGACACTGACAGTCTTTTTTCCTGGACGAACTTTTGCCCTAACTTTTGTCTTCGAACTTTTGTCCCAAACAAATTCCTGCCAGACGAACTTTTGTCCTGGACGAATTCTTGTCCCAGACGAACTTTTGTCCTCTACGAACTTTAGGGAGACAAACTTTTGTCCTAGACTAACTTTTGCCCTAAGCGAACTTTTGTCCGACGAACTTTTGTCCTTACGAACTACTGCCCGACAAACTATTGTCCCACGAACTTAAGTCCAACGAACTTGTGCCCGAAAACCTCACGTAACGGACTGACCACTCAATCCTCTCTATTGCACCAGAAATTGCATGCCCACTAACGCGGGCCATGTGTCTATCTGACATCAACCAAACGTGATGTAACTACCATTTGCAGAGCTGGTATTGATCCCCCACTCAAGACATGCTGGCCAACATTTAATGGAACAGGAAATGGCCTATTTAAAATTAGGCGATCTGGAAGCCTTTTCTCACCATTAACCTCCGATGATGTCATGTTCTCGGCCTACGAAACTCGCACACCATGTGTGTCCTTTATGTCTGTCCGGGTCTCGACAGCTGCGGAACTTATTCTGTATGGATATGTAAAGTGGGATAGCTTTCTAAATAGGCAGACCGTTTGTTTACAGCTCTTTTAGAGTGATAAAATAGAGCCTTGAAACATCAACTGTATGTTGTGACAGACAGGACCCATATGCACTGGCATATGTACCGCAGAGTACCCATTGTTTTTGCTAAGGCAGCATACCCCAAAACTACATGTAATTTCTGATTTTGTGGTTTCTTTTGCGTTCTGATTTGCATCCCATAAGTTTGCATTGACGCGAGTGACCTTTGTACGCAACTGTTCAACATTTTAGTGTAACTGAAACATGCAATTGATCTTTTTCTTCACGGATGATTCCCTTGGATAACTGGAAGAAAATCCGTTTGTAAAAGGGGTCTCTACACTGATGGTTCAAATGCGTCAGAGAAAAGCCAGTCTATCGCCCCTTTCCATGAGGACGTTGGGTGACTTGGGGAAAAACTGGAAATGCTCAGAGCCCAGTTCACCGTTTTTCTTCAAAGCCAGCTGCGCTAGGAATCAAGCGGCACTCGGTCACCATTCAGCGAAGTAGTTTTGCGACACCTTTGTCGGCGGTTTACCATCGACTTCCGGGAGTGTTCTGTCTCTGCGTATTAATGCCGTTCTACACCGGCAAGTGCCGCCGAGGTGATGAAGTGATCCGTGCCTTGGCGCCGTTTTCTGACAATGAATGGGATAGCCCAGAATGCTGCAAGACAGCTTTTCGTTCTCAGATCGGTATTTGTCGACAGATGTGACCATTTCAGCTAGCCTGATGACATTTTGCCTTCCTTGATTACGTAACGTTCTGCTCACTCCCTACCCTCCACGTTGCGATGCTTTGTCACGCATTGGCCAACTCTACCCCCAACCTTCCTGAATGTTACTCAGTTTATGGGCGGTATGCATACATACACACACACACGCACACACATATATATATATATATATATATATGTGTATGTATGTATATACACTCACATACATACTAGCGATAACAACTGGTCGTTGACCGGCTCGTCTCCGCCACGTGCTTGTGCTTTCTGGTACGACCTACGACCCATTTCGCGGGCCATTCGTTCTAAAAACTGATTAAAGTGATAACTGATAAAAGTTCGTTTTTCTTTTCTTCATTCATTTTTAATTTTTTAATGGTTTATTTCAGTAAAAACTGATAAAAGGTCATTCATTAAAAACCGCACAATCGGCCGGCTGACCTCCGCTCGCTCGTGATCGCCTCGGTGTCTCGTTCCTGCCGCTCTTGGGTTGGTTGGTTGGTTGGTTATCGGGGCTTAGTGGCGCACCGCCTGCAGGGTCATTCGGCGCCCAGCCGCTCTTGGGGTCATTGCGGCTGTCTTCTTTGGTGATCACCGTGTGAGCGCTAGGAAGCACGCAAAAATCAGGACTCGATCGTAAGCTAGCCTTGTTATTTGTAATTTTCGTTGCCTGTGCGTTGCCTGTGGTCATTATTCTTCCGCGTGCGTTGAGCTTGGGCTCATATCAAAAGACCGGCAGGCGGGTTCTTACTTCTTACACGTTCGAAGTTGCTTCCAAACCGCGCTACTCTCTCCGCCATGAGATTGCTTCACGCCCTTGAGTCCACTTTGGGTGCACGGCCTACAGTTTCCAAAAAATCGTCTCAGCCCCGTTATTGGTTTTCGGTTTGGACTTTATTTCTTCCAGCTTCACTGAGACGTGTTTGTTTCTGCAGCCGTTGTACTGCTATGTGCAACCGTCCAATTTGTTTTCCAGTCTTCGCTTTGGTTACAAGTATTTCTGGTTCATAATAAATGGGAATAACTGCTGCCTTTTCGGTAGCAGTTATGCTTCCTTTTCATCAGAACTTTCAAATCTAACCACTTTTGGAAAAAATGAGACGTTACGGCAGTTCCATCAGGTCAGATTATTCCTTCCTTAGAGCTTTTCACAGCAACCAACGTAGTTTTCTTGTCACAAAGAGCTAAACCTAAACCAATGAAAATGGTGGTACCTCATTGCCACTTTGCTTTCTGTGTTTGTTTTAAGCATTTTGCTCCTTGACCTAATTAGCCTGTTCCGGGATTTTGATGGTATTTTTAAAGCTTTCCCCATTTTACAGACGCATCGCTGCCTTTCTGTTTTAAGTTTCCAGAAATGTCCCTAGCAGAGGTAGGCACGAGTCCGTTAATCCGTTAATTTGTTAATCACCTAGCTGCATTTTGCGTTTACGGATTAACGCTTTCGTTAACGTCGAAGAACAAAATAATGGAGTAATTAACTTCCCTTAAATTTTCGCACGGTAACTCTGAGAACGTTAACTTTTTGCCAAATTTCCATTTCAGTTTAGAACGTTAACCCTGGCGCAAGTGATAGGTGGGGCTTTGTAACGGATGGGGGACTCGAGGGTTTGGGGATATGAGTTATGGGAAAACGATGGTGGACGTTGACAAGCTTCATGTCGAAACGTGTGGTACGCTGGACGCCAGTAAGGGAGCATGTGTAGTGATTCGCTTTAGTTTTGCTTTCAAATACTGGTGCAATGACGTAATTACGTCATTGGAGTGCATCATAGAATCCGGCCACATGGAAAGTTCCGAGAACCAGGCCAAATCATTGCTTTATCTATCGCTATTCCGGAAGCTATGAACCTTGGCCACTAATGCCTCGAGACGGTACCCGAATTAACAGGTCTTGAAAAGAACAGAAACATTTTGGATCAATTGGCAGGGTTTCTGGTCGTCGATATGTGGCCCTTGCAGTGTGGTGTCTTGCTGCAATATTTAGCACGCCTTAGGATTAATAAAATGCCTCTTCTCTCTTAAAATGTTAACATACTTTTTTTAACATAAGAATTGCGTCAAAATGCACCTGACACTTCTGCACAAGCACGTGTCTCCAATCTCAGGCTGAGTTCTGATTTTCAGCCAGCTTTGAGACATGAATGAAACATGAAGTCTGGTTAGATCAAATTGGTTATGGGCGACGATATCGATAATAAATCAGTCTAAGTCAGTTTTGAATCTCTTACACCACTGACCGTCTGGGAGCTGCATATGGGTGTAATTACCCGGGGGAGGGGAAATATGTCCCTCGCCACTTCTTGGCCGTCGCGCGGGCGCCCACTTTACGCCACAGCAAAAAAGGGGTTCAAAAGCAAATAAAAAAACATCTCTTAAACCGATCCCAATGAATACAGGTTCAGGGGTATTTTTCTCTTTTTTTGCTGATGGGGCTTTTTAAATCTTTAGCAACCATCAACCTCCAGGCGCCCTCCCCCTCCCCCATGCAATGATCAACCACCTCTCGTGGAAACGACGCCCCTTACCGGTGAGCGCTGTCGTAAAAACCAGGTGACTGAAATGCCCGGCGCCCCATGCAGGCCAGGCGCCCCTTTTCTTGTACAGATGAGACACCTCTAAGGAATTTGGCTCCCCTCACAAACCAGACATGTCTGCGATTCAGGCGCCCCTACGGGGTCGGGTGTCCCTTCCCCGTAAAAATTAGCTACCCCGCGGAAGCTCGGCGCTCTTGGCGAGCGAGGCGCACCGTACACATCGGGCACATCTCATATATCTGGCGCCCCCTCTACAGACCAGGCGCCCGCACAGGACGCCTCACAGACCAAACACGACACGGCCGTCCCTTACAGGCCAGGCGCCCCCGCCCCGTACAGATCAGGCTCCCCTCGGTGGCTCGGCGCGATTGGCGAGCGAGGCTCACCTTACACATCAAACATCCCTCATATACTGGAGCCCCCTCTACAGACCAGGCGCCCGTATGGAACACCTTGCAGACCAGACACGTCTACGATATAGGTACCCCTTACAATCCAGGCGCCCCCTGTGCAGATCAGGCGCCCCTCGGGGCTCGACGCCCTTGGCGAACGAGGCGCCCCGTACACATCAGGCGCCATATATGTGATGTCCTTCAACAGGCCAGGCACCCGTAAGGGACACCTTGCAGACCAGACTCGTCTTCGATACCAGAGCCCTTTTCAGGCTAGACGCTTTCCCACCCCACAGATGTCCCATCTACAGATCATGCGCATGTAAGGGACTCGTACGAATATCTAATTAACAAATACATTGATATATGTGTTTTTAAATCCTGAAATATGCAATTAACTACTAGTTTCATGCTAACTAGCTGGCGCCCACGCTGGAGATCGGCGCCACCTTGGAGATCAGAGCTACTGGACGAATGGTCCCCCACTTTTCGTCGCTCTCCTACACCCCCGGAGCTCCAGATGGGATACAAGCGCTGTTTGGAATTTTCCCAAACATTCAGTAAAGGCCAGAGGGTGCTGGAGTTATTACGATAGGAAAGTTGTTCAGGACGTGATGGAATAAGTGAGCGTAAAACCTTTCAGAGCAATGTGACATGCACGCAGACTCATAGCTTAGCATAAGCATTGCAATACGATGATTGGACGGCAAATGACATAATTCAGCCATTTCCGCCTGTTGAAGAGATTTAGGAGGTAAAAATCAGGCACTGGAAAACATTTTTTCAAACGCGTTAACGGATTAACGAATTAACTTCAATTTCCGTTGATTTTTTGGGAGATTTAACGAATGAACTTAAACCCAGTTTACCTTTCCCAGCTTCTCAGTTAACGAATTAACTTCAACAGAAGTTAGATTTTTGGTTAACTGCTCATTTCTGGTCCCTAGTCGCATTAATTCCATCATAAACTTTATTTTAGTACTCACTTTTGTTCCGCACCGCAGTCTCTATCACAGTTTTGCTTAACGGCACGGTTAAGGCATGCTGTGAAAGTAATATAATATACGTTAATTGTCTCTACCACAGTTTTGCTTAACGGCGCGGTTAAGGCATGCTGTGAAAGTAATATAATATACATTAATTGAGACCTGGTTATTTTTAAGCATTGTCTTAGCCATGTGGAACTCAAACCAGGCAAAACTCAAAATGCTTATGTTTATAAACCCGCCCCCATACGTTACAACACTAGCCAAATGAACATGATATCCGTGGTGACGGAAGCGCTCAGCAGGAAAAGCGTATGCTCTGTTTCGGAGATTTTTCATCGCTCAGAAGGGCCAAAAAGAAAAAGGAAAAATGGGACCCGAAAAATCGGCGACATTGGTGCAAACTGGACCTCGCCGCAGGGGCATCGATTTCTGTAAATGACTGGGGAGGGGCCGAGCCGAAGGCACTTCAACCTAAGCTCCCCCAGATGTGGGATTCTCAGCGGATTTAGCCCACTTTATTTTGACCAACGGCAATTTGTATTTTTTTCGTTACTTTTTGTGAAACAAAATTGCATTTATCCCCATTATATATATATATATATATATATATATATAATACAAGTTTATACAGATACGTCACTTAAGACTATTCTTTACTGGCTGTCTATCTCTTACCTTCTGGGGCTGTTCCAGGGCAACATGGGGTGTCAAATCAATATTGAATGGGCTAGGGCCCTCCCAAAAGAGTGGAAATCGGCATGCCTACCTCGCCGTAAAGCAACAGTGTAGCGTATCGGTACGGAAATGTTTCAGAATCAGACTGACATTTGAGCGGAGGCACGTGCTAAAATTCACGCTGTCACATCGCGCGATTGCTGAGAAAAACGCGGACAGTCGGGTGCTAGGCGCCGTCGAAACCTTTGCAGCTGGATCCTATGGGAGAAAAATGACATGAATGTAAAGGTCGAATAACTCCGAGACAGCGGCAAATGGATTAACACCACGGCATTTTAAAACCCGGTCGCTACTTGAACGAATTTGTGTGCACAATTTCACAACATGTCGCCAAGCCGTTGTCCAGAAAAAAGAGAGCAACTGGAGAAACAGACAAAGGAATCCTATTTCTCATTTAATAGATGGGATCTAAATATATATATATATATATATATATATATATATACATAACTATATATGTATATATATACATACATATATATATATAACTATAAAGAAATAAATATTCAAAATATCCATGCATACAAAGAAGCAACTTTGTTTCTCTTTTGGTATCCAGGATTTACCCTATACATACGACAGATATGTCACCAACAAGATCCTCCTGGTCATCTGGATTGACAGAGTCCATATCTGTTTTGATGGCACTCAGATTCGCATCGGTAGAGCGCGGGCATTGTCAAAGTAATTAAAACAGACGCTCCCGGGCCATCTGGCGCACGGTGGTGAGTGGATCAGACCTCCCGTACGTGTCTTGATCGTTACGTAACGTGCCGAGGCTGGACTTCCATCTAACGGTGCATCACGATAGGTGTTCCCCTCCCCTCGGTGTCCGTCGGTGATTTATGGAGTGCTCAGGAGGTGGTGCGTCTGAGGCTGGGGCCTGTATCCAGCCAGCAGACTGCCAGGACCCAGAACCGCTCACAGTGGACCGTAGGGGCAGCCACTGTGGATTTTCAGACGAATCTGTCAGACAAGCAGGATATTTCTGTAGCTAATTACGCATCATGCACCCATGTAAGTACTTTTTCACCATAAAATGTAAATACCTGTATAAGTTATCGTCTGTGTATAGGGCATTGTCATAACGCAGACGCATGGGGGGAGGGGCGCGAGCCCCGGCCATTTCCACACCGGGCGTCCTGGAGCGTCGCGGGAAAAAATGGCGTGCTGCGTGTGACGAGATCTCGCTGCTGGTATCCCTTTTTAAGGTCTCAGGTCAGGGATGACCCTCCAGGTCGGATCAAATGTTGAAGATTGGCAAAAAGTGGTACTTTTAGAGTTTAAGCACAAATGAACGCCAAAGAAAAAGAAGGTGATGAAACGAATGTCATATTATTTGTCAGTCAATTATCACTTGATCTGTACCCCACATGACCGTATTTTAACCATGGAGTTAGATCCAGGTCCTAGTAGACCAATTCTTGTAAAGGGGGTCGTCGGCTTAAATACGTTTTCGGAGCTACAGAAACATTTTCTTTTTTAGATAATAATAGAGCTGAAGTCAAATGTAGCATCTGAATTAACGAACACTATTGCCGAACCACGCAGAAATGTCATCGTAGGTCGTCAAAGATCATCCAAGGTTATCTTAGGTCGTCCAAGTTTACCATACGCCAGTGACCTAGAATGACATCGGATTAGCTAAAAATTGCGTCTTAGATGTGTTAAAAACATCTTATGAGTTGACGTCTAACACTAAATCTAATCTTAGGCGTGCCGTGGCATTGCAGACACATAACCCCGCCGCCGGCTTCTCCCCGCCGTAGGTCATGACCTCAGTTTACACCCTTGATAATCTCAGCAGCGAGCATAACCCTACTAAATCTGTATAAAGTCTTGAAGAACATGCAGTTCCGAGTCGATTTCTATATATGTTTTGTTGCATCTGTGCACACCAACCGTCTCACAGTGAGACGGAACGAAACCGTCGTAAACCGGCCTTATCGGCTCGCGAAAAAGGCTGACACGGTTCCCGTTACGTCGTCGTAGGTCGTTATCGTGACAACGCACATAATTTATTTGCACCATAGGATGCGGGAAGGATGTCCCAGAGGGTAAACCAAGTTTCAGTAGGCTGAAGAAACCGTAGGAAGTTATCCTCGTAAAACCTTGGGAGGGGGAGGGGGCATCAGCGGCACATCCCCGATGCGGGCAAAGTTTAAGGGCTGAGCTATCAGTTTTTTTTATTACTATTTATTCTGTTTTTTGACAGCCGTGGACATGTTATGCTTACAGGTTTTCTGGCCTTGCCACTGGCGTGCAAACAGAATGGTGTTGTGTACACAAAACTGCCTTGCTTTCCCTGACTTTGTGAACCTGTCACAGCTCAATGGGCTAACATTAAGAATGGTACGCATGCGTGAAACTGCACGTGGCGAAAAAGGTGCATCCAGCCTGAAAACATAAACGGCGCTGGTAAACGCATTGGCAGTAGACACTGCAGCTGCAAAGAATTGGCACTTGGTTTGCGTGCGTCCCTTGGCTGTGCTATACATATCTTATGCGAATTTTCCCAGGCGTTGTCGGAGTCTAAACGCATTTTGTAATTGTATTGTTTCGCTGTAGGATTGTTGACTATGTAGAGTGTTCATGATTTTCATTTGAATTTCGTTCCGTGAAAGCAAATAAATATGCTGCAAAACTGCATGCGCAACGAAGTGACTGTTGCCAGACATATCACCTTGACGATAGTAGCAAGTGAGCTGTGCATAACACGTCGCGGACGCAGTGGTATGGTCGTCACCGGACCTGCAATATGATCACATCTGTCGGTTTTCATGAATGGTTTAATCTCCGACACGTCCTGGCGTAGCCAGCACCGGCCTCCCACTGACATCCGAAGCCCACCTTTTCATCCGCTCAGCCATATTGTCGAATTCAGTTTTGAAAAGCTGGTCACTCTTGCCGCGGAGAGGGTCGTATGTTCTGTTGCTACACCAGATCTTAACAGGGTCTCCATGACCATCGTTAGGGACCGCATTATTGCTGCTTCAATAGACTTTGTCGCTGCGCCAAAATCAGTTATAAACCACTCATATGGGCTCGTTTCTGCTCGTCTCAAGGGCATCGAGAGATCGCACTGGCCGGCGTTAGCGGCGACTTTGCACCGGCCGGGGCTGAACCTTGTGTGGTGAGCGGTCGGCGGCGGCCCCGCCTGGCCGCGGCCGCCGCCGTCAGCTCGGCCGCGCCGCCCGGCCGCCGCCGCTGCACTGAGCGGCGGCGCCGGCCGACCGGTGCTGGCGTCCACCACGCTCCGCTGGCTCCGCCCTCATGGCCAGATTGCACGCCGGCGCGTTGCACAGGCTCCTCCCGAGCGGCGGCGGCTCAGCTGTGCGACCGGCCGGCCGCCGCCCGGAGTCGGTGGTCAGGCGAGCAGCGCCGCGGCCGCCGTTCACCGCCTCCGCCGCGTCCGCCCGGTCCGCCGCCGCCGCCGCCGCCGCCGCCGCTGCCGCCGCTCTCGGCTGAGAACCTACCGTAAGCGGATCGTGCGTGTGCGTGCGCGCCCGGCGGCGCGTGCCGGGCGCCGCGGCGTGTGGTCGATAGTGGGTGGCGGCGGCGGCGGTGGCGGCGCGTCCGCCGGTCCGGCCGGCCGGCCGGCGGCGGCCGCTGCCGGCCCTGTACCGGCGCCGGCGCCCGGCGCAGCGCCGTCCCGTCGCACTGTGCGAGTGATGGAACCCGTGCGCCGGTGTGGTTTCGGGACTCGGTGCAGTGTTGGTGTGTCGACAATGGCGCACCAGCCACCGCCGCTGTGTGGGCAGCCACCGGCAGGGCCCTGCTGGAGCGCTGTGGGGGCCGGGACTGGTGGCCGCCTGTCGGACTTTTGAGTCTCGGCCCCCCTGCCAGACTGGTCCCGCGGCAGCCGCCCAGACGCCACAGGATGGCGCCTCGTCATCGGCCTCAGATAGCGGAAGTGAGCGGAACAAGCCCCTCCCTCGCCCCCGCCTCCGAGCCGGGCCAGCCGACCGCCGCCGGAGCCGCAACCCTTCGCTCTCTCGGTTTGAATTTTCCCGCGCCGTTTCGCCGGCGGCGTCGGCTGTTGCTAGGCGGCGGTCGGCGGCGCGCGGCTTCCTTTACCCCGTGCCTAGCGACGACGGCGCGCGTTTTTCGGCCGCGTCTGACGCCGTTTTTGTCTGCTTCAGGCCGGGTCTGCTGCTGGGCGGCCGACGACGCCGCACGCTGATGGAATACCAAACAGCGGCGATTCTGGCGCGGCGGCGAGTTCCGGCGCACCTGCGTCAAGACTGCTCATGTCTGCTTTGTTTGCGGCAATCGAAAACTGGAGAGGAGAGAGTGCCAGTGCAGAATCAGTGTAGCTTGGGCGGGGGGGAGGGGGCAAAGCCAAGTGCAGTGCGGACCTTCCAGCGATCTTGAGGATTGGATCTCACCAAGGTAAGTCACCTTTTATGTTGCGTGCTATCCGTAATCTGGTCTGCAAGATTATGTAGTAAAAAAGACATCTGGTTTGTTCGCGACCTAGTTCACTTTTGGTCTACGTAACTTTTATTTCTACTCTAATTCTCCCCTTGCGTTGCCCTGAAATGGCAGGTAATTTACGTTTTCTGGTTGCTGTCACCAACAACATCAACAACGTCATAACATACCCTTCCCGCCGCTCGTAAACTGGGCATATTGTTCTCGTTGACCATGAACAGAGAAGTATATCGGGACAAAGCTCATTAACTGTGACGACTTGAGAGACGACTTTGCGTCTGGCGAAACCTACGAAAGCCGTCGAGAACTTCCAGAAACGTCACGACATTTGAGGTTTGGGCAAGAAGAGCCTGTTGACAGGTGGCAGTGTTCACAGACGTCCCATCCGGGACATACTGAGCCATTCTCCCACTGAGCCGTCCTGAGTAGAAGTGCAACGAACCATCGGAGGGGATATGCGATTCTTTTTGAGATGGCGCCTGTCTGACGCAGTTGTTTCTACAGATCTGAGCGATTTGATCTTATGTGTGGCAAACTGATTGCCAAGACATTCCGTTTTTTTTAATACTTTGATGCAGGGTTCCAGTCTCTGAGAAACGCACCCATGAATACGTTAAATCACGAACATGCCATTATTAAAGGATGGCGTTGCTTGTTGCAAGCAAGCAATGATTATGGAATGAACTGTTATGAGCATTTTCTTCACTTCCGTATTAGTCTTCCTCGTCATTGTCCAGGAGAACGTCATTACGAAGAGAATCAGTTTGGGCACACAACGTCTTTACAAAATGACGAATAAAAAAATGACGTCGTTAATAGCTAAGTTAAAACTGCAATGAAATTATTCGGCCATCAAACTGAAGTGTTTTTACCCGTTAATTCTTTCAATCTGTCATGGCCACGGAGATAGTGAACACTGTAATCTGGTTTGCAGTTGGGCGTTTTTTTTCAGTTGCGATTCGTTTTTGGAATGTCATGAGTGGTAACTCTAAAAAAAAATATTGCACCAGATCTGTTTCGGTGTTACCAGTCATCAGACGCCGAGAACGAGTAGCGTTCGAACATCCCTTAAGTTGAGCAGGACAATGCATTGGTCTGCCATGCCGTTATCTTTTCAAGCAGCCGGCCGGACCCAAATGGCTATCAGGACGCGAGTCGAGCGCCCCGCTGCGTCGACGTCCAGTTTCTGCTCTGCTCGAAACGCACCGATATTTCGGTCTCAGGTAGTCCCTTGGTGGCCGTGGGTCTTCTTCCTTCTTCTTCCGGAATCCGGAGATGCGTGCTTCTGTTTTTTTCTGTTATGTGCTTTTGACTATGGTTTATGGTTGTCCAGAGCACAATGCATGAAGCATGTATCATCGTATTTGGTGTACCATAAATAGGCATAGGCATAGGCACGTTGCCAGGATTTTCCCGGGGGAGGGGGGGCAAATGTCAAATTTCGTCATATGCCACAGGCATATGACGAAATTTACAAGAAAAGGCAGCCATTTTAGGCAATTTATCTCATATTTAATGCACTGGAAAACATGTAATGTTTGTTTTTGCAGGACATATATCATCACTGTTACATATTCATGCGAAATCGCCATGTATCTAGTGTAGACCGCTTGGCTCAGGGAAGGGGGGGGGGGGCATGGCCCCATGGCCCGCCTTGGCTACGTCCCTGACCATAAATCAGAGACAAAGCCGTATTCACGGCTTTGTCTGAATACTTTCTTTACGGTTCAGGGGTTCCTCGGCCGTAATTACAGTAGTGGGCCGGAAGATGTAATCGATTTCCCTCCGTAGAGATGTTTTAATGCTAGATTGAGTGGGGTCGCCTTTGGTGAAGTGAAATATGAAGTATTTGTTCAAGATGCTACAGGTGACAGCCAGACACGGACATGTAGCTCTAGAGATGATGGAAAACGTGTATAGATACCAGCATTGGTTTCGTTACTCTGCTGTATTTTGTGTCTTTCACGTACGTATTTCCTCTTAAGATACAAAGACCCGCAGGAAAAAAGAACCATGTGGTGTTTCTTCCTTCTCCATTGGTGGCCAATGCATTAGTGTTGAAGGCACGACATTTTCTTCATTAATAAGCGAGCATCGACGTACAGACCAAAAAAAAAAAAATTACAAGGACAGTGCTGTGAACGTGCCAGGGGATCCGGGACCAGAAACCGTCCTGTCAAAGAGGGACTCCGAATCGACAGCGGACCCCGTAACGTCAGCAACAGCCGAACATTTGTGACTGTTCAGCGGACAGCAAATGTCAGCAGGTGAATGGAAGATGTCGTGGGTTTGAAAAGAGGCTGAGCCAGGAGCCAAGCTTCCCAAAAATGAGTCAAAGTCCCCATTAGGCAGGGGTGTCGATATGTATTCTTCTGAGAGGGCCTTGGCTCACCCAGTGTTGATTTGGGCCCACTTAATGTTGGTTTGAAACCATCTTAATATTTTCTGTCAGTTTTAAGAGGAGATGGGAAATAGTACCGAAAATGACGGCCGCAATAGATAGCAGATAGGAAGAAAGTAAAGGATAAAGTCTATAGTAATGTATTTACCCATTTTCCTACCTTCTCTCTATATATACACTTATTTACATGCGGACAAATGTAATTTTCATGCGATAAATACTAACAAAAGTTTTGTAAATTTCTGTCGGTCGAAACAACGTAGGCTAAATCCGCTGAGAAACCCACATTTGGGGGAGGTTAGGTTGTCTGGCTCTCGGCTTGGCCCCCCAATCATCTACAGAAATCGACGCCCCTGCCGGTGGAGCTGTCACTCCACTCAATTGAACATTTAAGCCAAAAAGCACGATGCCTCGACTTTTCCAATGGCTTGCACAAAGCAGCTGGAAGCTCACCCAACTCTGAGGAGCTCAACGCATTTAAGAGTACCAAGGTCAGCTCCGTGAGTGCCCGGGCAAACTAAAGCACAGGAAAAACCACCTGTGGCTCGTGTGACTACAAAGAATGTCCTTAGCCTGGGGCGAAACCCTAAACCTCCGGCGTTTGCCCTTGAATGTGGGTGACTATCCCTAGGAAATGATTCCAGTGTGACCTCGTCTTTGAAAGGGATGATCAAATCGATGATCTAAACCATTGACTGTGAATGTTACCGGTCTCTCAAACCAGAAAATACCGAGTTGCTTGAAACATAGGGGACGAACGGACTTTTTTGTTTGACTTGAGCGATTTGATAGTGTGACGTTAGGGATCGGAGCCCGTGCTGAGCAGAATTTGTTGCGTAGACGCCGACTCCTGCAGCCGATCGCTCAGTTCCAGGCAACGGCCGATTTTGCCGCGAAAGTTCAACGCGCCGCGACGGATGTGACAGGACTGTGTGGTAGTTAGCGCGACCCCGTGGTGGGCTGTTGCCAGCTGAATCGCCGGCCAAATATCGAGGCGTTTCGAACCCATCTTGCTTGGACGGGAAGACCAACGCTCTACCAATCAGCTACCGCTCATGGCAGCTGAGCCCACGATCACGGACTTCAGACCCTCTAGGTCACGGACCGCTCTTTATGTGCGATTTACCTGACGGATTTCTTCTGAAGATTCCCTTAAGTATACTGAGTTTGAAAATCGGTCCCGGGCCTAGCAGCTGCAAGAAGTATACCTTACTGGTAATGGACATTGTAGTTAAAACGCCACATTTCAGGGAGAGACTTAGATGTCGCAACGTATGCGTTCCTTGGACCTGAACTATGAGACAAGGACATGACATGAGCTTTGAGAAACATCAGACTGGTCTGTGACTGAGAGGAGACGTTGAAGCCGTCTGCACTATTTCGCACTCTTAACTTCCAAATAAAATTCGAATGTAAAACCATCAGCCTGAGAATGTTACGGGGTCAGGTGTTGTCGTGACAGTAGCACGGTAAAGAAGACTGGGTCGCTACGGCGCTCACTCACCAGTTCTGGGTAACACTGGTCAGAGCTAACTGCCGCATGGTGATAATGTCTCACTGAGTAGTCAAACTTTCAGTGCGAACTCCACCTTTGTCTGGAATTACTCGAGCGAGGCCAAAATCGTCCAAGCTCTGAGTCAGACTGCTTAGCACGGATTCTAGCCCCCTCACACCAAAAAAGAGTGGTCTAGGAAATAACGAGAATCACGTGAATGTAGGCTTATGACTTGAAAATTCCCCACCATGGTTAAGAATGGGTTCCTGAAGGTGCAGAAAATATCATGGATTGTTGCTCCGAAAATATGAAAACAGCAGAGAGCGTTCCGAAGAGTCATACGGTACGGATATGGTTGCTTCATAATTATCTGAAAGGGTATTTGGAAGCGTCCAACCGGCTTTTGAATCTAGCGAACCGACTATGCTCATACACTGTTAAATTCATTAAGATGATTGCTGAGTTGTTAATGAAGTACGTGGTAGCAATTAGATGCAGTTAGAGAGATGGGAAAAATATGTCAAAATTTCGCAATATCCTGCAAAGGTTGTGATTGTGACATAGGACACTCAAGATAACAAGAGGTTATTCCGTGTATTTCGTGGTTCTGGTGATGGTATGGGACCCTGGTGCTCTGAGTCCGGAGATGTGGTCCCTTTTGGCCAAGGGGCCGACATTTGGAAAAAATGCAAGACATGGCGAAGGACTCGTTGCCAAGCAACCTAATACAATAATCAAAACGTATCTAAAGGTCGGCCAAGCCAAGGCATTTGAGCCCAACATTTTGACCTCGAGTTACACGGAAAGCATGTAAACCCCTGGAAGGTCACCTAAGCCAGATACAGTGGTCGTTTGATCCCAGAAATTGCTGTACTGCTTCGAAGATAGCCTGGATCTCGGGAGATGTATAAAATATCTTGGAAACTAATCAGAAATTTCCTTGTCCATGAAACACAAAGCAGGCTCTCCATTGTTCATGAGTGGCTTGGGTTGAAACAGCTGGCGTTGAATCAGAAAAATACCCTTGACGTACACCCAGACATGTAAAAAGCTCTGATGATGCCGAGGAAGTATCTTAACCCGTCCCCGACTGGGGGGGGCGGAGCAGTTGACCGCCCCCTAAGGTTTTTTCCAGGATTGCAGGAGAACGAGCAAACACAGCGCCACGAAACTTCGTGTACCTTTTGCTTCATTATTTTTTACACCTGGTGTCAAAGTTTTGACCTCAGATCAAGTTAGGTGTCTGACCTAGGTCAGGTCAGACGGACCTATGTCCAAAAAAGTTCAGCACCCTGTAACTTTTTCGCAAAACAAGGCATCACAATAATATTTTCAGGGGTTAGTGACCTTGATAGATGCAACAAATCGTCTACTTCGGATTTCTCGGACTTTCTGGGTCATTGGCCTAAGGTCAAGCCTATTTTTGAGACATGTCGTCGTTTTCTCCGGAAATTGGCTAAATTTTTGATAACATTTTCAGTGTGGAGTGAACCAGACATCCAGTTACCGTCATTGGGAAAAGTATCAATGACTTGCAGCCATTGACCTGAGGTCAGGTCACGAATAACTGTTGTGAGCCAAAATGTACCACCGTCAAAATCAGCGATGGATTACTCAGAACGGGTAGAAAACAGCAGAACTGGCTTGTACAGACGTAAGTAATACCAGGAACCTCAAAAAGTTTAAAAAATGCATGTTTTGGAAATAAACAGGTTCTCGCGAATAAAGCTCCGTCAGTTGTGTAGATTGGTAACTAATAAATTCTTCCAAAATTTAAGCATGAGAAATAATCACCAGAACCACTGAGACCAAAAAAATTTGCATGGATAGGCTTATGTCGCGAAAATAAAGAAACGCTAAAATTAGTTCCCGTTAATTTCTTTCTGCGTGCAGCTGCGTCGCCTGCCGACAGCCGGCGCAAAAATTGCCGTGTCTTTAACTTAACGTTTCGGCGCATATATTGAACAAATCTGAGAAATTAGACGTGTTCCGGCATCTGCGGACCTTTACTTGTGCGTTGGTGCCGTTACCTATGCGTCATTAGTCACAGTCCTTGAGATCCAGGCCGTTTCTCAGTCGATGCAGTCAGCTATTAGAAAACATATATAGGTCGTAAATTGCTTACATGTCATCTAAAACTAAAAATGAGACCAGTTTCGAGCTCTACTCCTGACAAGCTTTCCAGCGGTGTGCTTATTTTTATCGTGCGACCAACCGTTCGTGAATTAGAGGGCGCGGTCAACCCCCCAGTCAGGCGTGATCGTCGCCGACCCACGGTCGTGCGCGGGTAAATACCTGTTGTTTTGGAGCTAAATGTGGAATCTGAAATATCGAGAACTCATTCGAAACTTAAAAACTGTAATCGGATTGGCATACTAAATGAATTTTCCTGCCCGACGATACCATACAAAATGTCCGTATGGCTATAAATACCAATAAAAAATATAACACAAGGCACCAGGATTTGCAACCGTCTGATTCAGTCACGACATTTTTTTATTTAGCTGTTGGTTGGTTTGGTTTTTCGCAGTATACGTTAACCAAACGTTCGTTCGATGTTGCGAAAGCACCAATTTTTCTACATAAACCGGCATGCTTTTGTTATCCAACCCAGACAGGATTCGCCAGTGGCATTGTCGGTGCGATTTACAGCCGTATTTTGCCACCCTTTTTACGCATACGACTTTGCCAGTGCTGGGGAATCACGTTTTTCCTTCTAGAATTAGGCCGTGATCCGTGCAGCGGTCGTCGATGTCGAAACGACGTCACGACATATGTGGCCGCGTGCGACCGTCGCGCCTGGCGCTATGGTTACTGATGATGGTCGCGCTCAGCGCTGCGGCCGCGTGCGACGGTTGCGCCCGGCGCTGTGGCTGGGGATGATGATCGCGCTCAGAGCTGTGGCCGCGCACGACGCTGGCGCCCGGCGCTGTGGCCACGCACGACAGCGGCGCGGCGGCGCCAGCTGCGCGCCGCTGCCGGCGCGGCGCGACGTGAACCGGGAGCCCGCCGGAGCGTGTCGGAGCGGGCCGGCGCCGCGTGGCCTTGAGGCCCAGCTCAGCGGCCGAGTGTCCCTGGGGTCCGACTGTGAATGGCCGGGCCGGGGCGCTACCGTGAGCGGCGCCACCGACAGGCTGGGCTGAGTTCGCATCTGGGGCAAATGGACTCGGCCGGGGCTGACCGGGCGGCCAGGGTCGCCTGCTGTACACGCCAGAATGCCGCCGCCATGTGTATGTCTCGTCTGCGCCACTGTCGAGCGGTCAGCGTGATGGGATGGAACCGGGGCATGCGTGCAGGTCCAGGAGTCCGGTCTGGCCTCATGGCTGCAGGAGCCTGAGGCGTTCCTGTGGCTCCAGAAACCTGAGGCGACCTTGTGGCTCCCCAGAGACCCGAGGTGACCGCGTGGCTCCCCAGGGGCCCGAGGTGACCGCGTGGTTCTTCCTTGACCCGAGGTGACCTTGTGGCTCTTCAGGGACCCGAGGTGACCGCGTGGCTCTCCAGGGACCCGAGGTGACCGGGGGCTACAGAGATCTGCCCCGCTCTCTGGCTGCGACCGAGCCCGGGCAGACTGGGTCAGCGCGCTCCGGCCGGCAGTCTGGCCGGCCCCTACAATTACGAGCCGGGGCCGCCGACAGTTGCATGATAGGCTAAAATAATCCGGTCCGTGCGATGGCGGGCCGGCCGGCCTGGCGCCAGTAACGAGCCCTGCTGTCTGACTGAGCCTCGGCACTGAGCCGCGACCTCCAGTCGACTGTCTGGCCGAGCCGTGACCTCCAGTCGACCGTCTGACCGAGCTGTGACAACCAGTCAGTTGTCTGACCGAGCTCTGACCTCCGGTCAGTTGTCTGACCGAGCTGTGACCTCCGACCGGCTGTGTGGCTGAGCGCGCAGTCCACGGTATACGGCGCTTTACTCGACCGCGAGCCAGTGTCTACGATGTGTCCGGAGAGGCCAGTATGTCCGGTGTCATCGACGCGTCTGCGATGGCTCGCAGGGTCGATGTGTGCACAGCGGAAGACGTAACGAATGTGGCTTGTATTTCTCGACTTGCTGACATGTCTGGTTTTGGTAGCCTAAACATGTGTAATGAATCCAGTATGATGAAAGGGTTCGATGTGGCCGGTATGGCCGTTTTGGGTAATATTTTGGTTCTGGTCG
The DNA here is from genome assembly GCA_030062745.1 of Capitulum mitella. Classification (NCBI taxonomy): domain Eukaryota; kingdom Metazoa; phylum Arthropoda; class Thecostraca; order Pollicipedomorpha; family Pollicipedidae; genus Capitulum; species Capitulum mitella. The sequence goes on along the minus strand of CP099847.1, from coordinate 4,006,578 downwards.
ACGTGCACGATGTGGTCTGACTGCTTGTCGTGCTTCCAGTATGATAATTGTGTCCGGCTTAGCCGGTAGTGTGCAATATCGACTATGTGGTTCCTGTGTACGTTATGGGCAATAGGGGCAATGGGTCCGGCATCGATGATTTGAGCAGTGCATCAGGAATGGCCGATGTGTGTCGTATCTAAAGCTGCAGTTCGGTGTGGGTGTGTATTCGCGTGGGTTTGTGTATGTGTGCGAATGTGTAATGCCTTGGCATCTGTGCGCCCAGTGTAGTGGGTGTAAGCACCCACCACACTGGGCATAGTGGACAGTAAATGCCCAATACCATTACCACAGTACAGTCTTGTGTGGTTGATGCGTCGTGCAAGGCCATTGCTTGCGGTGAGCCCGAAATTGTTAGTGGTGTCCAAAATATCTGCATGCTCGGTTTAGCCCTTACGGCGATCTCGTCCGGTGCAGCCCGTGGACGACCCAGATCAGCGCCGCTCGTCTCGGTTCGGTCCTGCTGGAGTCGGCCCGGCTCGGCTGTGCTCTGATGAGTCCGGCCCTGCTCGGTCCGTTCTGACTCGGCCCGGCCCGGCCCAGCCCAGCCCAGCCCAGCCCGGCCCAGCCCGGCCCGGCCCGGCCCGTCTGGGCCCGTCTGGGCCCGGCCCGGCCCGGCCCGGCCCGGCCTGGCTCGGCCCGGCCCGGCCCGGCTCGGCCCGGTCCGGTCCGACACGCCCGGCCCGGCCCGTCTGGACCCGGCCCGGCCCGGCCCGGCCCGGCCCGGCTTGGCTCGGCTCGACCCGGCTGGGCCCGGCCCGTCTGGGCCCGGCCCGGCCCGGCCCGGCCCGGCTCGGTTCGGCTCCGCTCGGCTCGGCCCGGCCCGGCCCGGCCCGGCCCGGCTGGGCTCGGCCCGGTCGCCGGGCGATCAATAGCCGCCGCCCGGCCCCCGGTGCCGCCTGTTGCAGCCGGCTCAGTCAAAATAGCCGCTCCGCTCGAAGGAAAGGAATTGGACCTCGAGTCAGCTGGTCCGTTGGCCAGCTGACTCGGGGTTCAGCGCGGTCAGCTGACCTGCACACTCCGGCAGGGCTGCGTTGGAAAACTTTACTTCAGCACCCTTGAATGGTATCTGCGAGTGACACAAAAGCACAGATCTCTTGTGCCCCTGTCCTCGTGGATCCCCGGTTGTTAACAGTGCCGTATTAATCGATTTCTGATCCACGTTTCCAAATTTATTGATGCCGCCTAAATGAGGTCACGAACTGTTGCTGACAGAGTGGCCGTTTGAGGCCTTGCTTTGTTTGGGGTAACGCCAGGGCCTTCCCGGTTCGGGATTCGCTCGGTTGGCAACAGTAGCCACGTGGCTCGGATATGCTGGCTGCCTAAACGAACGATTGCGTTTAACCTCCCGCCTGCCTGTATCACATACCGACCTGACACTGGTATGTGATACGTTGTTTGTTCCATTCATGATTTCGTTAAACCATATTGAGACTTCACAGAAATGTCTATATTTGCTTTCAAGAGTTATAACAAGGTTGAGGACAAGGCGTACTCTTTGGGCGGTGGGATAAATATTCCTCGCTGGTTTAAGCATTATCTTCTCGATCCTGTGGTTCGTTAAGCCTAGTGGGCAGCCTGTTCACGGCTCCAGCAGAAGCCTACGTCAGCCTGGCGCACGACTCAGTGTTCAAAGACAACAGCTTACGTTGTAAACTGACCAGAGGCTTGCATCTTAGCCTGGATGGATCGTTCTGTTTGGGTTCAGTCTGTCTGCTCGGGCACTCACACAACGAGCGCCGGTATCCATAGCGTTGCTCGGTCATCCACAGTTGGGCAAAATAATTGGCTCCCGAGTGCATTTTTGTTTTCTCAGCCGCCAACCATGAGCAGGCAACCGGGAGTGCTCCCGCCCTCAGATCCAGTGACTACAGCACCATACGTTAACGCCGAAAAATAACAAAAAATAGTCGAGGCACCCTCCCCACCCAGCTAAGAGATCAAAAATAAAATAAAAATGCGAATGAACTACTTTAAAGCAGAATTCGAAGAAGAAAGCTGAAAGTAATCATATCCACAAGTTCCATATGGCTGACACTAGATCATCCCTAAGCCGAAAATATCATTACTGGTGTCGGTAGCTATTTGCATTCATACAAGTCATCAGGGCTGTCTGGTCAAGTCAGACGTAGCCATGTACTGGCTCCGTATGACACACCCAGGTAAACTTACGCCTTACGCTTGTTGCTGGGTGTGCCTTGCATGACATTAATTGGATGGATTCCAGTTCATTTGTCAAGGCGCGTGCACCTAGTGGTGACGGATTTTGGTGTAATGACCATAGTATGCCTGTCTTCATTCCTTTTGCTTTATAGCCATGCATATGCTTCGACGAAATATCTTTTGAAACATGCTTCCGGTATGTTTTTGGATTGCGCTATTATCATTATTCATATCGCTATATCAATGAAATTCTTTGCTATTAATTGTATTCCACGATGTAGGATCTCGATAGGATGTCGTGGAAAGTCTATGGTTTTTGTCGAGAAGTTGCTTTCCGAGTGATTGGTAAATCTGGTTCAATGGGATGTGTGTTGACGTTGTAGAACGTTTTGTTTTTTTTTAACCAGGGTTTCCACTTCCAGGTGGAAAATTTTTGCGGTTGTCCACGTTTGCTCTCTTTCGTAGCACTACAAGTTTGTTGATTTTGTTTGCATAATTCGTGCCCCATACAAAGCCGCAGTAGCTGATCTATGGGAGAATGAATGTATTGTTTAATTGGACTGCATATCTTTGAAACATAACCCGTTTTATCGTGCGTATTATTCCTAGGTTTCGACTAACAAAATTTGTAACACTATTGATATGTGACGTAAATTTAATGTCCTGGTCTGAGGGCATGACAAGATATTTTACTGTGCGTTTCCGTTCATTATTGACTCCGGCGAATGTAACTACCATATTTATATTGGCATTACGATTTTTATATATCTGGTACGCAGTTTTCGGTGTGCTCAAGGACAGAAAGTTTGTCTGAAGCCATTCGAATGTTTGTGGTAATGCAGATGTTTTAGGGTTATGCTTTCACTGTGTTTGAAGGATAATGATGTGCCATCTGCATACAGAAACAATTTACAATCCACGGGTGTATTCGCAACGACCCGTTCGACGTAGAATTTACGTCGTCGACGCCATCCATGACGTCGTACCCCGAAGACTCCGCGCGTTTTGGTGTTCGCAGAGACCAGGACGACAAAGATTCTACGTGACGTCACGCAGAACCTTTGCCGGACGCGCAGAATATTTTTCTGTTACTTGGTCAAAGTTAAACATAAATGGCACAACGGGTTCATTTACAAACTGATTAGGTTACGCTTCATTCTTATTGTTACGGCGCATGCAAAGTATAAACGGACCAAGACTATGAAATAATCGTGCGGATCAGGCAGTGGCGGTGACTAGTGGGTTAACTGGTTGTGGTGAAGGCGACGTTGCTAATGTCTGAAGGGACCTGCCAAGGAAAACAGGAACCAAAGAAGACACAAATTATCAAATTACCTCGCCCGGCAGCCAGTAACTGCATTTGAACGATGTGAGTTCTTTGAGCTCTTTGTCTATCCGACTCGTGAAATACAGCAGGTTCGTAGGCGATTCACTACTGATTCACGATGCTCGTTATCCGGTGTCAGTTATTGACAGACACGGTGATGTCTTGCATGCGCAGTTATTGTCATCAATCTAACAAAACTGTAAACAAAAAAGCTGGCACGCTGTGAACACGTCCGGGAAGCATTCTACGTGACGTCACGCAAAATAGAATAGTCTGCGCACGCTGCGAATACACTCCACATCTAGGTTTGCTTAGTTATTGACGTATATGACGGACAACGGTGGTCCCAAAATTGAGCCTTGAGGCACCCTAGCGCTAACATTTCCTAAATCGGATTTGATATCATTAACTGCCACTCTCTGTCCTCGGCCAGCTGACATAACACCTGAGGATATTCATCACCTTTTCTGTGACATCATATTGTTCATTTTTTCAGGTAATATCATGATCAACGGTGTCGAAGGATTTCCGTAAGTCTAAGTATACTTCAGCGACATACCCATTTATCTTCAAAAGCCTTGGTTATCACGTCCTGTATCAAAAATATGGGCATATATGAAGAACGGTTTTTCCGAAACCCGAATTGCATATCCGACAGAAGGTCGCATGTCACGAAATGTTTCAAGAATTGATCATACGGATTTTTTAAAAGAATTTTTAACAGGAAAGGAAGAATGTTGATCAAACGGTAATAAGAAAAGATGTTTGAGTTGTCGGTTTTGAAAATCCGATTGACGGTACCAATCTTCCGTGCTTCTGGAAAAAAACCCTTTAGAGAAATATAGGTCAAAGAGATGGACAACATTTGGCAGTACTGATGCATATTTGCTTTTGAAAATGTATTTCTTACTTTGCTAACGAAATGCTATACTACCGTTCAAGAATAGGATGTGAAAACCCAACTTTTCTGAATCATGAAAAGATGAATATTGCAATTTTGTTCGACACCAGCAGCCTACGACTGAATTATACGTGAACCTCAATCCAACCCTTTCCGAACCGTTGTGTCGTCATAAATCGGCGTGTCGATTTTCGGGGCCGAATTCTCGGCCAATGTCAGAGGCGCGAGGCACGAACTACTCGAAGTCCATGGGCCGGTCACTGGCTCCTGGCACGCGGCTCAGCGGTACAGATTATCGAACACCAGGTCAAGAAATCACTGCCCGCGTCGCGTCTTCCACATACACACACACACACACACACACACGCAGACGCACACGGAGGCTGGCTGCCATTGGCTGGCGGCTGCCCAGTTCAGCCAATCGGCGTGCGGGGGGCCGGAGACGGCGCACTGGGGACGGGTGAGAGAGCCCCTGTGCTCCCCCAGTGTGACCAGCAGAGGGGCAGGGGCGCGGAGGAGCGACCGTTGTGAGAGGTGGCACGAGCCGGTGCTGTAGGATCTGTGCCATGATAACGTGCTGCGTCTGTGATAGCGAACGGCGCCGCTAGGTCGCAGTGAGTTTATTTTAAGACATAAGCGTTCTTCTGCGCTGGGTCTCCAGAGGACAAATATGAGCTAGAGTGGTTCGATTCGGCATCCAACCGGACGTATTTTCCTGTAAGATTGAAACTGCAACAGTAGTTGACAGCAGAGAAGCATCTGGAAGGACGGTGGGCACGGCTTCGCTCTGTGGCGCCATGCCTTTAAGGATGGAACAGGGTATCCGTGTTCCTAAACATAATTTAAGACGTTTACAGCATTTTATTCCCCAGAGTTTCAGTCAACTCTGCTCTGATCCTGAATATCATCAGAACTGGGTCGATCCGCTTGGAATGTTTAAAGAGTCGCGACACGTTTGAAAATATGATACAATTACTACCACTGATGTTAGTAGATGGAAAGGGAAAATAATAGAGCCATCTCGTAGCTTGAAGAAACCCATCGCCATTGGAGAGACTCCTTGTTTTGGCGAAGCGCTTACCTCGTGAAAAAGAGTATCTCGCTCGAGACAGGCGGAGGTAGTCAACACCTCTGAGCACGGCTCGATACGGCTAGAGGTCCCGGTTGTCCGCGTTGTTTGTGTCTTTGTTTTTCCGCGACGGTTTACTCGTCTGAAAACTAGTGTCTTCGCAGCGCGACGGGGAACCGTTGGCCATGGCATAGGAGCCTGCCGAGCGCTCTGTAAAATTAAAGCTCAGCTTCGGCGCAGCGGAATGTGCCATTTGCACCCGTGCCCCACGTGCTTGTGTTCCTTGTTCCCGTGGCCCGCGTGCCCATGTCCCGTGTATTCGTGCTCCGTGCCTCTTATATCCGTGTTCCTTGTAGCCGTGCCCCGTGTACCACTGCTCCGTGTCTGGTGCACCGGCGTTCCGTGCACCAGTGCCGTTCCCCGGCCGGCTGGTGAGCCGGTGGTCCGTATATCAGTGCCGTTCCCGGCCGGCTCGTTTGACCGCCTGTTGTGCGGCGTCGGAGCGCTCCCTCGCCTCGCAGCGCCGCCGGCTCTGGCCAGCAAAAAGCCCTATGGTTGGAAGGGTTGCGGCGGAATTCAGCAAAAAGCGGGCGTGGCGGCGGCGGCGGCGGCGGCGGCCGTTGCTGGGCGACGCTCAGTCGTGGCGGTGCGGGCGGCGCGGGCGCGTGCGCGGCTCGGCTGGCACCGGCACGGCCTGGTCTTCACCCCGGCCGCCGGCCCCACTAGGACCTGGTCTGAACCCGTAGATCCGAACTTGTTCTGACTTGAACGCAAGTTTGATTCTAAGGGTCCAGACCGGGGACCGACGACGACGGGGCTCGGCCGGCGCGGGCGGGAGGGACGCGGAGCGGTGAGCCACGGCCCCGAGACGACGCTAGGTGACGGTGCACCTCCGGCCTGACGCGTCTGATGGCGATGTACCTCAGGGGTGACGCCGCGTGGCACCCGGTTTGCCTTTGGCCGACGACGCTGCGGCTCCCCGTGTGCCCCTGGTCTCACGACGCTGCGGCTCCCCGTGTGCCCCTGGTCCCACGACGCTGCGGCTCCCCGTGTGCCCCTGGTCTCACGACGCTGCGGCTCCCCGTGTGCCCCTGGTCCCACGACGCTGCGGCTCCCCGTGTGCCCCTGGTCTCACGACGCTGCGGTATACGGCGTACTTCTTGTCTAACATCGCTGGATGACGGTGTACGTCAGGGCTGACACTGGAAGGCGGTGTACCGCAGGGCTGACGCCGCTGGATGGCGATGTATCTCAGGATTGACGCCATGCGGTGGCAGGTTAGGTCGGCCCAGAAGCTGTTCCCCCAGCAGCAGATATGGAGAAGGCTCCCTCAGCAGATGGGGTCCTTCCTGTAGAAGCAGAGCTGTGTTCCCAGGAGCACAGCCGGCTCTCCCAGCAGTGCAGCCGCCTCTTCCAGAAGAGGCGTTGGTTTTCCCAGAAGCAGAGCCCGCTCTCACGGAAGCAGGGCCGGCTCTCACAGAAGCAGAGTTGGCTCTCACAGAAGCAGAGCTGGCTTGCCAAGGGACCGGGCCATTTCTCCGGAGCTGCTTTTGCTTTGCTCCAAACAGAGGTGCGGGCGCTCCCGGCACCGCCAGCTCGTGGCCTCTAGTTGGATGGCAGATAGGCGGAGCTAAGAACCGGAAGAGGGACGACGAAGGCGAGCTGAGCGTGCTTACCGGTTGTTTGCCGTCGTCTGACTGCTGGTCCTCGGCTTTGGTGAGATTGATTGAATGTGTGAATGTGTCTGTACCGGTTAAGACAATACATTCTGTTCTTTACGAGGGCAGCATGACGTCTTCTTTGTGAACGCCGTGTCGTCTGGCCCTGATGGTCTGGTTCACACAGCGAAACCCGTTGGCGGCGTCCCACGCGATATTGGACTGGACAGAGCTCGGACGGAGCGAACCCGCCGGCAGACAGCCATTCTGACAGCAGACGCCAGGTCTGCCCAGCTGCCGCGTCGCCTCTGGGAGTCGTTCAAACCGGGCCGGTGTCGGCGTGCGGACGGCGGGCGCCCGCGCCCCGAGCCCCGCCGTCGCGGCCATGTTGCCGACGCCGTCCCAGCAGGCCTTCTCCCCTCTGCCCCGCCCAGGAGCGGAGCTCGCCGGCCGGACGGGAGCGAGCGCCGACCCGGCGTTCGCAGGCTGCTGGCCATGTTGGAAGCTCGGTTCAGTGTGCAGTACGGCGAGCATCAGCACCAGATGGACCCGACCGTCCCTGGCCGCCGCGGCTTCCCTCGAATTTCTTCCCATTCGGCGGCGTCCCGGCGGCCGCCGCTGGAGCCGCCACTGCGTCGCGCCACCGGCGTTCCGTTTTTGGCGGACGCCCGGCCGGCGTCCGGCGGCGGCGTCTAGACTGTCTGGGCTGGCGGGCCGTTTTTGCCCGCGGACGGCTGGCGGGCTGGCGGGCGGCGGGCTGGGCCGACCGGCCGGCGGCCGCGGCCGCCGCGGCAGCGGCGGCGGCGGCGGCGGCCACGGCGCAACCTTGGCGGGCGGCGCGGCCGCCGGCCCCGGCTGCCGCGCCGCCCGGTCACCGTTTTAATGACAAGTCACTCGCAAGCTGGCCGCTGAACGCCATTATGTGCAAAACTCACCCATCAGGGGTGAAGCTATCTTGGAAGTCTTTGTTGCCGAGATCGACGGTAGGCAAACAGTCAGCTGCTTTCAAAATCGACCAGCGCTTCGGACATCGAGGCTCGAAACTCTGTGGAATTAGGAAACGTTTGCTTTCATGTGAAGGTAGAAATGTCTCCAACATTTTTCATTTATCTGTGGTACTCATTGTCATGTCTAATAGCGTGAAACCTGCGAAGCCTCTGAGAGAAATTGAGCCAATCTTTCATATGCCTACATTAAGACGGGAAACTCCGCCCATGGCGGTACCTGTTTCAATGCTCCACCGAAATGCTGACAGAAAACTCCGAAAGAGTGAAGTATTTGGCGCGGAACGACAGTGGAAAATTTGGCATCATTTTCGTGACACAGGAAGTGTTTGTTGTACGGAGTTGAAATGGTGCATATTACAAGTGGAAAATTAAACAGGACGTATCATTCTGCATCAACTCCAGGGTTTTTTTGCTTCCCAAGCCGCGACATCATCTCCCTCCAATCCCTGCGGACCGTATATGTGTGATCCACACCACTACGAACAAAGTCTCTCAAAGCAACTCTGGGCGCAGGTGTAAGAACTGCTGAGAACTCGATATTGGCAGATTGTTTTACATTCTGTTTTATGTCAAAACTGAAACATAATTCATGGCATGTTTTCCTGACGTACGACTGTCCGTAAGTCCATGTACGAGCAGCTGAATGCGTCTGTGGCATGGTACAGTACGTACTCATTGGGGTAAAGGTACGGCCAGTGAATGCACGACTTGCAAATCTTCCATTTGCGTTGCAGACGTTGCGGAAATTTGAAGGAGACGAAAGTAAAAACTCTCCAGTCCCCAGGTTTCTCCGCTCATTTTAATGACACACGGGGATAATCTCTGTAAAACTAATGAAATACATGCCGAGAAAACGAGGCGTCAAAGCATCCTCGTTTCTGTCAAAACAAGAAAAGAAAGGCGACTCTGTAAGGTTGATGTAAAACGGCGAGTACCGCTGGCTGATGAGCCTCTTTTTTGTTGCGAGTGGGGCGGGTGCCTGCTAGACACCTACTTCAGGGCCGCCAGCGCCGTATGAGGAGGCACGCGCTTGTTGCCAGGGTGGGCGTCCCCTCTCCTCTCGTCCGCCGGAACGGGACGTTGTGCGGCGCAGAGTGCACAGCCCCTCGACAGGCGCTCACTGCGCACCGCCGTCCACCCCTGCAACACGCACGTGCGTGAGGAAGGTCAGGACTTGGGCCGCGCGTGCGGCGGAACTGTTGGGGCAGGTCGGGGCGGCGACTGTGCGTGAGCCGCGGCTGTTGGGGCAGGTCGGGCGGCGGCTGTGCGTGAGCTGTGCTGATGGGGCAGGTCAGGACGGCGACAGGCCGAGAGCTGCGTCTGTCGGTGGCGGGCCTGCACGACAGCTGCGGAACTCTGATCTAGGCTGCCGGCAGCAGGTCAGCACGGACAGTGAGATGCAGTTATGCCAGACAGCGGGCAACGCCGGATTTCCCTTTTTCTGTCTTTAAATGAGACGCACTTGCCCGAACACGGCCAAACGTCATACGAGACTGCAGGGGTGGATGACCGTTGCAGCATGCTACGTTAGATGACGAAGCAAAAGAAATATGGCTGCTCGGCTGGAACGGCTCGGACAAGAGGTTTAAACGCGACTGTCACGACCGTTAGTCAGATGTGGAACGGTAAAACGCTCAGTGGAGATAGACACGTCATTCTAGTTGTCTGTAGAGGACAGAATGGTTTTATCAGCCTCAATAAAAGATGAGTTTATATCAGCCACAAACTGTAGGTGAGATTACGGCGATGATCTTCACGTCTTGTTTTCTCTGCAGTCTTTAAGTTAAGTTTTATAAATACGTGATGATTATGAGCCAGAGTTTAAATGTGCCGCGTTGTTGATACACATGCCCTTTAAACGGAATGTTTAATGCAGCATTGTGACGTTGTCGCGCGAACTTGTCTGAAGCAAATTAGCAGGATTAAGGCGCCTTTTCTTCTCATAGATGAGTGGTCGTGCAGTGAGCTGTATCGTGGTGTGACAGTGGATGGCAGCGAGCTGTGCGCTGGGTTACTGCGACCGGTTCACCTTTGCCTTCCACTCCAGGGTTCCGGGACCAGGTGCACCCCTGGGTTTCGAATTCGAGGACTTCGAGTTGATTTGATGATCTTGGTTTCGAATTCGAGGCTCCGAGCCAATACAGATACCTTGATTTCGAATTCAAAGTCTCCAGTTTGCCCATGTTCTTTGTTTCATGTCATTGGGCTGCCTTGATGTGCTGGCTAAGCTCAAGGGAGTGTTTTCAGAAGGTTTGTAGGGAGCCGCGCTTGACATTGCCGGGGAATTCACTGCCATCTGTGGCCGTGATGTTCCGAATCTCAGAATGGCTGGTGGATTGGAACCACCTCACAAGATGCATGTGTCCATCAGTTACGTCATGCACAGCGGAAACCGAAGGCAGAATTTGAAAGAGGTTAGTGGATAAATAAAAAGGGATAGACACTGCTTGTGACCCGAATCTCCCAATTTCAAGATGCATCTATTTTCCACTTTCTGGTTATTTCTTTGTGGAACAACTTCAAAATGTGCTGGAACATTCAGAAAAAAAACATTTAAGAGATGGCCAACATGCAAACCCCACGTATTCACAGTTCATTGAAGTGTAGTTTGAAGTAACGGGAAAAGGATGAAATGACTAGCAATAGGATTTCAGGCTATTGGAACGAGAATTATCCGATTTTTTCTACCACCAGCAGTCGAGACGAAGATGACTTTCTCCATTTTACTTCGGCATAAGATGACGTGGGAGGACTTCGTCGGTGAAAAGGCCATCACCACACTCCCTGATGTGTTATCTCGTGCGGTTTAATCTTCCCCCTGCGGACTTCGGACGACAGACCGCCTGACAAGCGGCGCTAGCTCGGCGACCTGATCAAACTGTCGGCCATTTTGAGACGTGAGTCATGTGGGCGCGGAGGGTTCATTTGGCAGGGACTGCAGCACCGAAGTCCATGTAACCAGTGGCAGCCGTGACTCACACGCTCTGGAATGAAGTTCGTGGCACAGACTTCATCGATCTGTGTTTCGTTTACCGTGCTGCGCGGCTTTTTGAAAAGTCACAAGACGTTTTGCCGTTTTGTCTGCCATCAGGTTCCACAAGCGGGAGGGCAGGGATGCCCTCGCGGCATTACAAGAAGCCTTTTGGTGTCTTGCGATGCATTGGCCATTTGTTTGAAGGCAGATAATCTGAAGAATATTTTGACTGCTCTATCTAATATAGTGAAAACCAACCGTCCCGTGCTGGTTCACTTTGCGCTTACAAATGTCAATAATCATGAAAACCAGTGCACATGCACTGCAAAAGCGGAATTTCCTACCGTTCATGAAGTTTAATGTCTAGAGCAATGCGGTACTTTATTAAGCAGTACTCCATTTCCGAGAAAATAGCAAAGCAGGCGCCCAAAAATGAAAGCTATGGCCGGATATTGAAATAGCACTCATTGCAGTCGTTGGAAGTAATGATAAGTGGTATTCGTGCAATTTTCGTCAATTACCAGAAGCCATACTTACATGAAAATCACGTCGTCCCCTTCAGCTCAACATAATAATTTTTAGTAAGATGAAGTCACTTTCCAAGCACTTTGCAAGCACACAAGCAGAGGGCAGTCTTGGTGGACGTTTTCAGAACGGAAGATCATATTCCACTTTTAGGCCGTATTTATGTATGTATGTGTGTGTGTGTGTATGTCAGGGCTACCGCTGTCCCAACTGACCGCACCAGTGCCTGACATCAACCCATCGAAACTTATACACTTTGTTTAAATTACTGGCATGTCATGAAAGTTGAAAGATATAAGGGATGCAACAGATTAATCGATAGCCATTGATAATCTTTGTCTTTTGGCCGTCTAAACCCTTGCCGGCAGGAAAACAAATGAAATGTGGCGATTGCAAATATGGCAGTTTTCTCAACAATTATGCGTCCATTTACAGTCCCCCTTATGCCTTGATATTCCTCTGGCATCATTCACTGTATCACAAAAATGGCCCGGCCACACCTTCAAGCTACCGCCTAGTTTTCTAACGGAGTCGCCGCCGGCAGGTCTTGCGACTCCGCGGGACAGTTTTCTTTGTGGGGTTCCCGGTGTCTCGGCAAATGTGGGGGAGTTTTTTTTTGTAGGAGTCTCGCCGTCTCGGCCGCCTGCAGGCTGTCAACAGGATGCTCGCCGATAGCCGCTAATTCTCCCCTAAGATCCCATAACGTCAGGATCCGCGTTATTCGTCCGCATTCCATTAGGTTACACCACGGCTATAGAGGACCAACAGAAATACTATCGCACATATACCCTCATTCAGCAAACATCAACGCTTCAAAGCAAGTCACCTGAAAAATCCTTAAAAATATTCTCGCGTAAGCCACCGCGACGGAACAACCTTTAAAGCAAACCGGCTCGCAGACAAAATAAAAAGGTACAACCATTGCAGAAGTGTGAAATAACGTGACAGCTTGCGGATGTGACAGGGCCATCAATACAACGCATTAATAGTCACTGCCGAAGGACGTCAAGGAATGAAACTTTAAACGAGCGGTCTGGGGGAGTGCGTGTCCAAGTCCACGGCAACAGGATAGGAACGCCGCCCTGGAGCTCAAGGCAGGGGGAGCTCAAGGCAGCTCAGGCACCATGGTCAGTGTTCGGTATAGCCGCCACAGCGTGCAGACGCAGCAAGGTGGGGAGCAAGTTCAAATCTTGACCGGCAGTGACGAAGACGTTCTACGAGTCGACATTGACGTTTGGTGTCTTGCAGCTCGGCTGGCGCTGTGGTCCAGCACCTAGCTCTCCATATGTCACGGTTCCGCCTTGCTGGTTCCTTGGCGCACTGGCATGAGGGGCACTTACCGTCCGAGACTCTTCTGCAGTCTCGTGAGATGGTGCCCAAGTACGTCCAGGGAACGTTTTTCCATTCTGCACAGTACTAGGCTAAACTAGAGGCCCATCATTGACTCTTCTGGACCTCGTTCGTGAGCGTGCCAACGTGCGAATTACCAGGCACACGACAACGTATCGGCTTAGAACACTGTTCATATAGTTACAGCTTTCTCACTACGCAACGAAAACTTGAGTACGACCAACCTGTGCGGGATGGATTCGAGATGGAGTAAAAATTTCGGCAGTCGTGTTACAAACGCATACTAGCCGAAGGACAAGAAAAAAAACAAAACAAAACAAGATGACCATTCATCACGTTCTGCAAAACGTTGACGACTCACGTAAAAACACTCAGCACAGGCTAACAGTCATGCAAGTTATGATATCAGTCATGAATGCGTGTGGGGTTCCCAGTTTTTCATCCAGCTTTTGATAGTCTAGCAAACTGGTGTGCTCGCTTGAAGGGATTTCTATTATTATTCAATATTATTCGTTGGGAAGCCGGGACTTTTGGACGTGAACTGAATGGCGAAGGCGATGACGGGAGCCATGGAATATGCCTGGTACTGGCGAAAATCGACACTGCCGGGTTAAATTATATCAGGCTTAGGCCGAGAAGAAATGCAGAGGGTTCCCAGCATGAACAGAGATCGACAGCAGGATTCTGAGGTGCCCCGTGTAAACCAGGTGCTCAGCGGTGACCGGAAGTCGGTTACCACTGCTGCCCCACGAGTGATAGGCAACACTGGTGTCCCGAGGGCAGCAGGGGTGTCTCAGTGTTACCAAGTGGTCACTCTGCGGAACTGACTCTCCTGCAGACAGTCGTCACTGTCACCAGCTGAGCGCTGCCTGGAACCGATCTGTGTCCCATTCTTAAAGCATCTGTTTCACGTCCTGAAACATCTGCGTTCTGTCTCTGAGGCCTCTTTCTGTACACTCGCTACAGCACTGATCTGGTTACAACCGCTATCTGGTTTCTTTCCTCGTTCGAATACATCGCCAAGGTATCGCCTAGAGAACTCGGTACAATAAACATGCAATTCGGCCACGACATCCTCCAGAGGAAGGTCGGTGTTTGCGTTGCATGTTTTGGATCCGGCTCAGTATGTCTGCGTTGTCGTGGTGATCTGTCCAGTATTATTCTGGGGTTAATTTTGCGTGCAAGTCCTGTACTGATATGAATGCGAAATGCAGGTTTCTAAGGCTTCTTTTGTAGGACAAAATGTTTGTCATTATATTCTGGGTGGACAATGGTTTCATCCTGGGCGGCTCCCAAGATACACAAATTTTATCTGGCCTCGTGCGCGTGTTTATGACACCGGCTGTCGATGCCCAGAGGTCACAACAGAACCAGAGAGACGGGAAATTCGACGTGGCCTTCCACACACGCTGTGCGAATGACACGGAGAACAAACGCCGTTGGAGGTGAGGTAGTAGGTTGTATAGTTGTGCTATGTAACGAACTATGCACTCCGCTGCCTTACCTCCCCTAACATCATCGAGGAACCTTCTCAGCGATCGTCTCCTGCGACTGCCACCGTCGTCGGCCGCACACTGGTGGCGGCGCGTGGGGCTGCAGCCGGTGTGCTGGCACCGATCAGGGATCGGAACAGTACTGCGGTACCGGCCGCGTGGGGCTGCAGCAGCCGGTACGCTGGCACCGATCAGGGATCGGAACAATACTGCGGTACCCGCGGTACCGCTGCGGAGTCGTGCGTGTCAACCTGGCGCTGCGATCCGTTTTCGTCGCCGTCGGGTAGACGTGCTTATGTCATCGGTGTTTGGTGCCCGACCACCGTGTCGCCGTGCAAGCCGGCCATACGGCGCTCGCGCCGTTCGCCGCATACCTTCACGATGAACTGGCGGGGCAATGTCGACTCTGACGAAGTACCTGCCATTCATCTTTGTTTCTGTTTTTTTTTTTTAATGCAGTTTTCTTCCAGCAGCTGTTTGAAGAACTGGAATGTGATTAAAGCTTCGGAAATGCAGAATCACTGTTTACTTGCGATTTCTTCCGCCGTTGCCAGCAAATTATTAAGCGATTTTCTCCGAACAAAATATACAGTTTCTAACAACAAAAAGAGCCGCCGTATCGTGAGCCATTTTGTCACAGAAATGGTCTTCCAGTACAATCAGCACCACCTTTTTGCGATTACAGCGTCAGTGCCTGCATCCTTAACGGTCGAGTTCCCTACATCCTTAAGAGAAATGGTTAACTGTAAACGTGCGTTTGGGACTGAGATAGCCGAGATGTAGCTTTTAAAGTTATAAATCGATCTGTGATATATGTCATGTGTCGAAAATCAACAATCTCAAAATATATGGAGTTTCCAAACGATTATCCGCGCATTGCCTCTGTGTCTTACTTATCCGTGTGACACGTGTCAATTGACGCGTGACGAGGGGAACTGGCGCAGGCCAACAACTGTTAACGGAAAACTCGCTTTGCTTTATTTCATGGGAATGTGAGAGCTAACAACGTGATCGGCAGTATTCTTCGGATCAAGTAAATCAATACAATCCGAATAAAGACCGCCGCGCACTGTGATATTTGTCATACAGTTGCGAAGATAGGCTCTCGCGAGCACAGTTTTCTCCGCCAAATCTGGGACAACGTAGACCTGCATCTACAGCATAATGCAACATCTGCTGTGATTTTGGGAGCCGTTTCTTTCTGGTGGCAGCCGAAAAATGGTTGAATCGTCCCACCTTCTGGAGCGCACAAAAAGCACAAGACAACGCATCGCCGTCATGTTTGTTATTTTGGCCGGCCGTTGTAAATGATATGTGGTGCAGTGCTACGTAAATAAAGGAAATGTCTATAATTGTTCGCGGTCTGAGTTATATGTTAACACTTAATTTTGTACAAGGTACGCTAGCGGATCCAGGGTGACACGTCACGGAACATCAGATCTATGCCTCCCATTTTGTTTTAAAACCCAGGCCATGATGTCTTTCCATAGCCCTTCGGGACGAAAACTGTTTGATATTTCCTTCTAACAACGAAAAAACTGTTTTTAGCATGTTGAGGTTTTAAAATGGCGAGACTGCGGCTGAAATCAGAGGAGAAATCAGTCTTTCGAGAAAGGCAGGAAACGGCACACCCATACGGCATTCAGAGTTCAAAACAGTTTAGGTCTTCTAGAAGCAGTTCGCTGTAAGACATGTCAGGGCTTCCATATTGCTCCGTTCCTTAACCACTTCGTTTCCTAGACACATATTTCAGATCCTGCTGAAAGCATGCTTTAGGCCGGTGTTAAACGACAAACCATAACCGTGCACCGTAGCGGCATTACACAAATCGTCGCCGACTTGGTTCTCTCTTCCATGATTTCTTTTTTTTTAGTTCTATTCTCGAGTTCTTTTCTCGCACATTGCGATTGCGAAAACGTATGGCGCGGTGTGCGGCAAGCTTTAGATGGAACAGTCCCTTGAAAAGGTGGTGTTGTTAAGTGGTAATGGAGGCGGTTTTATCAGACGCGTGACCGAAGATTCTGGGGATTTGGGAGAACCTACATTCCCGCCTTTCAGAGATTTGACAGTAGACCTATGGTAATGTGGTTCTACGGAAAGACACGTTCTAAAACCCCGCACAGACACTTCTCAGTCATTCTGAAAAATATTCAGCCAAGGTCGCATGCCTTACATTGGTCTCAGATATTCAGCATCATACCTCATCGCACGAGACACAGATTTGTACATATCTTAGGATCGGAATCGGCCACTTGTCCCAAACGACCGGGCGGCGTTTTGGATATGGCCAAATGCCAAACATCGCAAAAAGAAAAAAGGCCGGTCTTTGGTCAAAAGAAAGCGACCACGACGCATTCTGGTAACTCTTCTGTTCCTAAACACCGACGAAAGCATCATTTCGCGTCGTGGCTCCTAGAAAAATCCTCATGGCGCGTTGAGGTAAATCGTTATTTTCCAGCACACATTCGGGCTCTTTAATGAACGTATCAGAGGCCGATTTTTCTCGCGCTGCGTGCTGCTGTAATCGAATATTCTCGACGCTCTCGAGGCAGTTTTGGCAATCGTAAAAACCGCGTCGCCGGAGGAACGAAGCGGCAGTGTGGCAGTGTGCCCACTAGAAAAATGCAGTCGCATTTTCTAGTGGGCACACACTAGAAAAGTGCGAAAGACGTTTCATTTGCAGTGTATTGGAATTGTGCAAAATTAAAGGAATGATTTCAGTTTCGATTCTTTCGCGTCCGAAATGGAATGAATGTAATTCTAATTCAATGATTTCCCGAGAAGAATTATTCCCATCCCAGCTAATTTGATAAAACGAACCAAAATCCAATTCTTAATTCCAGTCAAACGACCATTTAGCAAATATGGATTCGGATACACAGATAGGCATACAATGCCATTCCTAAGCACGTGTGTTAACCCTTGAAATTCCACGCTCACCGCACTGTTCGCAAGAGTTGTCTTAAATTAGCCCGATACACAATGCCGTGCAATATGCCGTATCGGACATCTTCTCTAGATTAAATCTGTTCAAGACCGTCGACAGACCCCACGGCGAGACGGCATCAGTGCAAAAAAAAAAAACGAAAATTAACCGCTGGCCAGAAAGAGTGGAGCCTCTGTCCCCGCCACAGTGATTTAATACAATACACAGATGAGGTTTGCGCGCACGGTGCGCAGACCGACTGCGAAAATCAAGCAATAGAAAACTGGAAGTGATGGCGACACACCGCTTACGTACACCTTACTGGGGTTCCCCGTGGTGGAGCCGAGTCGCTAATTTCGCCCGCGAAACCATAACTGGTCTCCCTTGTGTCTGCCGCTCGCAGGCTTCATGCACAATACTTTTTTTATGAATGTAGTATTAACAAAGCGACTGACGGCACAGGCGCCACCGCCGTGAGTTACGTCCACTGCCCCAGTCATTAGATTGCAGGGTAGTTACCGCTTGTAACCATTACCTCAAACCACGTCGGCGCTACCGCTGGGTAGCTACGTCCCTACGTATCAGATTCAGTACCTGCAGTCATTAAGGCGTTTTGCGGGGTGTTTATGGAGGTCGCATGGAAAGGATGGGCTTCAAAGCCCTGCATACGTCCGAAAGTTCTGCCATGCATCATCATTTGCCTCTGGCGCCGCTCTTGATTGAATGACGGCGGTAGGTATAGGTCATTCATTACCACACCGCCCTTACCATTATAAGGTCCTGTACTGGTCCTTCGCCACCGTTGGCATCGTCCACCATAAAAAGGCATCCAAAGGGCCCGCCGCTTTCGGTCACCATTTGACTGTCAGCCCATGCCATCGCGCAGCATGTTGCGCATGTTGCATGTTGCACCTAGCGATACTTTCCACCCCCCCCCCCCCAACATCTTCGCAGCCATAGTTAACCCCTTGCTCTGCCAGCCCCCGCCGTCGCGAAAAATGGCCCCGTCAACCTGACCAGCGTCTGGCCGTCGCAAAGCAATGGTAGTGGAGCCGCGCACCGCCAGGAATGAAGGAGCGAGATAACAGTGAAATCATGCTTAAACACGAGTAATGGTTGAAACTTTTCGGGCGATTCAGGATACCCGGGTCTGTCAATAATGTTTCAGCGTGTAGACACAAAACAGTGGGCACCTCTTATGAAATGAATCAAACCTTATTAAAACCACTGTAATTTCCATTCCACCCAAAAATTAAAGGAATCATTCCAATTTATTTCTGGCCCGCGGGGAATGATTCCTAATTCAACTCAGTCCACCAAAGTGGTGGAATAATTTCAAAATGATTTAATTCCACCAATTCCAATGGCGATGCACCAGTCAAGAGCGACTAAAGGATATTGGATGTTAAAATCTAAACTACAGATCATTCTTGTTAGCTTCAGGAGCGTAGGGACATTGAGAAAAAGCACGTGGGGGGGGGGAGGGGAAGACGTTTTTCCTATCAGGCTAATCTTATATTTACCAAATAGTAGGGGGGGGGACATGGCCCCCGATCCTACGCCCATGGTCATCTACGCCACGCATTCCGTTTGACATGATAATCTTTAGGTACAGGTAGATATAATACCTAGCTGTTGCATGCAAACAGAGTTTTGACTAAAGGAGCCACCTTTCAACAGGTGTTTCCTCACACATGCATGTGCGACACCCATCTGGAGTGACTCGGAAAAAAATATGAGCCAGTAAATGCAGAATATGCATTGTGCATTGGACGATTCTATTCGAACGAATGTGTGCTCAAAATGCTTTTTGCCAGAAGGAAAGGATTGCTATTCATAAAGTAAACTGAAATGTCAGTTAACTAATGAGAGGAATACAAAAGTCGTCCACGAGTGGCAAGTATAATTTTGCATCAATCGGGCCTCAGTCATTGTACCATTTACTTGCTTAAAATAGTCCAGAATGTGTTCTCGCTAACACCGATCTGCCCCAACGCGTCGTGATCGTTTTGCTATGAGCCACGAAGACGAAGTGATATGGTCGGTGTTCGGGAATAGAAAAATTGCCGGAACGCTTCGTAGTCGCTTTCTTTTGACCAAAGACCTACCATTCTTCTTACTGAGGTGTCTGGCACTTTGGCCATATCCAGAACGCGATCTTATTTCCGTGTTCGACAATGTGGCCATATTCAGGACGCGATCTGGCCGTTCGGAACGACCACTGACCGATTTCGGTCTCGGATCCCAGAAAATCGGATCCAAAAAATCGATCTCGGATCCATAAAATCGGATCCCAAGGTATACATAACTGAGCTTTGAAGGGGATGTTCCGTCTTGACACGTGTCGTGAACTGAGGCAGCGCGTTGTAGCCTGTAGTCATAGAATCTTACGTAAATATTACGTCTCAAATTTCTACATTTACGGAGGTTCAAAGCTTACCAAAAACGCCTGCGTTCGCTTTCTTTCGCAGGCCCGTATTGGGTCAGATCGGTGGATAACCACAAAATGCAGTTTTCATAAATGATATTTTCTGAAGCTTCTAGACATTGCAAACCCAAACAGATAATGAAAACTCTATTAGTGACATTTCCTTTTGTACTAAGAAAGTCCAAAAGGAAACGGCGACTAAGTTTAAGCATCCACTCCAATAACAAAATAATATTCTTCACCCACATGATCCGTTCTGTTCTTTTCCTCCCCCATTGATTTCACTTCTCGTTTTCAATTACATGTTTACAGAAAATGGTTCAAAGATAACTGTTGTATTCAGTTGATATGTGAGTGAGTCTTGATACGGCTGTGTTACAGCGTGCCAGGGAACGTCAATAATTTCTTAAAGCCTCCGCCCACGGTATTGCCTATCGCATGTCCCATCTGGATCCGCCCATGCATTCCACTGAACCTCTGGCGCCGCCTCCTTGCGCAGAATGCAGGCACGCTATCAGAGCCCTTTGCCGACTCAGTTACCCCACACCAAGACGTGCGCCGCAGTCGGGGCAGCGTTCACCGGAGCCGGTCGACAATGTCCGCCACACCCGGGGCGGCGTCCTCCAGAGTCGGTCAGCGGTATCCACCGCAGTTTGGGCGGCGCTCACCGGAGCAGGAGACAGCGGTATCCAGCACAGCCTGAGCAGCGTCCTCCGGACCTGGACGGCAGTATCCTGCACAGCCTGAGCAGTGTTTCGAGGACCTGCTCAGCAGAATCCACCACAGCCTGAGCAGCGTTCTCTGGACCTGGACGACAGCATCCACCACAGCCTGAGCAGCGTTCTCCGGATCTGTTCAGCAGTATCCTGATGTTACATATGTTAACACCATTACGCAACATCACAACACCATTAACACCTCAGCCTGAGCAGCGTTTGCACAACCTGAGTAGTGTCCTCTGGACCCGGATGACAGCATCCACCATAGCCTGAGCTTCTTCTCCGGAGCCGGACAGCGGTTTTCCCCACAGCGCGCTCAGCTCGGCGATGACGCCACCTGAGGCGGACGGGACGGGGAGCGACGCGCCTCAAACCTCTGGCCTGGCACACGCCCCTCAGTTGCCACAGCAGCGAAACTGAAGAGCGGAACTCCAACCCGGCTGTTCCAATGTGCGACGTTTGCAGGCACCATTGAACGTTTTGCGGAAACAACTGTTTTTTTTTAAGCGTAATGTGCTCATGATTTTTCTTGAACGGTTTGCCTGTTAGAGCTGTGCTTATATACACCTCGATTCAAGGAATGTTAATGTCACGGCTCGGTTCCAGCACAATTTTGCGCTGTGCCATAAACTGTCCGGTCTATACTACTCTTTATTTATGTACATAGAGGTACATGCGCCGGACATCGAGGCTTTTACATACCACCGCGACGAAAACAAGAAGTGGAATCAGTAGGGGATAGAGCAGAATGGATACTGTAGTCATGGAATATGACTATTATGTTACAGGAATGGAAGAAGTGGAAACGAGAATCGGTTACCAGGTTGAGATCCAATAATGCTGTCTTCTAAACTGCTACGAAGGTGTAACAAAAATGTTACCATTTTCGCTGAATTATGAGCAAGACAACGTAGAGGGGAGGGACACAACTCTCTAGTTTTGAGGTGGTATGAAATGGGAAACTTCATCCATGGTCCATGGAACGACCTTCTGGTTGCTAAGATGGGGCACCAAAAGGTGTCAAAGTATAACATGTATTGAACAGTTTGTCCAAAAAACATGTGTTTGACCAACATCGCTGGTCCCGACAATGCCCAACTTGCGACCGCTTTTTTGTGACTACGCTAATTCTTCCGTCGTCAACTTGGACCTCGTTGAGTGACAAAGAATAACGGCATGGTACGAAATTCATTATTGGTGATTGTATCGACCATGCTTTGCATAGCGGCTGGTCAAAGGTAACCTTTTCATGCCAAAGGGCACCTGGCTAGAAAGGTCTTTCTCTTGACCTGCCTTTCAAATTGCCCTGTTATGACAGACCTTGCTCAGAGACAAGCCATGCATTTACCGAGGTGTTCCGTCGCTTTCCTGCCACTGGCAGCACTATTTCGCTATCCCGCCTACAATGCATTAGACAGATCCCCGCGATTCAAACGATAACTGACAGCCCGTCACCTGTCGGCCTCAGAAAATGCCCAGTTACTGACCTCAAAGCCAACGCTGAATGTCACAGATAAGGTCAAATCCATGCAAATGGATGACAGTACACAAGAATTTCTAGAAGCACGTTTGCTGTGTAACCCTTGTCGATCCGGCCTCCGGACTCACATTTACAGGACCGGAAGGAAGGTCATGAGAGTTTCGAAAACAAGTGTCCGGGAAAAATGAAACTGGAAAGGTGTTAGCGAAACTTGAAGACAGCACACATAATTTCTCCAATTAGGTCAAAAGTTAGGTCAGATGGGAACATTAGATCAAGTTATAAATATGAACATTTTTGGTGAAAAAGTAATACTAGAGTCCTTGCATATGGTTCCAAAACAGGCTGGAGCTAAAGAGAAAGCCGGATTAGGCAATACAACGCAGCAAAGGGATGCTTGAGGCCAAATTCGACTTTTTCAGACAAAGATAAAAATGAAGCAAAATGTCGTTTCTTTGTATTAGCTGGAGTCACGCTCTTTCACATGAATATGACTGTTCTGGCAGAAACACTCTGCAAATGTGTATGGAACACAGATCAAGTCTACACCAAGACATTCAGATCAAACGAGACAAAAGGTCTAACCCCTTGAGTTGTGTATTTCTTGTGGTATCATCCGCTCCTGTGACCATTGACAAGGAATGAAATGACAAACCGGTGCAAAGTCATAACATTCAGTGTACCTCATACCTCATGATTCTCAAGCTGAAGAGTACTTTTCCACGACCATCAATCCGGCAGGTGCACATGAGACGAACAAGCCTTATTTTCAAGGACGTGGGAAATGGCGTGGGGGGGGGATAGCACGCACGATAGCACTTTTGTAGGCCGTCCCCAACTTTTTGAAATTTAACATTGACCCTATGACCGTTGATCGGAAAGAGCTGAACAGAAAAGCTTTTTTGTACCTGCCCCCCCCCCTTGCTGAAGGGGAGTTCCCTCACCCCTGCTTATATTTATTGGATTTACTTTCCTCGAAGAAAAGGGTCTTTTTCATCTGTGCAACCAAACATAAAAAAAAACATCTTAAACAGTACAAACTGTTCAGAAACTGGAAATGAATAGCACTGTTATTCCTAGCGGTAACACTAGGTGTGCTCGCATAGAAAAGAGGCAGGGTATTTGATGAGGCCTAATTCGGATAGCGAAATTAGGAGGGTCCATTGCGTCTGTTGGCCTATTGTGACTTGGTCACTGGTCAGCCACGTTTTGCCATAGGGAAATTTGCAATTCATTAAGCATTGTTGAAAATTGGAGCAACGTTGTTGTCCTGAAATTGCTGAAAAAGCTGTTGTTCAGAAACGTTGTTGTTCAGAAATCATGACGGGAAAACCATAGGTTAAACAAAATGCTCCCTGCGTTTTCAGGGTACTGTAATAATCCATCTTTTCGCGTACTGTAATAAGTAACGTTGGTAAAAAGTGTTTATTGTCGCGCCATACCCCACAGAAGCTCCCATTGAAGGTATTCTTGCAGAAGGGGTTCTTCTTGAATGTATCCGTTGTCGGACCTAGCTGTGCTTTGCCTCTCGACCGCGACATACAGCACAGGGCATCTTAAGCGAAATTCCTCCGCGAAGACCTCTCTGTAAGTGTCCTGTCAGTGGCCATCGTGAGTGTTCAGTCTCTGTGAGACCACCATCTGAGCACACCTCCGCAGTGCCGTTCACTGCCACCCCGAGGCATCTAACGAAAATGCCCTCACGGAGACACGGTGCGCGAGGCCGTACCGTGATATTTCCGTTGAGTCCGCCCGCTCGCGTGGATTATTCGGTTCGCCGGTCTGCGTCCTTGTGTCACGTGCACTCGTTCAGTCAAACCATATCGCCATCGTTTTCACTATCGTTGCCGCCTCCAAAGCAGACCTTCGAAAACTCAGTAACGATGCTCTCTTATGGAAGCCTCTCTGTCGTGTGCTGTGTTACAGACCAGAACACAACTCTGTCATCTCCGCAATGTTTTTTTTTTTAACCTGCGTACAAAGGTCATTTTGCCTTCGCAGTAGTCGGCTCGATTAGTACGGCAGCCTCGTTTTCGACCATTTCGGCGTTGGTGCCCGGGATCAGAGAATGAACATTATTCGATCTCGGTCTCGATCTCAGGGAGTCTCGAGTAAGCGTGACGCTCGACAACAAGGAATTTAGCAGCTTATGCCCTGACGCATCTTCGTTCGCAAAGGCGTCAGAAAGTCTCCGAAATTCTGCTGGAGCTCATTACCTGGCACATTGATCCAGCTGACATTTGCCCAAATATGAGCATGATCAAAGTGACAAGTCTCTCAGAGGGCGTGCCAGAACGGGAAGCTGTGATGAACGAATGGATATCGCCTGGGGACCAGACACATATTAACTAAACTACCCGAGCGATCAGACCGAGGTGGTCCACACGGCGTTACGAAGCCTTCACTAAGCCCATCATTAAACCACACGCCAGGATTGCCCCATAATGGCTTCTTATTCACTCGACTGCAGGATGGCAAGTAGACCTCCCAGTGGTACTACGACAGCACCCTCGCCCCATGAAAATGAGTGAATTCTTAACGGAACATGAGCAGAACATGTTTGCCGTAAGCGTCCACCACTTGGCATAAACTGCTCCCAAATCCAGGGGCAAGGGCGTCTGAGCTGGACGGATAAAACTGGCCAATGCTCAAATAAGCCGCGTGGGACAGACTCGAGCAGTACTTAGTCACAGGGTTTTGGTGGACGCTGGTCAGACGATTACTGGAACCGTTCTCATACAAAAGGGGAAAAAGAAAACTACCGCACATTTACATTTTCCATATTCCGAGCACTGGATAGCTGGAACATGGTAGCTACGCTCAGAACACTGGGGATGTTGAAAACGAATGAACCGAATGTACCGAATGAACGAATGAACTGATCAGTAACCGTGTACCGCTTCCAAACAGACTGGTGTTTGATCGCGCTTGAGCGCAATCGATTCCAGTACCATGCCATTGCTCACATGCCTCTGAATCCGAATCTGATTCCAACGAATACTACAAAAGCTATGCAACCATTTGTTTATGCATACCGATGCAAAAGATAATGAGTCATATATATGTATAACACATACATGATATCGCAATTGCAACTCCTCCCCTTAGGCATTAGCTAGGTACATCACATAATGATAACCACACGTTCTGCCACACATCTCCAGTGGTAAAATATTGGTGAAAATGGGTGCAAAATGACAGTTCTCCGGGCAGCAATGAATGTTTCATGGCATATTTTGTGACTTATCATGTTATTCTTTTTGAATGTGGCATGTAGCCTATATTTATATTATCATACACAGTTCTATATTGTTCCTCTGAATTGTGTTCTGCCATGAATATTACTGCTTCCTACAACAGATTTTAAAGCTTTCAAACATTTATTTTTTGATGGCGTGCAGTGAGAAAATAAACAACTGAAATCAACGTTGGCATTATTGGATTTATGGCACGTGCGAAATTATTCAGTTGTCGGTTTAACAGAATGCAATTTCTTTGTTTAGCAATGTATGTTTAGCAAAGGCTTCCGTCCGAAATCCAGCTGTGAAAAAATATTCCGTTAAATCTAAAAGGAAACTACCGTCATATGTCGGTTCATGTTGGATCTTGAAATCGGCGACGTTTCCCCCATCAGAGGGCGGTACCTGTAGTGGACTTCTCCACCTCGGTGAAATAGCAACCACGGATAGCTCTGCGCCGGATTTGCCCACGGAAAGGGAGTGTGAGAGGGATAAGGATCCGGAGTGTCTGGAAGATAAATATAGTTCCAGGCAGAACCAAAACTTCAGCCAACCAAGGTTTTCCAGGACAGATCGAAGCTAAGGGCGCGTTCGGCAGAGGGCAAATAATCTAACCAATAATTCTCCGTCCGATAATTATCCACAAAGGTCTCCCGTTGCGTTTACGAGCGTCGGCAATTATCCTCCGGTTTCGTATTATGTGTGTCATGGACAGCCGCGCCGTAGCCAAGAGTCATTGTTATGTACGGCGACAAAAGATTCTCTGTCTCGACCATGCTCTGCAAAGTCCCTGATATTCTCCCTCAGCCCTGATATTTATATATTGTGTATATATATATATGCAACACGAAATTTTTCCTGATAATTATCTGTGTTAGTGGTGCCGAACGGGATTCCGGAGAATTTCACACGATTCTGGATAATTACCCAAAATTATTCTTGTCCAAACGCACCCAAAGAAAGAGGGCAAGCGTCAACGGTTCGTGCCTACGTGAATTTGTTTGTATGCATAAATGGCATTGGCAGCCGGCAGCAACAGTAGATCTTTGAATACAGATTGTTTTCATAAGCAAAAATAAATTCATGTTCTTTAATAACACCCAGTTTTTTTTAAGAAATCGAACTAAGAAACTAGGTATGACGTATGAAATACATCAATATTAGCTCGTCGTTTCAACACTACGGTGTATAGTTCTGGCGCTCTTGAGACAGACCTGAAATCTATAGCAACTGATAACCTAGATCCCCAAGAAGCTGGTGCAGCAGGGATATTTGTGTATCCTTTCCATCCTTGTGTTTCTTGCCTTGAGTGGGAGATTCTTTGACCTGTTGTTAATTGTTCTTTGTCTCGGAACACTGCGTCATCCCCAGTTACCTACCTCCCTACCTAACAGGTGATGCCCAACCTACGCCACCAGTAACAAACAGACCATTAGACATTAAGCTGTTCAAAATTTCTATCAAAGTGAGGTCTTTAGTGCACAGACATGGATAACTGGAAGTGGTTATGTATATTAAAAAAATACCAAAACAGTGGTAGGTTAAAATGCGATAAGAAACTGAATCAGACGTTTTGCCTTTGGGTTCGTTTCCGATTTCAGTGTTTCCGCAGGCTAGCTGAATTAATTCCAAGTCCGACTCAACACAACTTCCAGCTGAATCAATTCCGAATCAAATTCCGGTCCAAATGAAAGCGACTCCGGATTCGGATCTGATTCTGCTGGGATCGGGCACAAATCTGCTTCCAAACATGATCCCGCTTGGTCCTAGAACTAGTGATAAGGACTAGTGATAATGTCACGCCTCAAGGGAAGAGAGCAATTTGTAAATTTATTACGACTACTTAGGACTTGCAACTATGGAAAAGAATGGCTGTCATGACCAAACGCTGTACTACTGTCAATTAACAGTATCTTTCAGAAGCGAGATGGCATGTAGCAAGAGAAAATTCGAGACTGGCCGAAAACTTTCAGGATGATGTCAGGTCATGAGCTGACTTTTGTCCCTCTCATGTATCTTGCTTACAGGCTCTAGAAAAGCAATAGGACATAAATTTTCTTGCCTGGGCGAAACGCCGCGCATCTGAGTGTCAGTTGACTGAATTCAGCATAAAATCACATGTCAAAAGCGTCGGTGAGTTAAAATAGTGCCTGGACGTGTGTCAACACATTGACTGGTCTGACTGGCACTGATTGGTCTTCTGACGAGGATCACTACTCCGGGCTTTTTGGCCTCGGGCGCAAACCAGAGACCTCGTCACCCAAAAGGCGGCGGAAGAGAATGGGAATGGAAATGACAAAGGACGCGACCGAGAGGAACCCCGAGGGGTTAAAGGTTAGTCTTCGATTGGTGTTTTTGGCCGGGAATTACAAATATTGACATTGTTAATGTGACAATGGCCGTCAGGGGCAGGGACTCATTGGAATCGTGTTGGTTTTAGAACAACGGTAGGTGGTATATGATTCCCGGAGTATTTGGCACATCACATGTATTAGTGAATGAAGCAAAACTAGCCTTCTCTCCCATACGAGTTGCCAAATAGGCGGCAAACGTTTACACCAATGGCTGAGACGTTTTACTAGTCCCTGATTCGCTATATTCTCCGTTCGCATCTTTTTTTTACGGCAGTCCGTTATTGCAAAACACTTCTAATGAGCAAACCATCAAATATGTACTGTGAAAGACTAAATATCACTTTTTCACATACATAAACTTGGGGAAATTCTTCAACGCGCTTAGTCAGCATTACATTTGACACTATGAAAATGATGCGTCGTTTGCCTTATTCAGAAGGGCGTACTGGTCCTCTGGCAGAGTGGCCAGGACAAATGGCGTAACTTGCTGAGCTTAAGCCGGTACCATACTCCTCTTCGTGTCCGGAAAGCAGAATCTCTCCATGTGCAAACCTACAGACGTTCTCTGCATTACCCGGTAGCTACAGGCCGCTGGCTGCCTATCACTGCTTGCAGATCACCACTGACATACCGCTGCCTACAGACCATTGCCTATAAACCACTGCTTGCAGATGACCGCCTACGTACTGCTACCTACTCACCGCTGGCTGCAGACCGCTACCAGACCACCGTTTGCAAATCACTGCTTGCACACCTCTGCCTCCAGACAGATGCCTACAGAACGCTGTCAAAAGACTGATGCCTGCAGACCGATGCCTACAGACCGGTGCCTGCGGACCACTGCCTACGGACCGATGTCTACAGACCGGCGCCTACAGACCGCTGCGTACAGACCGCTGCCAGTGCACCAATGCTGAAACCGTGCACAACAGTCCCCTTCTTTTTCTGTAGCTGTGAATGAGCACGACGCTCAACCAAAATTCCCACATCGTGACAACTTGCTCTTGTCATGAAGCTAAAAAGACATTGTCAATACGCAACACAAAATTTTGTTCAAGACCGTTAAGACACCACCAGAAACGTAGTCAGAGGGGGTCAGAATGTTCAACTGACCCCTCCCCCCACTTATGGCCCGAGGCTCCCAAAAATTGGCTGTTATTAGAAGTGGTGTATGAAAGACACCATTTTTTTTAATATTAAAGAAGTGACGCACTTTTATTTCAAAATCTCCGGGTTTCCTATTTCGTACGGCCAATGTGCGCATGTTTGCCATAAAATGGTTTGGTAAGCATTAAGCCTTTTATTTAAGCCTTGACCCTCTTCCCTTTACGAAAACCCTGGCTACACTACCGAAGACCACCACGACTCAAAGAGCAGTTTTGAGGCATTTCTTTCCATGCGGTGTCCACAGGGGCAAAGGCAATTTCACATAATGGACGGGACGTGTCCCACCGCAAAACATGTTCCGAATGCAGTCAGGCACATAGCCAGGATTTTCCTCGGGGGGAGGGCAAATGTCAGATTTCGCCATATGCAACTGACGTTTGACGAAATTTTTATAAAAAATCAACAATTTCTGCGTAACTTATTTCATATTTAAGGCACAAGAAAAACATGTGATGTTCGCTCTTGTAGGATATATTTGATAATTACTCAATATTCCTGCGAAATCGCTAAACATCTAGCGTAAACCGCTTGGCTTATGAAGGAGGGCAGAGTCCCCATGATCTGTCTCCCTTGGCTGTTTGCCTGAGTGCAATGTTCCGAGTTTCAGTTTTCCATCCTCTTTAGTCAATCGATCTTTCGCGCACGTTGGCAACGGACGTGCAAAATCGAAAGTGAAGTAGTGCAGCAGTGTCATCTTTGGAAACGATCGGAACTCTCTGGAATTCTGTCGCTGAAGCTGACTAAATGCATGCTGCCTGCCAGCGCTCGGCAGCACATGGGTTGACAGCCTGACTGGTTGTTGGCGGGTCAACTCTGGAAATGACCATCCACTCGCGGTGGCAACAAGGTTTCATGTCGGAGCTGTGGCAGCAGCCGTTACGGATTGACGCGAAATGCAATTTGCAAGCTTTCATAGACAGATACACGGCCGCGCGGCCTGGCGCCGCCCAGTCCGATTGGTGACGCCCCTGGATCCAGCATCGTTCGGCCGGGGCAGCCCGCCGAACAAAGAGCGCAGCCGACGGCGACTCGGCCGCCGGCGCCCGAAAACGGCGGCAGGACGTAGACCGTGCTGCCACCTATATCAAACGGCCCGCCCTCTGGCGGGCCGAGGTCCGAGTCACGTTGTCTCCCGCAGTATCGTTGCGCGCCGCAGGCAGTTCGCAGCAGATGGTGTCGATTTGTATTTTTTTGAGAGGGGCCTGGCCCACCCATTATTGACTTGAGCCCCCCATTGAGGCTTCGGGCCCACCTTCAATATTTTCTGCTGGCTGTAAGGGGAAATCAGTAATAATAACGAAAAGAACGGCCGCAATAGATAAGAAATAGGCAGAAAATAAAGAAGAAACCGATGCATCAATGCAGCTTTCATCCTCTCTCCATGTAGATATATCTATATACACGGGGATAAACGCATTTCTCGCTTGATAAATTCAAATAGATGTTATTGATAGACTTCGTTGCATAAATTATTTGATAACAAAAACTTTATCAATGCCCGTTGGTCAAAATAAAGTGAGCTAAATCCATTGAGAAACCCACATTTGGGGTAGGTTCGGTTGTCGGACCTTCAGATCTCCCCCCCCCCAATTATTTACGGAAATCGACGCCCTTAGTCCGCAGTCTTGGCACATGGCAAATCATGTCAGAACGGCTCAAATCTTCCTTCAGCGCCGCCCTTGAAAGCTTGTCATTCTACATCTATTGCTCTAGCCGTCCTTCCTTGGCGTCACCCTCGCCTGATGGAGGAGATTTTGCCCTTCACTGGACAATGGGTCTCGTAACGATCAGAACCTTACATCTTGTAAATGGAAGGAAACAGGAGAAGCCGAAAGATTTGATTGAACAAATGTCGTCTTACTGGCCGGTGTGAAATCAGGCGGTATTTGGTTTAGATGACATTTGACAGGTTACTTTATATCAATTGCCCAATATAACTGCATTTTCATATTTCAGGCTCTGTTTTTCAGAAATCATTTCTTTTCAGTTATGTTCCTAATACTGCAATACAACGCAACAAAGCGTGCTTCGGCGTACAGCGGCGATCTACGTCATCTGCAATACACAAAATAAGTATGAGTTTCATGACATCGTTGGTATGTGTCCTGAAGTTGAGCGTATGGGAATGATATCGAACATGCTTCAGAAATCAGGTTGAGCTTCTTTGCGTCATCAACAGTATGCAGCAAGGGCCAAATTTTGCAATGTCACAAAAAGTTTCGGATCTTAGGAAGTGGTTCTGTCATTTGAGAAAACATAGACATGATAGAACGCAGCACATCTATGTCACCCATTGCAAGAGGACACTCGATGAAGTTAAGGGCACGTTTCCGTGCCCTTAACTTTTCAGATTGAATGAAACAATATAGCCATATACTCCCAAAACGCTACAGAAAGACAGTACAGAAAGACACCGGGGCAAGCATCTGCCTTCGCATTAGTCTGAAGACCCGAAAAGTGACAAGGATGTTTAGTTTCTGCTGCGCAATGTTGTTGTGACATTCGGAAACACACACCAAGTATCTGGACGGAGGATGGGAACTACCGCATAAGTTGTGGTGCTTTGCGCGCTGAAACATCCCTTTCATCGGGAGCCTCTTTGCAATCTCCCGTTCGCAAACATGGTAAACGTGAAGCGTTTAAAGCACAAATTCGACGAATTTTGCGGAAAACCCACTAAAATGGGGGACGAGGGACCGGTATGAGTTCCAGCCGCAAAAAGGAAAAACAGAGGAATGAAGACTTCTGACATGACCGAAATCACAGCTTTTGGTTGGAAACAAAGACACCAGGTACTGGCCATAACAACTGCAGTCCAAAAGTGAATGCTTATGCTCCTGCCCGGTCGGTAGATCCTTTTACTCGTATGCCTTCAATGACGGCATGCTCCATAGCAATAAACAAGGACTCTCATCAACGATGGCCCAGCGAGCACAGTCAAAAACTCTCACCCCTTGTGGCGTATTGTTTCGCACCTCTTTTCTGGAGTTCCTGAAACATTTCGAAAACATTGCTGACGCTTTAGAGTGTTCAGTTCTCCCGCTTCTGTACACGAAAAAAATATTTTAGCCTCACCTTTACAAAAGAAGCGGTATTGCGTTGACTGTTTTTCGTCACGACGCAAACGACGAAGCCCAAAGCTTCTGGATCGATCAGTCTCCGGGCCTCAGCCATTGCTCTTTAGGAGGGAAATGCATGTTCAGGTGTGTGATCATCCGATCAAGAACGTTTATGTCCGCCAGTCGACGGAACTGAGAAGGCTTGGTTTGGTAAAATGAAATGTCATTGCTCCGTAGTGCTTTTTTTTGGCAATGGGAAGAGTCTCCTTCAACATCACCCAGTTCACACGGAACGAATTTACGACATTTCTTGCGAGGAGACCAGCGCTGGCAATCGGACAGCAGAAGAACCCGGAGCTTCAGTGGGAAGCACTGCAGGTGGGAATGCCAATTGCTCTTTTCTGTTTCAGGTCGCGGACACGAAGAGTAAGTGACGTCAGCAAACAGCACAACACCGCGGTGTGGGCGTGGGGCATATCGAAATCGTGAGCAGTGACTAGTTCGCAGCAGGTCTGTCTCCACGCCTCCACGAAGCTAATTCTGGTCTCTCTAGCACTCTCTCTTACGCTGGCACCTGTCCAAGAAAGGGTCATGCTGACTATCACGCGAACGTGTCGTATCCATGACGGCACGTTGAACTTTCAGCACAGAACATCCCAGTAGCGCAATGCCGTTGATTAGGCAGACGACTGGCTGCGCCTGATGAGACACACGATTTGAGACATGGCTTTGTACATCTGAGCCCAAAAGACTGTGTGTCCTACCCAGCAACAAAAAAACAGAACCGTTGAACAGCATTGCGTCATCGGCTGGGGTGTTCCAGAGTCCATGCAACAAGCTCTCCTTAGCACGGACAAGGATTCCGAATATCACTCCGCCAAAGCTTTCACAACAAACAAAAGAATTTGACTGTGGCAGGCATTAGCTGTGCGAATCTGATACCATTGCTCTCGTCCGAGAGCGTGCGACCATTTCCAAAGACGTGATGACCTGAGGTGATATCCGAAAAGAAGGAAATGAACCCAGGTGTCTCATTCTGCGACGTCTTGGGAAATGACACCATACGAGGAAGAAAGCAAAAGAAAGGGCACGTTGGAAAGGCGAAAGTGAAAACTGTGGAGAAAGTGAAGGAACAAGGAGACAGAGGGACCCGTTTCCACAAAATCGCACAAAAACTTAATTCTGAGCCAACAGAGACGTGAAATTGCTGTGTGGTCAGTCCTAAACAGGGTGTAATGGTATATTGGACGCGCCTGCTGTTATTATTGATATGACGTTGCTTTGATGCACTGCTCATCACAACCTGCTCCACAAGGTGACAGTACCACTATTCTCCTCGTTGGGATTCTCAGCCACTGTATCGTGGGAGCACCAGACAGATGTGGATAAGTATCGGCAACAACGATTACTTCTGCTGAACGGGACAGGTGCGGTCTCCGCTAAAGATGGCACACTTGGATCTGCAGTCACGTCTGAACAGGGCGGCACGTAGTGGAATCTACCTGGCCCAGGCCCTCTGACGCGGCAGAGGTGACCATTGTCACCGTTACTGTATAGACATAGTGAACCGGGCCTGTCGGAGGTCAGAAAACAGCACACAATAGCTCATGTTGCAGATAGTCAGCTACCGTTCCTTCACGGTAGCCAGGTTTTGTGAAAATTCTTGTGCTTGTCGTGTTTGTTGTCTTCACTTTTACTAAAAAAAAGTTTTTTTTTTGTTCCCGCCGCCTGAGTTTGGTAGGCCGTCAAGGGAGAGAGCAGCCTGGTCTTATGATGAACCAAAGGGGGTTACGCTGAATGTTATCGTATAGATTTGCTTCAGTTTAGTGTATTAAAGTATTCCAAGTTCCTATCTCGAATACTCGGTGCCTAAAAGATATTTAAGAACGAAGTAAATGACACAACAGGTTTCTGTTTACACGTTAGCGTTTTGCAGAAGCCACGACCTCTTTGGTCATTCTCTTGATCCACCATAACTTACCACAGTGAAATTCAATAGCCTTTGTCACCAGGGAAACATTTGCATATAAACTGATGCAACAGCATTTTAAACAAAATGCGAAAGCTTCACTTCCATCTGACCGAGTTCATGAGGTTTCGTGGATGGCGTTGCTAGCGTTGCTTAGAGACATTCGGTCACTCGTGATCATTGCAGAGCAACGCCACTTAGGAGTAACGTTTCAGTGGCGTATTATTTGTGCCTGGAAAACGGGATGAAATAGGGTAAGGGATCAGGAATGATCAGGACACAGGGGCGGATAGCTGGGCCACTGAAAGAACAGTAATGCATTGTAACGGAGATGAGCATATAACTACAGGCATAAAAGTTGCCTATCAACCTCGCTTGCCTAACGTAACGAGGCTCTCTCACAAATCAGCCAAGCACATTTTTGTCCAACGCAAATAAAAAGAAAACCGCGGTTAATTCTTTTATTTTAAACCGATTCCCGCACCCATAACGCTCGCACACGTTCCCGTACGTGGGGGTAGGGCTTATCCCCCAAAGCCTCGAGGACTGTGAGTCCGATTTCATCACAGCAAACAACACTCGATTCATCATGGCACAAACCACATTTTTATAAAAGTAAATTTCGAAAATCGTTTAAGACATGGGCACAGGGAGGGGCAAAAAAGCCAAAAAGGGGACATTTTCCACTTATTATCACTCCAACTTTTTTCGACCAATTTTGCTGCAGTTTGCGTGAATCAGGAGCAGATCTATGGGAATTTCTCTTTGGCCCATGCATTTAATATTTTGAGAAAATTCATTGGCAGCGCTTGGAAAACAGAAGAAATATTTGCATTATAAAACTCAATTAACATAAACGTTTAAATATTTTTGGGCTTTGCTAGTCATTCTATGCTTCAGAAGTACAAATCATATTACATTATTCGTGTAATATCGGCATAGGTGGCGCCAAGAGCATGCAAAAAGGGGGAACAATCACGGTCGCATATTTATCAGGTCAGCTTGACCTGGCCTTGACCTTAAATGACCTTAAATGACCTAAGAGTTACATGGAATGGCTTTGAGTTCGTCTTGCAGCGTCTGAAAACGACTCCAGTTATTTAAATGAACTGCATTTCTGAAAGTCAGATTTATGGTGGTCGTGATATAAGGTACGCGCGCCGACATTTTACGTCATGGCTCCTTGACTTGACCTGACACCGATCTGAAGCTTTACATACAGGAAGAGGAGACTCTGCTTAACTGCATATATCCCATTTGATTTTGCTTTAAAGGTTAAAGTCAAAGCATTCACAAAAAACTTTGAGCTTCGACTTTGACCTCACCTTGTGATGTTACCTCGTCACCAAAAACCTTTTTACATGCCTATCAAGTTATTATATTACCTCTAAGATATAAACATGAAAACATCTTAAATATGTTTCTAATAGATACAAGTCATAAAGAGTTTAAATTCTATCACAAAAATTATATTTTTGGTAGCCATTTGCTTTACCCTTTTACCTCCTTTTGCTTTCAGTCGTGCCGGAAATGGTCTGTGGTACCACCTTCCAAAAACGTAACCTCACTCCACCCCTGAGCGAAATAAAATTATGAAAATTTGGCACAATACGTCGGCAAATGGAAAAGAAAAGTACCAAGTTTTGTGACGTTGCTTCAGAATTTCTGGAAAAGTCAGGAAAAATTGTAGGACAAATTGATTAAGGTTGAGCCCTTTTATTTTAGCATTCGCACGTCAGCAACAAAACGTTCCTACCTGGAGATTGAAAAAAATGATTTTTGGTCCGTGCTGATCTATCTACACTCACAGGACAGCAGAGGGGCGGCGTCTGGCCCTTGGAAATACGTAAACAAATGAAAAACTCTTTCTTGTTTCCATCCTCCCATCACATTGTGTCTTCTTTCAGTACCTGCCCCTTCATGGAGCTGTTGTTGTCAGTATTTTAACAGCTCCATTTGTGCCATTGCTCACATCGCCTTTTCGCGGATTTCAGCTAACCTTTATGATACGACCTTGATCAAGTTTTTATTGCATCTATTCACAACTCAGCGAACGTAACGCATTTACCTCACCCGCAAACACACCGACTTTGATAACAATCTGAACCACCTGCCAATTTACATGTAACGTGCTTCCATGAAAAGCAAACTTGTCCGCACCGGGCAGAACTTGACTAAACGTGACTGGTTTAACCCGCTCGGGAACTTTCCTGCGCACTTTGCCGGGGGCTTGCATTGTCTAAGTTGCAAATCCATACTGCAATGCGTTAACTTTTTATAGTTAACCCGCGCACGACCGTCGGTTGGTTACGATCATGCGCGACTGGGGGAGAGGCAGTTGGCCGCCCCCCTCTAACTCACGAACGGTTGGTCGCACGATAAAAATCAGCACACCGTTGGAAAGCTTGTGACGAGTAAAGCTCGAAACTGGTCCCATTTTTAGTTTTAGGTAATATGTAAGCAATTTACGCCCTATATATGTTTTCTCATAGCCGACTGCATAAGACTGAGAAATTGCCTGGATCTCAAGGGCTGTGACTAATAACGCATACGTAAAGGCACCAGCGCACAAGTAAAGGTCCGCAAATGCCGATACACATCTAGTTTCTCAGATTTGTTCAATATTTACGCCGAAACGTTGAGTTAAAGACACGGCAATTCTCGCGCCGGCTGTCGGCGTGCGCCGCATCCGTATGCACTAACAAATTGACGGAAACTAATTTTAGCGTCCCTTTTTTCGCGAAAAAAGCCTATCCTTGTAAATTCCATTGATCTTAGTGGTTCTTGTGATGGTTTTCCATGCTTAAATTTTGGAAAAATTCATTAGTTACCAATCTACACAACTGGCGGAGCTTTATTCGCGAAAGCCTGTTTATTTCCAAAAATGTTACTTTTTCAAAATTTTTAACGTTCCTGGTATTACTTACGTCTGTGCAAGCTAGTTCTGCCATTTTCTAGCCATTCTGAATAATTCATCGCAGATTTTGACGATGGTACATTTTGGCCCACTACAGTTATTCGTGACCTGACCTCAGGTCAATGGCTGGAAGTCATTGATACTTTACCCAATGACGGTAACTAGATGTCTCCTGGACTCCACACTAAAAATGTTATGAAATATTCCGTCAATTTCCGAAAAAAACGACGACATGTCTTAAAATGGGCTTGACCTTAGGTCAATGACCCTGAAAATTCCGAAAAATCTGAGATAGCAGATTTGTTGCATCTATCACGTTTACTAATCCCTGAAAGCATTATTGAGAGATCTTGTTTTCTGAAAAAGTTATAGGGCGCTAAACGTTTTGGGACATAGGTCTGTTTGACCTGACCTAGGTCAGGCACCTGACCTAATCTGAGGTCAAAATTTTGACAGGAGGTGTAAAAATAATGAAGCAAAAGGTACACAAAGTTTCGTGACTCTGTGTTCGTTCGTTCTCTCGCAGTCCCAGAAAAACCTCAGGGGGGACGGTCAACTGCCCCCCAGTCGGGGGCTGGTTAACGAGCGAGGATTTCCTCGGCAATGTACGTCCGTATGCGTCATCTTTGTTAAGACTTGTTGCTTCGTCTTAGGCTGTTATGTCAAACTACGCCTATTAATCAACTGTAATCTACTAGACGCAAAATCCATGTAATTCTCAACGACGAATACTTAAGCTCATAGAGCAGGTTGGCAGTCTAGTTGTTTTTTTTCTGACTGTTGACTGTTGCAGTGCAGCAGCGTTTTCCTATCATTCAATGGCTTCCAGAACTAAAACGAAAAAAAAACAGCTAGGGCAGAAGGAGACGCATAAATAAATGCATTTGCTTTAACCCTATTCCAGGCGGGGGGGGGGGGGCTATGTAATTCTCTTGGAGGTTTTCCGCCTTCCATTTGTAAACGGTATGAGGTATAGTCATGAAACCTGGTGAATTTCTCAAACATTCTTTCTTCGCACACACTGCAAAAAATGAGTGCAGCGTTAGCACAGGTGGGTTCAGGGCGAGTTTTCGGGAGACATGTTCAGCCGTTTTTTTGTCACTTTTACACTCAGAGTACTCGACGTGGTCTCCTCGATGTTATGAGAAGCACCCTACAAATTTTTGCAGAGTACCTATTTATTCCATACCTTACGACATATCTCCTACATTCCAGGGATCCAGTGGCGAATCCAGGGGAGGAAAAGGGGTGCTCTGAGTATTATTTTTGGCAAAGAAACTGATTTACGTTATGAGATCAACAGCGTTTGTTACGCTTCATTCATTTCTTGTTTACTCTGAGATGGAAAGGCAGCATTATGACAGCAGGATGGATCCCGGAGACCAAAAATGGCCAGACAGTAGACCATATCACGAAACTTATGTGGATATAATGCGATTCCGAGGAAGTCTTTGGACTGGTTTGCGACTTTACGTGAAAAATACGTTTTAGCATATACCTTATGGTGCATATTTCCAGGAGCGGATCCAGGGAACCCTTCTTGGGGCCCATTAATCAAGCCGAATACCACGATACCGTCCATAACATTGTGAACAAGAGTGAGGAATGCGCAAGAGAAAGGAATTGCCCTCCCTTTTCAAATTCCTGGCCCGCCATTAGTAGTTATTCGTCTAACGGTTTTCATTGCGTCTTAGGCCCCAATAACGTGAAAAAAACATCCAGGCAACATGATAACAAACATTGCCCCCGAGGCGGGGTTTCTGGCTACGCCGCTGATGTATGCCGCCGCTAATTTATACCGCCATGCCAGCATGATATCAAACTCTCTGACTTTTGGTTCATGCATGCACAACATATGCGCTGATGTAGACATTTTCGTGTGCATCGCAAATCAATGCTTAAACCCTTGATTCTTTACTTCTGGAGCCGTCATTGTCAGAAATTCACATTTTTGCGCTCGGAAGCATAAAAAACATCACAGTGGCTCATTTCGGATTCTTTCAGACGGCGAAAACTCGTCAAAGTGCAAAAAGGATACACTGTACATGACCCTTCTTTGTCTAGTCCCCGATACGCTACTGATACCTGTATGAAGATATTTTGACCTTAAAGACATGTTTTCTACCCATTGGCCTCATTTCCATCCATTCTAGAAAACCTTCTGCTTACAGTATCAGATCGAATGGCTACCGATGAACATGATTCAGAACTCCTATTTTGGTGCTTGACACCATCAATGGAAACTTTTTTTGAAAGCACGTTAATTTGTAAATTAGGTCACAAGGTTTCGTTTGAGCCGCTTCGCAGCAAAATCGGACGGTTAGTTCCCAAACCATGGAGGGGGTCGAATAAGCCACCTCCCAACGAGATTTGACTCTAAAATCTCGGTCCCGGCATTGGGTAAACGTGCTACATCATTGGTCTTGCTAACATCGCTTTTATTGTGCAAAGGCTCAACACAAATCATGATCTTTCAGTGGATTAACCATTTTTACATTGTCTACCCTTGGAAATCCGCCCTGGGACAGCGTAGCCTTACGATCTCCCTATCTTCGATCTTAGATCTTCATTGTAGAAGGAGCGTGGTACTACATGACGTTTCGACGAACGCTCAATCACGCGTAACGGCCAGGTGCGCCAAATCGGTCCTCTCGTAGGTCGTGTTAAAAGCTCCATTGGGCCTCATGGTGAATGGTCGTGGGTGGTTTAGGGCTGCATTTCAAATAAGACGCAGCAGAATCGTTATTTTTGTTGGCTTTCCAAAAATGAAACATTTAACTCTGTCGACTTGAAACACTGGCGGATCCAGGGTGAGGCATCGGGCCATGGTCCGTTTCGGTGGGGAAGGGAGGCAGGGTGTCTCTGGTTCCTTTTTGTGCAGAAAAATGCACTTTGTTTTCTAAACATTTCTTAGAATGCATGTTTATTTTCCGAAATGGCGAAACAAAGTGACCGAAATCCGGGGAGAAATCAATAAACATTTGGGGGTCGGCTAGGTTACACAGATGAAAATTTGCCCCCAGCACAAAGTCTGGGTGCGCCCTTGACTGGGAATAATGCGAATCATATAACAGTTTGGAATGGCTCTTTTTGCAGCAACTTAGCAATTTTACGGGATTTCCTCAACTCCAGCCAGTTGTCCCGATACAAAGACGGGTCTAGACCATGTCCCGGGGCCGAGCGGGAGGCAAATCGCCATTCCGGTAACCTTATCGAGCCAAAGTCTTAATTTCCCTTCGGGTTTCGACCAATTTATTCCACCATTCTCTAAACTGAAGACGTATACAAAGAAATTTTGGCTTCGAAAACAAAATATTTACGCTTTCTATCCGAAAAGGATGGCTAGGAGACATGATTTTCTAACGAAAGCAGTGGGGGGGGGGGGGCAATGGTCCTTTTGGATCCACCAGTGTCGCGATGCCCTCCCTCTTTCGCGCTTTTTTTCTTTTAATGTACTTAGCGACGGGCATTTCGCCCAGTGGCCCGTCGCCTGTGCCCACCAGTTCTCGTACCGTGCCTACCAGTCGATA
Source organism: Capitulum mitella (assembly GCA_030062745.1). Classification (NCBI taxonomy): domain Eukaryota; kingdom Metazoa; phylum Arthropoda; class Thecostraca; order Pollicipedomorpha; family Pollicipedidae; genus Capitulum; species Capitulum mitella. The sequence continues at coordinate 3,966,284 of CP099847.1, read as the reverse complement.
GTGTCCCTTTTGGGTATAAGTATAAATGAGAAAGCTGAATTACGCGTTCTGTATGAAAGTATTTATTCAATATGAAATGTATGTCCAACATCATTTGCGATGACCTTTATTGCGTAGCCTAGCGCGTCGTCTTAAACCGTGGTATATTTCCCTATTCACTTTGAGATCCCGAGCCAGCGGGTGTCCAAGTGCCCCCTAACCCTACCTAGGTGCCCCGTAGCCCCTTCAATTTTCACTTCATTGTGGGGCACCGAGGAATTGTCAGTTTAATGGCAGCCCAGAGTGCCCCTCTGGCAAGCAAAAGTGCCGACTTCTCTAAGAAGCCACACCACCCCACAGGGTGGCGTGGGATGCAGAGTGCCTTGGCACATGAAAATGCCCCTCTGGAAGAAGTCCGGATGCTTTCAAACAGCTTAAGATGCTCCTCTGGCGGCCCGACGTGCGCGACTGACAAGACAAGATGCACCTGCTCCAGATCAGAGTGCCCTTATGGGAGCTTGGGAGGCTCCTCTGGCGACTCTGCATGTCTCCTTGGCAATTCGGAATGTTTTTATGGAAGTTCTGGGCGCCCCAAAACTAGTTTAGGGCAGACATTGGGCAGTTCTCCGTGACAGCTTGGAAAGCTTCACAGCAGATAAAAACGCCGCTTTCACATTGCAGGGTGCCACCTTGGTGGCTTAGAGCTGGTAATTCAGAGTAACCTCAGGCAGTTTAAAGTGCCTCTCTGGTAAGTCAGGTTGTCTCTGAACCAGCTCGTAGTACCCTTACGGAAGCTTAGGTATCCCTCTAAAAGCTTGGGATGCCCCTTTGGGAGCTCATAGCGCCCTTAAGACGGTTAAGGACGACCCTTAGGTAACTTACTGCCCTCATGCAGATCAGGATGTCTCTCTGACAGTTAAAGAAAGCCCTTCTTGCAGGTCAGGACGTTCTTATGAAAGCTCCGAGTGCCCTTATGGGAGCTTGGGTCCCCTCTGGAGGGTCAACGTGCCTGTTGACAGTTTATAGTGCACCTAACACGTCTGAAGTCGGATCTTGGGCAGGCCAGGGTGTGATCGAAGTGGCCTTTTCCCATATTTATGTGCTGCTTTGACAGCTCGGCATGGGCGCACAAGCGTAGCCAAAGGGGGGGGGGGGCAGAGGAACCGGGGGGCCCGGCGCCCGGCCAACATTTTTTGTGAAAACCATTGCACATCGTCTTCCCGGCAAGCGGTTTCCGTATGAATTCAGTTCACACTGAGCTCCGGATCCCCTTTAAGAAAATCCTGGCTGCGCCATTGCATCGGTGTGCCCAGTGGTGACAACGCAGTCAGGCCCTCCCCAAATCGCCCAAGGTTAGGCTAAATTTGATATTTCTGCATTTTTCGGAAACTTTTACAAACCATTTAGAGTGAATTTGTTTTCAAACGCTTCAAACAAAACAGAATCCGACGACCTTAACCCGAGGAGTGGAAGGGGGTTTCGTGCTAACGCGCACTGGAAGGGGGGTCAAAAAGTCCCCCCTCCGATCTCGGCAACGGAAAGGGCTAGAAACACAAAACTTTATGGACAGGATGGAGTCCTAACGATTTCCATTGTGTCCAATTTTTATGACCCTAGAGCAATATCTTCAAGGTCAAATAGGGTGCAAAAGATCAATTTTTGACGCTTTCTTGGCCCGTACAGGCCATTCCATACAACTTTTCGAACGAAACAGGAAAAGAGTGCTTGTTTGGCCGCTAAAACGAGGAATACGACAACTACCATCCATTTGGCGTCTTAACTGAGGATTTCGCGTCGAGGTCATGCCAGGTCATTGTTCTATGACGCCATTTTTTCATCTTTTGCAGATCAGATTTCGAGCAACACGGGGCAGCTTGAGTGTAAATAAGGGCGAAACATGTATCTTGGCGCATTGTCAATGAAGGTAATCAACATCGGTACATTTGGTCATTTCCAGCGTTTCTAGTTATGTATGTATGTATATGTACACATGTATATAGTTGTGAGTATCAATGTGCCAACGTGTTTTTATTACGGTTTTTGAATGCCTATTTCATACAAATTGGCATATTGCAAAGCAAATCTGGACCAGATCACAAAGTTGTTGTCCTTGACCTTTGATTACCTTGATCTGAAATTTTATCCTGTGATACATGTATGTGTACCCATGTGCGCACACGTGTTATTATTAGGGTCGTTGAATGCATATTTCATATAAATCGACATGTCGCAAAACAAATCTGGACCAATTCACAAGATATTTGACCTTGACCTTTAATGGCCTTGACTTTCACTGACCCTGGTATATGTAAGCGTATCAGTGTGCGCACATGTGCTTTTATCAGGGTCCTTGAATGCATGTTTCATACAAACAGACATGTTGCAAAGCAAATTTGGACCAGCTCACAAGTTGTTTGACCTTGACCTTTGGTGACCTTGACTCTTATTGTGGTCTTGGTACATCCATCTCTTATGCTCAGATGACGCCGCGTGATTGTGCTCAAAGGTTAATCTTAGGTAGAACGCTGGTTCTTTCATAAAGGTCCCATTTGCCAACGACAACCGTCGTTTTCGATATGCTGCCTGACTTCAAATGCTTGAAACTTCCAAAATTTCCGGCTGATTTCCGATTTTTCTGCGTCATTCGATTGTCATAAGTTATTCATTTGTCATAAATATCACAAAGTAGCAGCAGCTAGCTCTAATCCGTTCTCAAGATATTCAAGACGAACAGGTGGGGTTGGGCTCAAAAAGATCCCCTTCCAGTGCGCGTGTTAAAATTTGTGGAACATTTAGTTTCTTGCTCCCCCAAACAAACACTTAGTTCCCAAACAAGCCGTCTGGATCCGCCCTTCCAGCTTGGACTGCTTTTGTGGTTGCTCAGGGAACCCTGTACAGACCTCATCGATGATATCACGCCCTTTAAGTGAGAATGAACTCAAAAAGCCAGCCTACTATGCGAGGGGATAGGTGCAGGAGTAAGTTTACCTGTGTGTGAGCCGGTTTGCTCCGACCTGTCAGACAGTGTTGCCACAATGTTTGGTTTGGGACACGCGGCCATATTGAATACGCAGCAGGGGTCAACTGCTAGTCTTATGGCGAGAACTCGCTTGGTGCGTATCGACTCGATGTAGCGCACATGACATCAGCCATCTTTTGAAGAAAGCGCGGAATAGCATCATTAAAATACGTACATCTTGCAGTGGCAATAAAATGCAAGGAACATATAAGGACCGTTTTTGAAAACTACCGTGCCTTTACGCTGAGTCCCTTCGTAAAAAAGGAAACAAAAATAGAAAACAGAGTCCTTAGTAGAGTTGCAATTTTAAGTAACCACCGGCACGGTGCTGTGCCGAAACTTAATCCTATTCCCGGCAGGGGGGCTGAATCCGCCCCCCTTGCCAATGCTAGGATTTTTGACGCAGCTTCACGAAACTTGGTGACTTGCCTAGCTATTCTTCCTACGTACTGTTACAAAATTTTGTAATTCACTTTGCTTAGGTGCGGAGCCAAGCAACGGTTTTGGAAGCCGCCTCAGGCCACTTTTGGCCCTGTTGGGGGTAAAAAGAAAATGTCTGCCAAAAAACATCGTTTTTAAGATGAAACATATTACTTTATATGGATATATAGGTAAATAGTTCGGCAATGTACAGATACAATTTTGTTCATCTGAGGTCACTTCAGAAAATCAGGTCAAGGTCAAAAGTCAAAATCTGGGTTTATAGCAATAATTTTGGCACTATTTTTTTCAAATGCCAAACCCGGAATATGTATGACGTAGAAGGGTGCCCTCTGCTTGTATACCCAGTTCCAGGTTGATATCGGGTCGGGTCACGGAAGTGTGATCTAAAATGTCAGTGTGCGACCCTATTTAAAAAACAACCGTAAAATGGAGTTTCAAAAACAGAATGAATTTAAATGATTGGAAACGTTACCAGATAATATTAAATGCACACAAGACCACTCCATGTGACTATACGATCACTGGAAGTCATCTAAGGTCAAAGGTAGTAAGTTGACCTGAAACGAAAAACATGTGACCATGACAGTTCCCCTTCTTCATGTTCCCGGCACCGCTTATGTTAACATTATATAAACATTGTAATACGATTTGTTCGTCTTCAGCACAACATGACTAGAAAGAGCCAATAAAGTGCTTTTAATTTTTTTGTTACTACAGTTTTTGAAAAACTAATTCTCCTGTTTTTGAAACCCTGTGAGCGCCTATGAATTTTGCCAAGATTTTGATATGTATGGACTAATGGTAAAAGTCACACCCATAATTTGTCGATTCTTGCCGATTTCACCAAAATCGGTCCATAAACAACGGAGTTATAAGAAGTCCAAAAACATCCCCCATTTTGGCTTTTTGCCCCCTGTATCAACCGATTCCAAAATTTGGAAACTTCTTTTTATCAAAATGTTAAAGTCATGGTAAATCGATTGCCGTTTGTTGCGATGAAATCGGATGTGGAGTTCTCGAGATATCAGGGGAGGGACGAGAATCGGTCATACCCCTCCTGCCGAGAATCGGCCATACCGTCTAGCCTCCGGGAATAGGGTTCAACACGGTGTGCCTGGAACAGGACCTGTGCTTAAGCAGATCGTGTCTATGCCATGTTTTCAAGGATTGAAAACAAAATATGGACACGAATTACGGAACCTGGGACAACAAAACTAATCATAGCAATGATATTTGACCACATAGCATGTGATGGCTGCTTACAGTTGTTCCAGTTCTTACAAGTTCAAAATTATTGCAGACATGCGTACATGACGGGAAACTATTAGGCGGTGACCAGCCGTGTCTGTACCAGGCCATGATGTGTAACGGCGTGTCCCAGTAGATCTATGTCGTGGTTGGAGCCGGAGCCGAAGCCATTTCGAGAACTATGCAACTCTAGCCCCGAGGTGCTCTTTTTGGGCCTCAGGGCGCCCTCTTGCTCAAGCGCCAACCAATGAAACATCCCCAAAACGCATTGCTCTTTTGTTACTCTTTCTTGCTGGGCGAAGTAGAGCATCAAGGTTGTATTCAAGTGCTGTCAGCACGCCCTGTATCGCCATCTGGCCGAGGGCAAGCGTAAACATAATTTTGATCCTAGCGCATAGATGGCGGAGAAGTCCGCCGCATTCAAGCGTCATTGTCCCCATAATTGTGATTACATTTTGAAGCGAGTTAAACCATCGCTGCAAGGGATACATCCGAGCAAAACTTTTACCGAACATTTCGGACCCGAAATTACCCTTTTTCAAAGACCTCAGCTACCTGTCAAGGTACGTTCTTCATCCTTTCATCTGTTTCATGGTTTTCAATGTTCGAGTACCATTGTTTCATTAGCGGTAGGTGGTGAAACTGACTGAGCACAGACGTGGGAAGCTTGGTACGGGGTTCGGGGTGGGGAGTTATAGGGTGCAGCTCCCAATAATCTCGGAAACCTTTATGTTAGCGCTTTTGTGCCACATGGAAGGAATAGACTTGAAAATCTGCTTTTCTCCGGCACTCTTTAAGTTGCACGGTGAGGTGAAGGGTTTGGGAGCTTCATTGAATACGAAATTTTTCTTCTCTGTCAAAAGTAGAGAAATTCTTTTTGTACAGTCCTTGATTTAACGGCATGAAGCGCCATACTCGGGAGATAGAAAATATAAGGCCGTTCTTCCAAAGCGTTGTCCGTGGGCGCGAATTCAGGTTCTGGAACATCTGTAGAAGCATGCCACCTTGTCCTTGGTATCGCCAAGTCCGTGGCTGACCGACCGGCTGGAACAGGACCGGCCAACTAGGCCGTCCTGACCAGCGTAAGTCGATGCTGCTTCCGACTATATCTGAAGACGTACTGTAGGCACCGCTGTGGTCTTGATCTTCCGGGAGTCCCGAGAGATGCAGAAACATCGTTGCGTCATCTTATATCGTAAGAAACCGCTCCTTTAACGAATTCCTTGACCTTTCGATTGCGAGGAGCTGTTTTCTGCAGGCCTCTTGGCAACAATGGAGTGCGCTCATTTTATCACCACTACCACTCTGCCTCACTGCAATACACTACACATACCACTCACCAGTAACTCTCAGCCCACAGATGTTTAAAGGCGAATGACACTATGCTTATAAAAACTTCACGATTTAGTGTAAATGTTATTTGGACGTGCAAACTCTAGGCCAGTTGCAGACATGCGGGAACTGCAGGGCTGTGGGGAACTTCCTTTCAGCTCTCTTGTTTTCAGCCTCGGATCGGCAGGTATTTAAGTACCGATCGGTGGACAGAACCCAAAGGGATTCCTTATGCACCCTCAAAGCTTTGCGGCTCCGAGCCAAGAGCTTAGACAGTTGAGCCCCAAAGGCCTCCCACCGACTGCCCCCCCCCCCCGCTTGTCATGTGGCTGACTTGCTCGATACTGGCGAGGTGATCGTCTGGTGAAGCAGAACTGAGCCTAAAGGGCACCCGTATTGGTGCACGAGAGCATTGGCAGTGGTGAGCCTGGCGTGTTTTAGACACTGTTTTTCCGCTATACGGGCACGCGTCTTCTGATATTTTCAGCCGATTTGCCGGAAATTATACGTATATGTACTGTGTTAAACATAAATTGGAAAGCCTTTTTCGATTTAAAACGAGTCAAAACGCTTTCGAGAACATTTTACCTTTCCACAATTTCAATCAGAATCACTGGCAACACCCTAAAAATCTGGCCTTGAAAATCGGTATCAAGGTCAAATAAAAAGCGAACAAAATATTAAAAAATGAGAGTAGCGGAACATCGCAGCATTTCGTCCTCATCACAACGATCCCATTTTTTGAAAATGTGATTAGCTCTCATTGAAATAATACACATTATCTCAGCAGGGATTTTGCCAAAGACCATCAAATTTCGAAACTTCAGCTTGTTCTCAGAGGAAGGTGAAAAGTGGAAATGTGACATTTCAGCTACAGATTGCCCCCGAACAAAATTTCATCACAATTTGAGACTGGTGTGTTACCTCGTGGTCGGTCTCACGTGGAATGCCCCAGTGTAGAGGGAATCTACACAGTGTCCGATTCAACAGTACTTAATGCTCTAACCTGCTTCTGGTGACATTTCAAAACAAACTGTCCCCGGGCACCACATTTTTTTGCATTTGTTTCCCTTTGCTGGACAAACCTCATCAGTCGAAATATGGCCATGAAACTCGCAATCATAGCAACAGTTGACTTTTGATTTTCTCCCTACCGGTGCTGATGCCTTCTACCGTGCCGCGTAGGCCACCTCTACTGGCTCATTTCTGACGGAATTGACAGAACTGCTTGTTTCCCCGTCTCCTCCTCGCCACACCTGCAGTCGGTTCACCGCTCGGTCCTCAGACAACGCTATATCAGACAGCGCTTCAGGCGTTGTAGAGCAAGGTGATCCTCCACACAGAGACGATCGCGGAGACGACCAGAAGCACATCCTTCCTCAAACTGGTCCCGTACTATGTCGTCCTCCAAGTCTTCAAATGCACAAAACTTGTTTTTCTCCATTAGATTGAAAAAAAACGTAGCCACGAATTCACCAACCCTCTGACGGCACCTATGCATCTTGACCCGCTCAGCCATGGTATCTCTGGGCTCTTCAAATAGATACTGAGACAACGAGAGGCATTTTTCCATCACATTATCCTCTGACTTCACTGGAGCTTCTCCGCTGGCACCCGGGCGCAGCATGTGTCGGTGCTCTGTTCCTGTCATCGCTACCTCTGCCACGCGACGCTTCCGCCGGTCTTCCTGACCCAGGCAATGTAGCAGGAATGCTTGCTGTCTGGTTTGGTCCCAGTGCGACCAACCGATGGCCACTGAGTACAACTAAAATCTGCATACCATGCGGACCAAGGGATGCTCGCAAACTCATAGCCAGAGGGGTCCTGGGGTCCCGGGACCCCCCGAAGTTTTTTTGAGGGGCCCCTGGCATTGGTCTAAAGGGGCCCCCTGGCAGGGAAAGACAAATCCAGTCCCTCACAAAGGGCCCCCAAACCCCAGGCAAAGACCTTTGGCAGATAGCGGGATGCCCTCTGACCGGGAAAGGTAAGTGGGTACCCCGGCATGTACCTGTTCAAAAGGCGAGTACCGGAAAGGATGATCTTCTGCAAAAGAACCGTCGGCAAGGAAAGGTCCTCCTGCCATGGGATGATGCTGGTGTTTCGAGAAGGGTCCATGAAAGGCTCCCCTGGCATTTGCCTAAAATGGCCCCCTGGCTGGGAAAGGCATTTCCACTCCACCGCAAAGGGCCCCCAGACCCCATGCATAGACCCCTCTGGCAGGTAGCGAGATGCCCCTGAAAGGTGTCCTTGGGGAAGGTAAGTGGGCCTTCCGGCATAAACCTGCTAAAAGGCATATGCGAGGACAGGAAAAGATGCTCCGCAAAGGAGCCGCCAGCCAGCAAAGGTCCTCCTGCCATGGATGGTGTGCGTGTGTCGGGGAGGGAGCTCCAGTGACGTAACGTAAGCCAAAGGACCGCCAGATCTTGTCATATCGCACTCTAGAAATTCCTGGGAGGGAAAGGGAATCCCCTGGGCCGAGCCCCTTGCATGTCCTAAAGGGCCCCAATGCCCACCGACCTGGAAAGGTCAGTGGACACTGGGACCTTTCCAAGATACCTTCCCTGCCGGGCAGCTCCTGACAGGAGAGGTATCTCTGCCCTGGAATGACTGCCGGATGCCAGAGCCGGGCATCGTAGCGTCGTAACTAGGCGATCATCAAATCAATTCCATGGGAAATGTAGGCAGGTTGGCTCCTAGCAGGCTGTTTGATGTTTAAGATCCAGCAAAAGTGGGAGTTAGAGCAGGGAATGTAGATAATCCAGGGCCCAGCTTTCTCAATGGGAAGCTTGGTTATTATGGACAGGAAAGTAGGTTCTTACCAAGTATCCCTAGTGCTTTAGCCATGGGCAGGGACTTCATTTTAAATTCTTTTGAGGGACGCATGCGCCTCCCCTTAATGTTCATTTCAGCCCCACCCCAATGATGATTTCAGCCCCCTCAGTCTTGAAGTGGAACCCATAATGGTATGCCAGAGCACATGATTGCAATGACGTTTAAATGTGATGAAATATTCTGCAACTTTTCAAACGGCGGTACTAGTCAGCAACCAAATCCAAGTTACAGGAAGATTTCCTCGTCTGGGTAAGAGAATCCTGTCATGAAAGTTTGGGGTCCTTCTAAAAATAACGAGGGCACTCTCAAAAGCTCGAGGGCCCAACAGCATACTCCATGAACCGTCTAGATGAATTCAAGGGGATCCTGTAGAAAAATCCAGTGGGCTCTTCTTCGGCCTTAGTGGCCCATTTTAAACATTCTTGGGACCCTCGACCAATCAGAAGAGGATTTTTAAACCAACGAGGAAATAACTGAGGGGCCATGAGAAAATGTTTGAGAGGACCCCTGAAAATACCAAGGGCTTTCTCGAAAACTCGAGGGGTCTAAAAAATCTCTCCTGGGCCCTTCGAATGAACTGAAGGAATGGCCCTCTCTCAGGCCTGAGATTTCCGATTTGAGGACATCTCGTTCTTCTCATCATTCATCTCAAGGACAAGTTGATTTATTCCTAAATTTTTTAGATGCTTCCATCATTTCAGAAAGGGTGTTTTGAACTGGCAGAGATGTTGTCTGAGACCCTCTAAAATATCAAGGGGCCTGTCGAGACGCTTGAGGACCCACAAAACTCCAAAGGGTCCGCTAAACTAGTTCAAGGAGAGGCCCCTCCCTTAGGCCTAAAGAATTCCTTTGAAATCGAATTCCTTCAAATCCCTTGCAACGAAATTCTGAATTCATTTGCAGGGCCTTGATATTTTAAGAAGACACCACAGACGTAGAAAAGAAACACCGGACAAAGAAATGCTTCAGGCCCGTTTGAAAATATCAAGGACTCCCTGAACAGATCGACAGCCCCACAGAAAAACTCCAATGACCCTTTAGATGAATCCAAGGAGAGGCCCCCTAAAATCTAAGGGACCCCCACTGTATTCCTCTCGAAGGCGCATTGGAGTTTTCGTGCGACCCTCAAACATTTGAGAGGTCCCATTGGTATTTCGAAGGGTCTCTGAAACATTCAGGATAGGAGTTTTTAATAGGATGAGAAAATGTCTAAGGCTACCTGCAAAAACATTAAGGGGTTTCTCAAAAGGCCTGAGGTTCCACGAAACTCGATGGGTCCTTAAAGAAAGGAAGGGATCTCCGTGGCGTTTGAGGACCACTCTTGAAATTTACTCGGAATGTCCTTGATGTTTTCAGAGGCACCTCAGATATTCTGGAATGGGTGAAGAGGACGAGTAAATGTTTCATGGGCCCTCTGAAAATATCAAGGGCACCATAGAACGTTTAGGTGCCCTCAAAAAACTCAACGGACACCTTATATAAATTCAAGGAGAGGCACTCCCGAAAGTCTATTTGAACTGATCTAGAGGACCCACTGAAATGTTTGTGGGCCCCTTAAGCCTTCGAGAGTGCCTTCAGTACCTTCAGAGGGTCCACATTCAGGAAAGTAATTTTAAGCCGGACAAGGAAATGTTTGTGGACCCCCTAAAGATGTCAAAGGCCCTCCCAAAAAACATGAGGGGTTCCCCCGAAAAAAGTGCTGGGTCCTCAAGATGAATTCAGTGAAGACCCTTAGGACCACGGAGAAGGTCCCGTCTTGAACTGATATAGAGGGCCCGTCAGAGTTTTTGTGGGCCTTTAACATGCGCACTGGAAGGAAGGGGGGTCTTTTTGCGCCCCCCCCCCCCACCTGTTTTTCTTTAAAACCTCGAGAACGCATTGGAGCTGGCTGCTGCTACTTCGTGGCATTTATGGCAACGAAATAACTGACGCAGAAAAATTGAAGATTGGCCGAAAATTTTTGGAGTTTCAAGCATCTGAAGTCAAACAAACATAACGAAAATAACGATTGTTGCCGACAAACGGGAACTTTACGAAAGGACCCGCGTCCTACCTAAGATTACCGTTTGAACACAATCAGACGTCATTCGGGCATAAGTGATGGTCAAGGTTATCAAAGGTCAATGGTATCCTTTGCGATATGTCAGTCTGTATGAAATATGCCTTCAAAGGCCCTACTAAAAACACGTTTGGCACATTGATGCCCATATGTGTTTACATATACTTACATATAGTATATATATATATATATATATATATATATATATATATATATATATATATATATATATATAATCTTTACTTTTTACAGCGCTCAAACCGTGTAACTGGGTTCATTATAGTGAAATAACTGTAACGCATACAGGTAACATTAAACCTACTTTTGGTTAAAAAAACTTCATCCAAGGTCAGTGACCTTGCCTCACTTCTTTTGACCTTGCGGAAAACTGAGAAGTAAACGCTAGAAGTGATCATATGTACCGATATTGGCTACCTTTACTGGGAATACCCCAAAAAATGCGTGTAGCACCCACATCTACACTCAGGCTATTCCGTGTTTCTCGAGATCTGATCTCCGAAAGATAAAAAATGACGCCATAGGTCAATGGCCTGCCATGACCTCGACCCGAAATCCTTAGTCAAGACGCAAAATGAATGGATATTGTCGTATTCCACGTGTTAATGTTCAAACAAACACCCTTTTCCTGTTTTGTTCGAAAAGTCGTACGGAATGGCCTGGACGGGCCGAGAAAGTGCCCAAAGTTGACCTTTTCAATCCCATTTGACCTAGAAGATATTGACCTAGGATCATGAAAACCGTCCATAATGTAAATCGTGATAGCCTCATTCTGTTCATAAAATTTCATGTCTCTAGCTCTTTCCGTTTCCGAGATCGGAGGAGAGCACTTTTGTGCCCCCTTCCTGTGCGCGTGAGCACGAAATCCTCTTCCACTGCGCGTGTTAACTCGCTGAGTGGACCCTTGATCATCATGTTTTCAGAGTAATTCTTAACAATGCCCTAGAGTGGTTTAACGATTTTTCCTTAATGTTTTAGGGATTTTCTGGAAACATCAAGGGCCCTGTCCTTAGTGGCACCACAACTATTCTAATGAGGCGTTGGATAAATGTGATGTATATATGTGTATATATATATATATATATATATATATATATATATATATATATATATATATTCACACGGAACCTCACCACCATGAACACTTTCCTCGTCGCACCATCACCTCGAACATAAAAGTCCTAGCGAAGGCAACGAATAAACGGCGCCTAGAGGCCCTCGAAGCCACATTTATTCGGGATATGGACCCACTAATAAACCGCCAGGTTAACGCGCGTGGGAATCTCCAGTTGTTTGAAGGCCGCCACTAGGGCCTAGACGATGAGTTAGCGAATATGTGCTGTACTGGTCTTTCGTATATTGTTTTAGAGCTGCTTGTACATGTTTCATTGAATCAGCGAACCAGAAGATCCATGCCTTTATTAACCATGTACTTTATTTTTCAAATTTAAACCAAATGTCGTTGACCCCATGCCTATGTGTCAGGATGTCTCATGTGTTTTCGAAACCTTGGATCGATAGTAAAATATGATTTTTTTCTCGTTCTTTATATTCCAATGAGCACTGGCAATGCTCTTAATGCACATCCATTGGAATCAAAACGACTTATACGAACAATCGAAGCCATGTCAAAAAAGATCATCAGTGCCAAGTCCGTTGCAGTTTTTAACAAATAACGTATGCGTAACGATATGCTTCCTAGCTTTAATAATATATATATATATATATATATATATATATATATATATATGTATATATATATGTGTGTGTGTGTGTGTGTGTCTGGAGGAACGTTAGGCCGTGAGGCCCCTCGAACCTCCCTCCCCAAATTATTTACACAAAACGGCATCCCCGGCCATGGGAACGCCCGTAATGTTAAAGGGGCCCCGCTCAGCCTTGGGGCCTCCCTCATCCTCTAGGAGCCCCCCGAAAGAATCCTAGCCACGCCACTGCCTGCCGGTACGTAAGTGGGCCGTGGCAACGGACTGTGCAGGTCACCGTCTTGTTTCCAGCAGCGGCCTGACAGGATTTCCAGTTATCGAAGGTCGCCAGTTCGCCGGGATGTCCGGCCCTTGTATTGCAGCCGTCTCCCAGTGTGACCGCTGTCCGCCTCAGTTCCTGAGCTGAGCCGGGCACCACCGACCAGCAGGACGTCCTGTCGTGGCCAGCTGTAATGTCACGATGTCACGTCCAGTGCGTGGCCCTGATTTTCCTGACGCCGTTTGAGACGCCGACTTGCGATGCAATTTACGGCATCGCTTTGTCATCGCAACGTTATTACAGCACTCGATTGCTGAAAATTATCAATTTGCCGTGGCGATCATTTCCGGCCGTCGTCAGCCAAATCATTTGTCTGGCGCGTGACGTCACCTGCGACCCCAGCACCTCGCCAGATGTCCTACGCACAGTCGTTCAGCATTGTGCACAAGGTCAGGGTGCAAAGCCTGACAGCCTCGCCCCGCTCCTGCAGATATGCCGGAGCGCGCTCTCACGGAGCTATTTGCTCGCCAACGAGTAAATGGCTGAGCAGACGTCAAAGATCCTGCTGACGCACGGACGCCGTCGGCGACAGAAAAACGAAAAACACCATCTGGTGACACAGATAACACGTCAACAGCCTGAAAACAATATCTCACCCGCGCTATTTTCGCTTGAATTTGTCCGTAAGGCGTTTCTTGTGACTTCGTGATTTCAGTTATTCAGCGTATGCCAGAGTGTCGCAGTTTATCACTCTCTGCTCGTGGCGAAGGGTCTGGCCTTGATGCAGACAGAACTACCCTGGACGGGAACTACGCCTGACAGGACAGTCGTCTGGATTCCTTGGCGGTCCGTAGCCATCCGGTGCCTGGCCGTCGTGTCACATGCATCGGCAACGACAAAACCAGGTCCGTTGGTCCGAACATACATCGGCTGATTTTAAAAGCCACGAACTCAATTCAAGCCAAGAAACTGTTAAAACGTCCAGCATTCTTTGGCTGAGTGCAGTGATGGAACACGTGGATCCGGGCGAATGTCAGCTATGAGTATTCGTGGTGTCTTACGAATAGCGTGTGCCTAAATGAAAAGACTCTCGACACTTTATGTGGTTAAGAAAGGACTTTGCTCCCCTTGGATCGACAGTTTTAGAAAACCAAGTGGTCTCATGGTCTAAAGTAAAAATTTCAATGTTGTGACGTCAGTTTTTTGGCTTATGCCATTAACAAGAACTAATGTCGCATGGCTACTGCGATACCATTGTACGTGGGTAGAGCGATCGATAATGGTTTGAGCGTCGTTGGTCGGGATTCAGGAGAGTGTAAGAATGAGTCATCTATGCTATTTTCCCATGACGCAAGAACAGTTTACAGACAACGAATGGATATTTGATTGTGAAACATACACAGGGCGAGGTAGCCATGGGGTCAGAGGGGCTTCAGCCCCTCCATTTTTCAGGCTGGGGAACGTAGCCACCGCACTTTTTCAACACTGAAGATATGGGCTATGTTTGTTTACCACTAAGTCATTGTTGCAAAATAGAAGGAATGCATAACCCTGAAAATAATGCTAAAAACTAGGCCTTTCAATGTAAAATTCAGCTCAGCGAACAGAAGGAGAAGAAACCAACGTGGAAGGTCGAGGGGGAGCAGGCGAAGGAAAGAAACAATTTGCGCAGCAAGCAGCACAGACCGAAGACTTTTCGTATGCAAAAGTAGCAAGGGGAAACGCTGTGGTTCCGTTGTAACCAACACATTTGGTTGTAGCGATGGCGTTGACCGAAAAAATGAACGCCATCAGCCGATCCTGTTGGCTTCCGTGAGTGAAAAAAAGACCTGGGAAAGCCTCAACAAGAAAAGCATTTCTCGGTTTTTAGTCTGGAACTGAGGAAAAGTTCATCTGGTGGCTACAGGTGGCAAAAAGCGGACTGGTCAGTTTTTTCGGGTTGGATGCGAGTTAGGGTTTGATGTCATAAAAACTCTAATATTTCGGCACAACTTGATTTACCTCCGTCACTGGGATCAACGACTGACGGGCATAAAAAAGTGGCAGTTACAAAAATAAGCCCGCAATTGATGGTACGTACATATCAGTACTAGTTGAGGCATGCATAGCCTGAAACAGAAGTCCTGAGAGACTTTGATATGTCATAGTACTTACCTGCCCTGCAATTATGCCATACAATAGGTTTAAGTGCGGCAATTCCACCGGAAAAATATGCCGAAGAAATATCGTGCAAATTGACCGTGCTCAACGCACGAAACGGGCAGGTTGGTAACGGACTGGTTATTAGGCTATTTCACGACGCTCTCTACTGCCAAGGCCATTTTGCGTCGCAACTTCTCATAGCGGTTGTTGCGAGGAATGATGAAATGATGAAACGGGCAGGCAGACATTTATTGTGACAAGTGGGGACCTTGTGAAAGGACTAACGTTCTACGTAAGAGGACCGTTTGAACGTTATCAGCCAACATCATTGGGGCATAAGTGATGGATGTACCAAGACCAAAGCCAGGATCAGTAAGGGTACAAGTCGTCAAAATTCAAGGTCAACCAGCTTGTGACCTGATCCAGATTTGCTTTGCAACATGTCGGTTTGTACGAAATATGCATTCCAAGACCCTAATAAAAACACGTGTGTGCACACTGATACGTTTACATATACCAGGGGCGATGCAAGCCAAGGCCATCAAAGGTCATTGTTAACTATTCTGCGACCTGGTCCAGATTTGCTTTGCAGCGCGTCGATTTGTATGAAATATGCACTCCAGAACCCGAATAAAATTATACTTGGCACACAGTTACGCATTTCCATTTGCGTCCATTATGGGAACTGTTTGCTATGTATGTAATTGTTACGTTTTCTAGAAATTAAATCGTGTAATTCGGTCCATTATAACGAAACTGCCTTAGCGCAAACAGTTCCACATAAAATATATTTTGGGTCAAAAACTTCATCCCAGGTCAAAGACCTCGCTTCACTTCTTTTGACCTTGCGGAGGCTAATAAATGCTAGAGGTGATCAAATGTATCGATGCTGGCTAACTTCGCTGAAAAAAGCTAAAAGATGAATTTAACGTCTTTATTTACACTCAAGCAACACCAATATCCTGTGTTCCTCGCAATGTGATCTGCAAAACAAAAATGGAAATGACGCCATAGGTCAATGGCCTTACTGAGGCCGAAATCCTCAGTCAAGATGGCAAATGAATGGAAATTGTCGTATTCCACTTTCCAACGCTCAGCCACACACCCTTTTCCGCCCCGTTTGAATAGTCGTACGGAATGGCCTGTACAGGCCGACAAAGTATGCATAGTTGAGTGCAAAGTTGACTTTTTCGACGCCGTTTGACCTTGAAGATATTGACCAAGGGTCGCAAAAATTGCGCACTATATCACTTTTTATGATCTCAACCTAACCATCAAATTTCAGGTTTCTACCTCTTTCCGTTTCTGAGATCAGAGGGGCAATTTTCCCCTTCCAGTGCGCGTTAGCGCGAAATCTCCTTCTACTGCGCTTGTTAAATGGAGTGGGAACATTACATTAGTACCACCCCGAACGTTGCATTTACTGAAAATTGTGATTCCAGCAATACGTCACGTGCCTGCTTTGCACATGGTTGCCGACCTGAAATTCAAGGTATTTTTATCTGTATTGTCCAGAGGTGGCCATTGACTGCGTTAATTTTGTCTGATTTTTTTTTGTATTGTCGGTCGGAAAATTACAGATGAATCAGTTGCGTTCAGACATTAAAAATGTCAACGACCTGCTTTTGCCAAAAATATCACTGATTGCTACTTATTGCTAAAATAAAGGACATACTTTTGGTAAAATATCACTGCGTTGTGAACAATGTGTAAATATTAATCTCGTTCAAAAGTGCAACAGTACGTATCCTTTTCAAACAAAGTCTTAGCAATAAGAAATTCACAAACGGCCGGAGCTGAAATGTCCATTAGTCCGAACTTTAAGTCGGCAGGGTGGTCCTTCAGGCGGACGCTGATAGGCCAACCAGTCTCATCAACGCAGCCGGCGCCGCACTTGCAAGAAAGCTTGCACACAGCGCCCTATACCTCTCCTCGAGACGCGGGTTCGGCTTGATCGGCGTGAGGTGTCGATCGCGCAGTGCTGGAACGGTTGTCACCCCAATGTCATGAGACCGGAGGAATCTGGATATGACTTCACTCTTTTGACGTATGGTGTGGAGGTGAACATTCGTCTTGTTGCTTCCGGTGTTTTTGTCGTGTCGGTAGCACTTGAGACTGGTGGAGATGTCTTTCGTATCATTGCCTTTCGTATGAACTATTCTAGGATAGCCATTCGATAAGTTTTTGGTATTCGTGAGTTCCTTGAGATCTTCCTTGTCCCAGTAGATGTTATGGATCCTGATCGTAAGGCATTTTGTATGACAGGTCTTCATGTTTATTGGGTGGTTTTGATTCATTTCTTTAAGAATGCATTCGATGTCGTTGACTTCTTGTATATCATTGTTTTTAGCTTGCTGCCAGCTAGATGTACCGGAGTATCCACGAATAGCAGCTGTCCGATTTGTTCGAACTCCATAGCAAGCTGGCGTCTAGCGGGTAGTTTTCAGATTTCTATGAAAATACTAGCATATCCTTGTTTGGCATTCCTTCTTAAAAATGGACTTTTTCACCTCGTGTGCATTATCTATCGAATGAGCTACCCAAAATGTCGCTAGTTGCCGAAGCTATTCTGTAACTGCAATTGCTGAAGCACTCCGTTCAGTTAAAACGCTGGAAGCTCTGAACTCGGCGAAGATTTAACCGTGCAAAATTTCAAACATCTTGGCCCATAATCCAAAGAGATTTGAATGACAACTGGCATTTGTTGGAATGGTGTTGAAAAGAGCCTCTTGGGAAGAGAGAGGGAGAGAGAGAGAGAAAGAGAGAGAGAGAGAGAGAGAGAAGTAGAGAGAAAGAGAGAAGAGGTTCAATGATCAAGCGTCTACATGTTTTACAGATTGTCGAGGCGGCCCTCCCTCCCCCTCCCAACTTCCACATCGTGCCCACGCCTCTGAACATACATACATACATACATACATACATACCTACATACCTACATACATATGTACACACACACACACACACATATATATATATATATATATATATATATATATACGCTTGCGTCATGGAAAAAGTGCTTATGATTCTTTCATGCATTCACGCGGATCGTTACCAGCGACTCCTCAGCCACCTACTCTATTACAAACATGATATTGCGTTTGTGACGTATTGGGGACCGCCGTCCGCCATCTGCCGTCAGCAACATAGAGTCATGTGTCATGAACTCTGGCGCGGGCCGCCCGTGCGGCCGCCGGTCAACGGTCGTTCGTTTACCGTGCAGGCGCACCGAAATCCGGGCCGGTGACGCGGCTCGGTCCGGCATACGGCAGATGCGTGTGGTGAACGCTCTCATTTATGACTGCTGTGGGTCTCCGTCGCGTGCGTTGCGTTCGTCCGTCGTTTCGCTGCTCATACATATGTATGTGACAACGTCAATACATTTTCGTTTCAGTTTTGTGGCTAGTCTGCTTGCAACATGCATGCTAATTTCATGTGGGTAAGTAACAGTAGTAGTAGTAGTAAAAGTAGCAACAACTGCAGCAGTAGTCGAAGTAGTAAGGAAGTAAGCGTGGTGCAAAACCACCTGATTAAAAGAGAAATCTTTTAGGTCTTGTACTCAGCCGTCTAGTACAGCTTCTAAATGTGTACGACCGAAGGCGTACGACCGACCTTACGACCATACGACCATACGACCGATGTGCAGGCTGTTTTATGGCGCTGAACAGTTGGCCAATGTTTCCTTCCTCAGCCATGCAAGTCTGACACGTTCATGCTCTATTCGATACTCGGCTCTGGCGCTCTAAGAGATGCCACGGCGGGCGCGCCCGGGCACCAGTTGGAGCCCGTGCCGGGCCCGACCTGCTGCAGTTGGCGGGACATTCCGCGGTGGCCGGCGGGCCTGGTTCTACCGTCATGCACGTATCCTTGAACATTCCTGTTTGACTTGCGTTGAAGATCGCGCTGCTGATAGCCGCCCGCAGACGGTTGTACCTCGATAAACGGGCAGGAGCGGGCGGCGACAGCCCGGCCCGGCCAGCGGCGGCCGGCGGCCCGCGCTTCGGGCCAGCGTCGCTCGGCGGCCTCTCCGACTGCGACCATTCGTGACCGGCCGCGGCCCCTGCAACCGTCAGCTTCCACGAACCGGCCCTCCGCGCCGTTGGAGATTTGAAATTTTAAAAGCTGCCGTCCGGCTGCAGGATGACCTTGGCGTTGCAGGGTGGCGCTGCTCGGGGAGGGCGCGCGGCCGCGCCGGGCCGGTGCGGCCGCCTGGTGTCGGCGCCAGGCAGCCGCGCCGGGCCGGTGCGGCCGCCTGGTGCCGGCGCCAGGCGGCCGGGACAGGGGAGCGCTCGGAGACAGGCCACGGCCGAGCGGCGGTCAGCCGACCGCCGACAAGGTCGAGGAACTGGGATCAACAGGGACGGGCTGGTGGGCTGCCATTTTCTCACTGGAGCGTCTGGGTTCTGAACATGATACGATGATGCCTCAAGACCTCGAATGTTGCAGAAGGGCCCAAAGACGACGTGGGTACTTGGAACTGACTGTTTATGCTTGCTTCTTTGTGGGGCGAGGGAGTGTTATATAAACTCTCTTGGCGGTTTTCGAAAAAAATACCGACATCCAGTTTGGTCGACTGTTTAGAAATGGACTTGGCGGATCTAAAGAAGGCCACTAATGCGTCCTAAGTAATCAATTTCCGAATTGGTTGGGAAGGCAGCAGCACTGGTTGATCGGGGGGGGGGACATCGGGGCCTTGGCCCTTCCTTTCGTTGGAAAAGGGAGGCTAACATGTCGTTTGACTCCAGGTTTAGATATCAGAAAGTGTAATTTTTTGCTCCGGATTTTTCCTTTAAATATGCGTGAACTTTCGAAAATGGCGAGACAAAGTGGCGCGAATCCGGGAGAAATCAGCAACTGGGGATAGGTCAGGGTACACGGATGGATTCGATCTGGCCCACCCCACTTTACTGTCTGGTCTGGATCGGCCCTGAGGCAGCAGCCCTACCATCGAAGCAGCGCCCCTTCAATTTTAGATAACGTTTGGCGTTTTCCGGAATACACATGAGTAAAATGGGTTTGATGTTACAAGAGACCTAAATATTTCGATACAGCTTCTGACGCCTTCGTCAGTGGGATCATCGATCTAATGTGATCGTTGACGCAGGCTGTGATGTGCCGCAATATTGGTGGGAAACATTTGGGGATAACATGAGAGATAATTATCAAGCTGTGTCGAAATATTTTGGCTTTTAAAAGCATGAAAGCTGATGTGCACACGGTCATTCCAAAAGCTTATTCATTAACAGGTAAGTGAAAAGTCCATTATGGACTCACATAACTAGACAATTTTTACATTAGCCATATGATGTTGCACATCAACTTTTAAACTATGTTATGTTGCACATAAACTTTTTGCACATAAACTTTGCACACAAACCAAAACTGACTCTGGTTTTACGAACCTTGGAAACTCTCCCACACTGATGCTTTTCGTACTATTAGCGTCGAAGGATTTCTTAGCCTTCAAGTGTTAAATATGTAAAATGTCAACCTTTGGCCACCGAAGCCAGTGAATGGTGAAACACTGATAGAACCAGTGTTCACAACCAATTATTAAGCAAAATAGGAACTATGGCGATTTTGCCTCCAAGCAACCCAAAATGCTGGCACTAATTTAAAGGCCTGAGTGTTGCTCTGGTTTTCGCTTCCGATTAGAAATGTTATTAATGCTGTTACAGTGAGGCCCCAAAAATAATTTCGGGACGGAGGCGCAGCCCTCTTAGCTCGTGGCTTCGTGACTGCAGCAGACAGAAACACAGCGGGCAGAGTGAATAGGCATCAGAGTGAAGGAGAGATGCCTGAGCACCAGCGGCTCGTCTTCGGATGTCTGATAACGAGGACTACTCCTGATGCGGTGCGGGTTGTCTCCAGAGGGGTAATGTGCGGTCGGGCGTGGACCTTCTCCAAACACGAAACAATACACGGCGAGTGCATGTCGTCTCACGTGCAGAGCAGGCTAAAGACAAGAAGCGGTGAGTGGGCGCCTGCGGTCTGTGTCCACGTCCCTGCGCTGCTTAGTCGGCCGGCCGGCCCGCGCGGCGGCCGGGCCGCCGGGCGGCGCGGGGCACGGCGCGGCGCGCGCCGGCAGGCCCGAGCGCCGGTTGCACGAGGCGGCGCGGCGGTGAGCGGCCGGCGCCCCTGCCTGCAAGGTCACGCCGGTGGCAGGTGCCGGGCCGGCTGTCGGCCGGCGCCCAGTGGCGGCGGCCCGGCCGGCGAGCGGCCGCTGCTCCCCCTGCCGGCCCCACCGCCGGCCGACGCCCGCGCGACGCCATCTTGACCGTCGGCCATTTTTTGCGGCCGGTCAGCGGAATTCTGGAAAGGACCTCAGACGAGTCGAATCGGAGCCGGGAAAGCACAGGTAAGCGTTTGGGATGGCGCATAGCGACGCCATCTTCCATTCAGCACTTGCGACTGAAGCGATAACTGTGTGGTATTTGCGCAATGCTCTTGCGCATGAATTGTTGCCCTTCTTATGTTTCGGCCAACTTTCTGGAACACCATGAAACAGTTGGAAAATTCAGAAATGTCGCAGTTCCTGTCCAATATTTTCTTAAGTTCATTTCACGCAGAAAAGAATAGGATGATATAACATTGGATTCCGGTAATGACGATGGTGACGGGGTAAGTCAGAAATCAAATACATTTCAGTTTGGACCCGATTTTGTAGGCTGAATTAAAAATGCTATCGATGTACTTTCCGAGTTCGGTAAATGTCTAATATTTCAAGAATTTTTGTGTTTGCATTCACATCTTCATATGTTTATTTTTAAGCTTTACCACTTTTTCCCACACCTTCGTGCACAATACAAAACCGAATTCCTTCGTTTCTTGCTGAATGACTACACACGATAGGAAAAAAATGATACCTATAATTTTTTTTCGCTCTGAACATTTGGGTCATAATTAGTCAGAATAATGGTCACATCTCGTGCACGGTAACTATCGCAGTCTGTAAGCTAAGCCCACTTGGAAAGAAGTATGAAATGAGCAGGCCAATTTATTTTTTCATACCTTTTTGTCAGCATGCTATGTAAGCGTATAAAAGGGATTAATATTTCCATTGTATAGCTGACCTCAAAAAAGACCATACAGCCATAAAAGTGACAAAGTGAAATGAACCACGCCATTCATACTGCAAGGAAGTTTTGAGTTTGATGATAAAGAACAATGAACTCTGCATTTAGGTTTCCTGAACTATGGCGTCTTAGGATCGCTACGTTTGGTCGCCGTCAATACGAATCGCTGTTTGCACTAACCGCGAGTGGTTCAAGATAGTGACACCGTCGTCCATTACGCACTGACCATGTGACAGCAGATTGCTGAACTCGCCGGGCATACATCCGAAAGAACGGCGGTGAACTGGAAATTGCCTTGGTTTATGTTTGCTGTAATGGAAAGGGAAGAGACAGATGTTCTAAAATTATGCGTCCAACATAAGAAAGGTTCTGTTGCAGCCTATACTCCAACAGTCTAAAAAAAAAAGAAAATGTAATATTCAGTGTTCTAAAACAAGCTCGTTATCTGAACACGACACTGGTTGCGTATAAGACTGTGTAAAGATAAGGTTGGCAAGCATGGACTTCGAACCGACAGAAATATCAACTCCTTGAACACTTGAGTGGAAGGACTATTGCAATATTGCGCAAGGATGCCTGATTCTGGGCTAGCCGTCAAAAGGTGGGTTATTCATTTCTTACGGAAAAGAACATACGATCTTTTCCGTACGCAAAATAGCAAGCTTCATCGTGGTTGAAATTTCGGGGAGAGAGGTTGAGGGCCAAGACCCCCAATTTTCAGTGATTTTGACATCATGTCTATGATGATGACTAACAGAAACGGCGTGAAACCCTACTCAAACCTCCTTATTGGTGTAGGGCCGATGATGGACGTGGAATCCTGACCGAAAAAAGTGCGCTCTCTGCTTTTATGACTAGTTTTGCTCTAAAATGGCGATTGGCGACAGCTCTGAATATGTTGACATGATTTAGAAAATCGGGTCACGCCTTTAGTAACAGCACCTTTAGCAACTGTTTGACGGATACTTACAACGATAAAACTAAAGGTACACCATATATAATACAAGGTGTGCGTCAGTTTCGTGGCGGGACATCGAACGGTAGTCACGGGAGCCGGGGAATAATTGGCAGCTAGGTGGCCTTCCAGCCTTTATGGTATGGTTCCACTGGGTAAAACGAGTCCCTGGCTGCAAAGACCAGCTTGCGTCGCACGAACGGTGTGACGGATTACCATCAGCGGCTTACCAAACCTGGTCACTTGTGGATTTGGGTGTGGTAAGAATTTCCCTGAAGTGGGCAGTAAAAGTTCAGTTCTATGCATTAAAGACTAAATAAAAATACCAATGAATGATATATAGAGAATCGTTTTATGCATTAAAGACTAAATAAAAATACGAATGAATGATATATAGAGAATCATCTTCCCCAAAACTTCTAATGCGTTATTTTCATGCGGTTTTACGTGCAATTTTTATGGCTGGAGTCCATCTTGAGTAAGCCTTCGGAGATCGTGAAAATCCTGAACACTTGCTGTATATTTCCCGTCGAGACCTTTGGGCTCTCGATAAAAGACACTGTCACTATTGCTGGAGATTTTTCTGTGGTTGTAAAACCCGTACGTAACTACACAAATGTAACTCCCTCTCTTCGCCATTAATGTCAGCTACTGCGTTGGCCGCCTAGCGGCAAGAATACGAAACATTTATGGAAAGGACATAAGCGCAAGATTACTATAAATAAGCTTCGCGAGGTAATTTCAGGTTTTCAAACATTGCCGCGCCGATTGACGGGGAATTCCCGATCCCGGCATCTACAAGAATCTATCAAACATAGTTTGTATCATGGCTGATATGCAGGAGCGGTGGAACCTCTCTGGAGGTGGTGGGCAAACGTGATTTTTACATCGTTTCTTTGCATGCAATGCCATAGCGTTAATGTTAAATCCTGTTTCAAGTTGGAGGGGGCGGGGGGCAGTTGTCCCCCTTGCGCCCCCGGTTCCAAAGTCACTGCTAACATGTGTGGAAGTACCATATTGTATGTAATGAGTTGCATGCACATAATTTCACTGTGATAAAGATTTACTTCGCCTCTCGTGGTTATGAAGTTTCTTCAGTAAGATTAAAGACATAGTGCCGTCAATAGAGTAGCATCCCGTGTTTTGGGAAAATGACACATTTTTAGCGTAATTTTCTTCAGGATGTCACGGTCAGTCTGTTGGTTGGCACGTGACTACCAGGGAAGAAGGCTTCTAAAATTCTTTGTGGGCGCCCTTAGTTCTCAGGATTTTCGTAACGACAGGGCCCGGCTAATCCTGGTCCCATAGAAAACAAAAATTGGCCGGATTTGTGCCACGTTTTCAGGTTCCGCAACGTCAGATTTATATATCCCTTTTTTGGACAAAAATGCAAATATTTCGGACCCTAAGGCGGGCGGGGCTCCCTAAGGTGCGCCTATGGGTGTACTTCAGTTGTGCGGCACTTTACTCTACCACTTCAGTAAAAGTATGTTATTTCTCAGAGTTGAGGAGCAGGATCCGCCGGCACCGAGTCAAAAACTCTTCCGATTTAGTCACTATTTTGGTGTTCCAGAAATGCTTTTCCATAAAAAAAATAACAAATGAACGAAATGCTTTGCAAGATTTCACCAAAAGTTACAAACTTCCCCTTTCTCCAGCCCAGAAGTTAGGGGGGTGGGCAGCTCTCCCTGGCCTGTCCCTTCCCGCGTCTTCCTATGTGCTGCAACAGCACATGCAGTTTCTCTAACTCCGAAAGACGTATTACAGTTAGATGCCTATTCTCCATGTCTTTTTCTGCTACTGCTTTTGTTTATGGGTCTTGGTCCGACCCGACCAGTGCTGCTGCTGGCGTATGTCTGCTTATTTCCGTCACCATATTATACCATTTTCTTGCTGTATACCTTTGCCACTCTGTCACATGAATTCATGTCGATTTTCCTTAAATTATGTGGATTGGCTAGGCATGATTCATGGTACTTATTGATATTTGGGTGGCTAATGTTCTCCTTTAGGACTGAAGACATGACAGTGAATTCAGAATGAAGGAGACAATAGGCAGTGTATAGATTTTCACAGTTGATTGAATCCTGGTAAGTTGAAGTTAAAGATACTGATCATTCGGGTGGTCAAAAACAAGAATTTCGAATTGATTGTTTCCACAAGAACTGTCAGCTATTGCGACATGCAGGCGATGTGGTGCTTGTATCACTTGACAGACTCAGTTTTATTTGGTCATTTATTGGATATTAACCCCTATATATATGTATATATATATGCATTTATATATGATTTGTATAGATATGTATATATATGTATATATATATACATATATATGTATAAATATATACTGCTTTATGACCGTTCTGGTGTATCTTTCTTCAAACCACAGCATAGTTTTTAAATAAGGTGGTCAGAGTTACTCATTTATTACCGTTTCAGAGAAATCATTTTCTAACCTCAGGATAATTTCGTTCGCAGAATGGCAGAGTGCTTCTTTTTCAGTACTAATGAACGGAACAATCGTTATTAATGAATGCACTAAAGATATATATATATATATATATATATATATATCCTGCTTTCCTTGTACACTTGTGCCTTCTTCTGTCACTAAAGAGTGCAGATATTGTTTTTAGAGTCATAAAGTGACGAACTGTTCTTGAATTTATGGGTACACAACTAAGTTTGTGGGTGCATATGCACTAAAAAAGAGATCTAAAGTTACGCGCGTATGACCAGCCATATGACCAACCATTATAATAAGCCTGAAGTCCAAATGAGATCCCTTTTATGTTGCTTGTCTGGTACCCCAGCATATCTCGTTTTGCTAGATTTTGGTTTTTAGAAAACGGCGATTTCTCCACATCGATGTCTGACGTTCAGTTTTCAGGAGCGGCGTAGTTTAACGCTCCATTTATTCCTTTTACGTCGACAGCCAGTGGCGTTTGAGTCCCAGCTAACAGCACGCTCTCCGCAGATTTGCGCGAATACCGCTGTCGACTTTCTGCCGCAGCGAAGCGCAGCCTCGCAGCTCAGCCGGCTTCAAAACTCAAGATCCTGACGCAACTTCTTGCAAGAACGCAGCAAAACCTGCGTCCTTGTGGCTGCATTGGGGCCACGGCACG
Organism: Capitulum mitella; assembly: GCA_030062745.1. NCBI lineage: Eukaryota > Metazoa > Arthropoda > Thecostraca > Pollicipedomorpha > Pollicipedidae > Capitulum > Capitulum mitella. Next base: position 3,940,075 of record CP099847.1, on the reverse strand, counting down.
GGATGCACTTTTTCCTCGCTTAACATTGAAATCGATATCTGAGGCGGCAGTAAAAACTGACCTACTTTGCAAGCGCTGGGCAGCAACGCGCAAAAACGTGGGGGTTACGAACGCCGACAGCGCCGCCCAGCGGCCGTATCGCGCAACAGGCGGCGCCCGATGGCCGGCCGCGCAGACGTGCCGGGCGCAGCGGCGGCGGCGGGCGACGCGGCCCGGTGCGCCGCTGCCGGCCGCCGCGTGCGGCCGGACCGGCGCTGTCGAGGTGGGCTCCGGGGACTGTGCGGCCTGTCGGCGTGCTGGTGAGCGTGGCCGGCTCAGCGGCGGCCTGGGGCAGGAGAGAGGGTACGCCGGCACCTCCCGCCTGGAGTTTGCGCAGCAGTGTTGCGTCAGATGCGAGACAAACCGTTTTGCCCATGCATTGGAATGCTGACGAGAACGGTGAGTCATCGATGAATCAAAACTGAACGGTCTGTTGCCTGCGGTTATTTGCCGAGGAAACATGTGTTGGAGGAGTTTAAAAGAAAAGCTGTACCAGAAGACCGACATGCATCTGATGTTGTTCCCTGAAACGTTTTTGACGCCTTGAAATGAATACGCCATTGCACAGAAACATTGGAAAACACCTGGGTCTTATAACTGAACCCCCTTTTTCGATTTGTTTTTAGCCCAAAACAAAGACCATCAAAACAACTGGTCAAAGTGTTGTACTTGCCAACTTGTTTTACAGCTGGCCGAAATCTTATACGTTGCAGTTGTGTTGCTCCATTTGAAGTCTTCACAAAAAAAACGCTCGTTTCGCCCCCCTGTGTTATGCCGTGTACCAGCGACAGTTGTATGGCTGGAAAATCGCCATGCGGCGAAGTTTTTGACGGTGTTTTTGCTACATAAAGCAAAAGAGAATTTGAAATTAAAATTGTTAAGGGTTTCATCCAGCACTAAAACGACGGAACAGATGTTAAAAAGAACAGGCAGAAATCCCAAGCACGTTTTGGAATGCATGTTTTAAATTGCACCTCATTTATGAGTGTTTTTTGTCACGTATGCTGCCATAAAAAAGTAAAGCGTTACCCCAAGGACAAGAGACACCGTAGCAGACTTTTTACATTGCCAAAAGTTGATTAAACTGAATGTGGTAATTAACGATTGCGTATATTACACCAGATGTTTTGAAATTAACTGTTGGGTTGCATGTTCATATGCCATAGTTACTAAATTGTTTTCTGTGAATGAAATCGTTTAATCGAAATGAAATGTTCTGCGACTAGTGCGTAGAAATTCCCAAGAATTATGAGACAGGCTTGGAGCCAGGTCTTTGTCTCTAATGTCATGCAGGTATTTTTAATAATTCAATCAAACACCCCTCATACACTTGTGACCATCAGTCGTTTTGGAAAATTGCGTTTTTCACACCCTTCAGTGAAATTTACTCAGTATATTAGTTTATTTATGGTTGTCTATTTACCTACGGTAATTTATTTCATATAAGCTAATTTGTTGTACCTAGAGAATGGACAGCGTAAACAGGGACAACCGCCCCGCTGATTTAGGGGATTTCCCATGTCCTAAGAAGTTGCGTGAAAGAAACTCATAAACTGGGTTTTAACGCCGCAAGTCTGGAAATGTTCCACCGTATTTTGTCTACTCCATGTAAACAAAACAAAAATGGAAATAAAAATAAAAAGTAAAAAATAACTTTGTCTGGACAGCAATGACAGGGAGGTCCGGATACGATTATTTTCAAAAGCAGTGTTCCTTGTTAGTATGAGATAATATGGTCGACGACAGATGATTGTCTTGTGTCTGTCATTAGTAGAAGTGCGGAAGAAGGAAATAAAACTGGAGGAAAATTATGTCTTACCTGTTGAATGGCATCGCTAGTTTCAATGCCCGTAGTCTGGAGGAACATCAGTACGCCAGAATGAGTAAATGAGCCGTTACTTCCCTTGCATGCCGCATTCAGTGCGCTGCGATCTGAAAAACTAAAACACGTCCCTTTGTTTCGGTACGATGACTGCGTCTTCAAACAAAACTCCAGAAAGTTACTTTGATTTTCCACTCATTGTGCATTCCTCCGGCAGCTCTTGAGGAGACTTCGTAACCAGCCATCCTCCCAGCCTTGTAACTCCTGATTCGTTCCTCCAAAAATTTAGTCTTACCTGTGCGAATAAGTGGCACTCATACCACTTCCTAGCCCCACAGCTCCAAAATAATCATTACTGATTGTAGGAGCTCTGACCAGATACCCAGCCAGCCCGCTCGCAGCCTGTCCCGAGGCCTTCGACAGGGTCGGGTGGGGGGGGGGGGTGTTCGAATCGCCCAAGGTCCAGCTGCTGGCAGGCCCTGCTGGCTCGGGTGGCAGGGGACTCAGCCCCGCTCCAGGTGGACTCTCCTCACGGTCTCGGCCTTAGCATCAGACGGCCGCCAGCCGGCTGGGGACTCAGTGAGCCTGGCTCCAGGTGGACTCCCCTCCGCCACGGCCGGCCGGTTTTTGCCGCGGCGCGCCGTTTTTGTGGCGCTGTAGGTCGTCAGGCGCGGCGCGGTCGGCCGTTGCCCTGTGCTCTCACCAGGACTCAATCAGGCACGACCCTCACCAGACCTCACTCAGTTTAACGTGGCGCTCACCAGGACTCAATGAGGCACCGCTCTCACCAGACCTCACTCATTTTAACGTGGCGCTCACCAGAACTCAATGAGGCACGGCTCTCACCAGACCTCACTCATTTTAACATGGCGCTCACCAGGACTCAATCAGGCACGGCTCCTCACCAGACCTCACTCAGTTTAACATGGCGCTCACCAGAACTCAATGAGGCATGGCTCTCACCAGACCTCGGCCGGACACGGCTCTCACCAGACCCCTTCCAATCTGACACGTCTGTTATCAAAGCTCACCTAGTTGATAACGGGTCTCACTAGAACGCTCACAGTGCAAGGCCAGACTAGATGTGGACCCACTCTGGCACGGCTCTCACCAAAAGTCGTCCAATGCGACATGGCTGTCACTAGAACTCAGTGTCCCACAGCTTTTTGTGAAAGCCATTGCGCATCGTCTTACCGGCAGGCGGTTTTTGTATGATTCCAGTTCACACTGAGCTCTATGTGTTGTCTTAAATGGAAGTTGCCCTCGTTCTGGTGATCCATTGGATGGAATAATTAGTTAAAGACCACACCCAGTCTCGCACGGGTGTAACCACGCCTCATTTTGCCAGGGGTGTAACTAGAGGTCTCCCAATCTGGCAGTGCTCTAACTATATTTCATCTAGTCTGACAAGGCTCTCACCAGACCTCCCCCAGCCAGTCACAGCCGGCTAAGCATAAGCTGCCTTGTGGCAGCCGAATCCTGCCGGGTAAAGCAGCCTCGAGTCTGAGCTCTTCCGGAGCTCATTTCCAGCGGACCTGACTGGACCATTGGCGGCTCGGCCCGGCTCGGCCCGGCTCGGCTCAGCTCGGCTCGGCGTGCCGACCGGGCCGCTCCGATGGGAGGGCGGCTGCCTCCTCCGTCCGTTACCCCCTGCCGCCGATGTAGTCCACCGGAGGCCGGTTTTTGCTCCGACGCTCAAAAGCGGCGCGACTCGCGTCTGTTTTTGTTTATGGCCGGTGAATGCGGCGGCAGGCGGCGGCGGCGCGACAGCCGGCTGCCGTTCCCAGCGGCGCCGCCGCCGGCCACCCCGCCCCGGGGCGTCCCGCGGCCTCGGCGTCCACAGCCAGGGGCAGCCGGCTCGGCGGCCCTGCCCGTCTCAACCGCCTTCGGCGGACCGGCTGCCGGTGGCTGGGTGCCGGCTAAAAACGCCAGCATCGATCCCATTGTTTTTGCCGGTGACAAAAAGCGACGCGCCGCGGCGTGCAGGCGGCGCGGCCGGTCGCTGCTCTCGGCGCACGAGTCGCGCCGTCGGCCGCCGGGGTGGTTCACCTCCGTCGGCGGCGGCCCCTTTCTTGCCGTCGAGTTGAAATATTGATTTTAGCGGCACTACGGGAGCGCCGCCTTGTCCTAGGCGGCCACGCCAACGAACTGGCGCCCTCTCTGTCTGCCGCCGACACGTGCGTCGGCCCGCCTCGCCACCATCGGTCACTGACTCGTGTGACGGTTTGGCTCTCCAATGCCGGTCACCGACTCGTGTGACGGTCTGGCTCACCAGTGGGTGTCGGTCACCGACTCGTGCGCCGGTCTGCGTCTCTGGTGGGTCGGTCACTGATTCGTGTGACGGTCTACATCTTCAGTGTCGGTCGCTGGCTCGTGTGACGGTTTGGATCTTCAGTGTCGGTCGCTGAATGGTGTGTCGCTCTGCTCTCCAGAGGGTATCGGCCTCTGGCTTATGCGTGGTTCTGCCTTGCTGCGGAAGCCTCGTCACGCGTCGGTCCTCCTCTCCATGGTCACTCACTAGATCTGTTTCTCCAGGGGCAGTCTTACTATGCGTCAACCTGCTCTCATTGGGCGTGCTGTTACGCGCTTCATTGTAAGCGGTCATCCGTGGCTCTTTCGTCTCCAAGCAACAGAGCAGGCCCGGCGACCCCGTCTCCCCTTCCCTGAGACCCTTACTTGTGAGGCAATCGATGTCACAACTAAGGTGTTCAGGACTGGGTGGCGGTGGCTGACTTCACTGCGCTCTGGCGGGACTGGAAGAGCGCGCTCATGTCCTCGGCGCCATCGTCCCGGATCGGGGTCTCAAACACCTCTAGACATCGGCGGTCCACCGGACCATCGGTCGGGGACCGCTGGTCCTGATCGGCCGGTGTGACCCGGTTCAGGAGCGTTCGTGCGGTGCCGGCGCGCTGGACTGGATTGGACTGGACGCACTGTAGCGCTGTCCACGGGCCGGAATCTCTTCAGAACACTGGCGGCGGAACGTTCAGATCTAAATCACACATGTAAAACTTTAACCCTATTCCCGGTAGGGGTGAGATTCCCCCCCCCCTCCTTCGGGTTTTTTGCTTGCCAATTCCAGGGTTTTTGACGCAGCTTCACGAAACTTGGTCACTCTGCTAGTTATTTTTTCTACGTAATGTGACAAAATTTCGCAATTCTATTTTGTTTAGGGGCGGAGCCAGGTAACGTTTTTGGGAGGGACCTCAGGCCTTTTATGCCCCGTTAAGGGTACAAGGAAAATGACTGCCAAAAACAGCGTTTTTTAAGATAGAACTCAAAACGTTATGTTGACGTATAGGCTAAAAGTCGGGCAACATACAAATACTATTTGGTTCATCTGAGATCACTTTTCAAGGTCAGATCAAGGTCAGAAGTCAAAATTTGGTTTTATTACAATAATTTTGGGGCTATTTTTTCCAAATGCCAAACCTGGAATATATATGACGCAGAAGGGTGCCCTCTACTTGTATACCAACTTTCAGGTTGATATCAAATTTGGTCACAGTGCTATGACCTAAATGTCAATGAGCGTACTCCATATCACAATAGATGGAATTTTTGAAAAAGAGGAAATTTAAATGATTGAAAACGTTTTCAAATAATATTAAATGCATACGAAATCATTCCAAGTAACTCCAAGGCCACTGGAGGTCATTTAAGGTCAAAGATCATAAGCTGATCTGAAGAACATGTGACAATGACAGTTCCCCCCTTTTTCATGTCCCTGGCACCGCCTTTGCTAACATCATTCAAACACTGTAATGCAGTTTGTACTTTTTTCAACACCGCGTGACTAGCAGAAGACAGAAGTGCTTTTAACCTTTTTGTTCATTCAGTTTTTGGAAAACTAGTCCTCCTATTTTTGAAACCCTGTGGACGCCCATGAATTTCGTCAAAATATCAGATGTATGTACCAATGGTAAAAGTCACATCCATAATCTCTCCATTCATGCGAATTTTATGAAAATCAGTCCGTAAACAACGGAGTTATAAGAGGTCCAGAAATATTCCCCATTTCGACTCCCCCCCACTGTGTCCATCACGTTCAAAATTTTGAAATCTTGTTTTTTTTTATAAAAATGTACTTTACGACATGGTAAATCGATTGCCGTTTGTTGCGATGAAATCAGATGTGTGGTTCTCGAGATATCAGGGGGCCGAATCCGTCCCCCGCCCCTCCTGCCGGGAATCGGCCATACTCTCTAGCCCTCTGGGAATGGGGTAAAAAGCAAATGAAATGTAAAAGAACCCAGGATCAGGGATTTTATACAGCAGAGTGATCCGACAGACCATTAGATATTATTCCTGCTCAGGTACTTATCTAACCATAAGAAGCGTGGGGATATGATTTCATGTGAGGATGGATACCAGGTGGATAAGGAGCCGAGCAACATAGTCTGGTGTGTAGCAGGTGCTTGGTTCGAGTTTCAGAGCAGGCAAGCGCATTGGGCCAGAGACCGCAAGAGTCGCGCAGTCACGTGCGGATGTGTCGTGACGTGGTGCAGCACACAAAACCAGGGACGTAGCCAGGATTTCCTTGACGGTGATTGATTGATATTGGGTTTAGAGACGTGCCTCGACCTATTGGTCATTATGCGCCGCCTGTAAAGTCCGTGTGAGCTACGTTACGTTAGAGTGTATGTGGCGATTCTGAAGATAGCGCAAGTGTTTCATTTAACGTTATAGGGTGAAAGTGTGGTGGATACAAGTGCTTTTTTACGTTGGGTTGTATGTGTGTGAGCGAAATTTAGATGCCGCTCATAATATCGGCATGGTGTGGGGCCTCCATGAAGCGGAGGCAAGAAGCGCAGGGGGAAGAGGAAGGGAGTCGTCGCCCCTACTACTGTCAGTTATGTTACTTTTAGCCCTCCTGAAAAACAAGAAATTTAGATTATACTTTACGTTTGGTTTTGTCAAGGTGCCGGCACATGGCCTACTCCTCACGAAAAGCACCGCGGGGTCTTTATCGTGCAGGCTAGAAGGAGACTGCCCACACCGCCTCTCACGCTAGGCCCGGAGCTCAATGTGAACTGAAATCATATGAAAACCGCCTGCCGGGAAGACGATGTGCAATGGTTTTCGCAAAAAAATGCTGACCTGGAGGGGGAGGGGGGGGCGGACCTTCCGGCCCTCCTGGCTGCGCCTATGCATAAAATTAAACAGCGCTATCTGACTGAATGCCTCCGGCAAAATCCTTCCTTCGGAAAGAATGGCAATGTTACCCAATGTGGACACCTAGGTAACATTGCCATGGTCCGAGCACCAAGTTAGTATCTAGACAGACAAACAGACAGAGAGACAGTCAAACACACAAAGAAAAAGAGAAGACGGAAGAGAGAGAGAGAGAGACAGGGGGGAGGGAAAGAAAGGACAGAATATTGCCAGTTTATTATTTTAATAGGCCAAAAAATGACAAATGAAAAAAAAATACCTTCGGCCAAAATAAAATGGGCCAAATCCGTTGAGAAACTGGCTTTTGGGGGAATCTAGGTCGCGCGGCTCTCGGCTCGGGCCGGCGACCTCATTTTCTCAGGACGACACGACTGAGAGTGTCTATGTGGTGTTTTAAAGGGAAGTTGCCCTCGTTCTCGTGATCCATTGGATGGAATGATGAGTTGAAGGCGACGATGGAAATGAAGCAGTCTAGATGAAGTCAGGTAAAACTCCGTTTGTTCATCTGCCGGTCAGTGGCACGAACCTGAGTCTTGGCTGTTAACGTTTCGTATCTAACGCAAGTCGTCGGGGGTGTCGTGCTGTGTAAACGCTTGGAGGGCCCAAGCCAGGGCCCGATAACCTAACCCTCTCCCCCAAATGTGGGTAGTTCACTCCATTCTGGTCCACGGGAATTTTTGCTTGTTGCTATTAATTAATATATATATATATATATATATATATATATATATATATGTAGAGATAGATTCCTTTTTGTATGACTTTCCTGATTCTTGGTTCTTTGTTTTTATTTCATTGCCTTTTCACATGCATTTGTGATTTAAGATTTTTTCGCTAAAAAATCCGTCACTTCTTTTCTAAATGCCTTAGATATCTAATTTCGCATTCTATACTTTCTGCCTGTTTGTCATTTACTGCGGCGAATATTTTCGTACTTGTTGGCTATTTTCCTTGTTAACACTGGCAAAGAAGATTGGAGGGACAAAAATCGGCTTTAGAGCTGCCGAGATCGATATCAAAGGGCGGAGGGGGTGTGGCCCCTACAAAAGAATACAAATCGGCACCCCTGCATGCCGTAGCGAGAACGTGTCCGTACTCTTTCATGTCGTGCATGTTGTTTAAGCTTGAATTGGCTCACTGACGTTAGAACAAAGCTGCTGACGAGCATGATTCATAGCCACGCCGGTTGTACTGCATTAGGAGAAAGTAGGTCGTCAGGTGAGCTAAGCTGTCTTCAGCAGTGCCTTCCAATAATCATCCTTTCCGGTATAGATGAGATCTCCCGCAGAACGGCTCCGTATGGGCACTTTCTCTTAACAGGAATGAGAACCTCAGGCAGAGGGATTATGTAGCAAAACTGTCCCTGGCATGTTCTAACACTAAGATGCCTTGCCAGAGAAAGGCAGGATAAATCTCATGTCTTGGTAATGCTAGGCGATGGAACTCTGACATTTCTTCGAAGGTTTCATGTAATAAATCATTAGACAAATATAATGCTTACCAGTAAATCCTATTCAATTATTCGCTCAGTTCAACGCAACTAATTTAATTGAAACTCATGATTTAGTTCAGTACGGTTCAATTTAGTTCAACATCGCCAATATTCTACAACGTGATTGTAGAACAGCAAAATGGTACTGAATTCCGTATATGTTTGAAATAATTGCATACATACCATACAAGTGTTGGAGAAGCACCTTGCCACTGCGTGGACCGGCAAGTGGCTCACGACACTGCATCGAATGGCTTCCCGGTGCGTTTGTTTAGAACACTGTCTGTTCGCGGGTCGACCGGTGACCGTGACCGGTGACGCTTATTCAATCCCACGGCCAGACTGAGTGTCTGTGTACGTGTCTGGTCTGTCTGTATCTGAAGCTCTTAAGTATGAGAGACGCGACCATTGAGGCGCTGCGGCGCTACGCTCCATCTTAAGCAATGCACTTTAACATTGACTCTTGGCGTCGGCTATAAACAAATGACCTAAAAATTGTATGTTCCTGTGCCATAAAATATGAAAAAACATGGGGGGGGGCCTAGTGCAACATTGGTAGAGCCTGGGCCCTATCAGGCCTATAGAAAACAACACCCGTGGGTGCCCCCTAGTGACGGACCCCTAGAAAGAAAAAGCAAGGAGTCAACGAAAAGTTGCCACAAAATCGTGTAGAAAATTAGTGAGCTCCAAGGCAAAAACAAAAAAGCAGCAATAATGATGACGAATGTCAGTGTTGGCTAGACACATCTATAAACTGATGACAACTGTCCGAATTGTTTGTCAGCATTTTGCCGACCACTCCTTTGCCAGCCGACAAATTTCGCTCTGACGACATCACGGGTGTATTCGCAGCGCGCGAAGAATATTCTGTTCTGCGTGAACTCGCGTAGAATCTTTGTCGTCCCAGTTCGCAGTGTGCGTTTTTTTTTGTTACAGTTTTGAAGGAATGGTGATAATAACAGCGCATGCAAGGCATTTGCGTGTCTTTCTATCTCCTATCTATACATATATACCTACATACATGGGGTAAATGTATTAGTACGTACATTGGTACGCTGGTACATGGGTGTGTTGGTACGTTCCTACATTGGTAAAGGATACTCCAGACACCTGAGCATCCTGCATCAGCAGTGAATCGGTTACGAACCCGCGGTATTTCACGAGTTTGAATAGTTGCCTTAGTCTTCAAAGATCTCAGTTGTTCAAGTGCAGTTACCGGCTGCCGGCGAGGTAATACAATAATTTGTGCCCTCTTCAGTTCCTGCTTTCCCCGGCAGGTTCCTCCAGACATTGATAAGTTCATCTACGCCATGATAATTTAGCCCATTAGTCACTGTCATTGCCTGATCTGCACGTTTATTTAGTAGCCTTGATCCGTACGTGCTATCCGTGCGTGCGCTGTAACCATGGAAACTGCGCGAGTTTATAAGTGATTCTGTTTCGCCATTTCCTTTTATTTTGGACCAAGTCACGGAAAAAACTCTGCGCGTCCCACAAAGATATTACGTGGCAATCTTGGTCGTCCGGGTCGCTGCAAACACCAAAACGCGCAGAATCTCTGAGGTATGACGCCGTGGATGACGTCGTCAACATAGATTCGACGACGCCCGGGTCGTTGCGATTACACCCCGCGTTTCGCGACTGCGTTGCTAAGGTACGGGTAGAAAAAGCGTTTGAAGAGGCCTGCCAGGAAACAAGGCGGTGTACTTTACCTTGCCCGTGTGCGCGCCACCAATGGGGAGGAGCAGCGCCATGAGGAGTCGGCAAACCACCAATAGGGCGCGAGCACGCGCGGCGTGAAAAAATCAGCTGGCTCAGCGGCTGGCCGGGCATGGCGGCGGCGGCGGCGGCGCGGCCGGCCCGTCATGGCTGCCGCCTGATTCCGGGAACAGGGCGCGGCGTCGCTGGCCTGCAGTCCGCCGTCGGCGTCTTTCACCGACGTACGAACACAGAGAATACTCGCCTCTCTGTGGAGACAGCACCGATCGACTTTGAAACGGCTCTTTCCGTGACGGGTCATGCTAAAGTGTTCGTGGTAGATGTACTTATTTAGGTATTTACGACATAGGTACACGGGAAGTTACGACCCGATGCACTTTCGAATGTCCCTTCAAGTGAACTTCTGACGTCTGTGTAACGTCGTGCAGCGATAATGCTAAATTTTTCCCCAACCGGAGGAGGGGGCTGCTGCCCAAATCACTCCAGTTGTGCTTTCACTGGCCATAACGAAGAATTGGGCCAGCAGGGTAATACCAATCATTCCATCGTCCAGAAAAAGCTTACTTTATTGAGCCAGCTCACTGGCCCGTATGGAGAAGCTTCCGAGGTATGATGACGTATGGAAATGTTCTGGCCCTTTATTACAGGGGTTAACGATTAACAGCATGCCGCTGCGGTTCTTCATTCACCTCTGCAAGCTCGTATTTGAGGACGGTAATCAATGCTTGGCTCGAAACGGCACATACCATATTGCGCTTTGCACAGCTGCCGTGTCATCCTTCAGGAAACCACCAGTGCCGTTGGCGGATGACGCGTGGGAAATCCCGCGCCGGCCGATGAACTCTTATCACGTTTCTCTCAGAAGCGCCCCACGGCAGTTATCTTCGAAAAAGACTTCTTGTATCATCGTTGTCATTGCAGTATTTTAGAGGACACACCTTGAATGATAATACGCTTTGGATAACGTACCAATGCACGTACTAATACATTTATCCCCGTGTATGTAGGTATATGTATAGATAGAAGATAGAAAGATAGATAGATGCATCACTTTAGACGTTATTTACTTTCTGCTTGTCTCATATTTACTGCAGCCGTTCTTCTCGCTATTGCCCATTTCCCTTTCAAATCGGCAGGAAATACTGGTGGCCCAAACCAACATGGGGGGGGGGGGGCGAAATCAACAATGGATGGGCCAGGGTCCTCTCAAACGAATACGAATCGGCACCCCTGACACCAGATATTTCGTAGCTGGAATGCCTTTCAATCGGGAAGCCTCTCTTTGTAAGCAACAATAGAAGGCATGCATGCAAGGTTACAAAGTACGGGGAGACACTAGTATGCCAGTGAGACAGATCGAGGTTGTTTTGGCACCGTAATGAAATATAGCAGGATGTTCTTTGACGGAGACAGAACAACAACGTTTCTCCAATAGCCAAGTGGTGGAATGGAGAAAACTGAAGCCATGGATGTCCGCCAAACTCTGAAATTCTCTAAAAACAAGTGGCCTCTCTTCATAATTTACGCCACCTAAGCATGTGACATTATGTGCGCTAGATAAACTTCTGTCTGTTCAGTGGCACGTTCTTGTTCAGGGAAATCAATTTTTCATGCACGGCCTAAAGACTTTACGCTCCATGTTGGATTTATGGATGGGGCTGGATACAGGGTGGAAATGAGGCGTTTTTCGTCGTCGTCGTTTTTCCAGTTACGAGAAGCTTTAAGGAAAACGCTTCATATTGCGAGCATAGTCCAGATTTGCTCCGCTTTACGACTTTGACGCCTAACAACTCTTCATTTGATGACTTCGGCCAAGAAGCCGCCCATAGTGACACTAATCCGTTCATTAAAGAAGGTCCAGGCGTAATGAGCGTGAAGACGGAGGTGCTGGATGTCCCATGAGCACCTCTCGACAGCTCGCCGTCACCAGACCCGGCGTGCCATCACTGCTGCCCTGCAGCGCGACCCCGGCAGCTGGACATGCCCTCCTGCACGGGCGAGGTGGCCGCCGCTGAGCGCCACTCGGGCGCCGTCTGAGCCGAGTTTGAATCGATGGCCTACTTCTCGTTTGCAGCGGGGCCGGCCCGGCTCCGGCTCCGGCTCCGGCGCGGCGGCGGCGGTGCCGGCGCGGCGCCACGGACGTTCCGGGAAAACATGGCCGGTGACGGGGTCGGGGAACCACCGACCAACCGCGCCGGAACACAGCGTCCGGCTGCCGCCGGCCCTCTGATGCTGACGGCGGGCCGGGGGCGCCACGTGCGGCCGGCCCTCTCCGCCGGCGTCTGGTGGTTGCCATTATTTTCGTCACTGGAAGATGAATTTAGCGGGCAGCCTTCGGATGGGTAGGGCGATAGAGTGGGTGGGCATTTAAGGGGTGGATTCAAGAAAGGGGGAAAATAATTGTTTTTTAACCGCGCTCTGCAACTCGCAGCTTACTCGTAGTTTCGGCACGGCACGTTCAGTTATGGGGACGTGTGTTTAAATTAAAACGGAAAACAAAAGAAAGGCATTCCACTACAGGTCAGCCCCCAAAATGCGAACATGACACCCTCGTTCTTCGAATTTCGATGCAGGCTCTTCTATTATTGTCAGGTGCTCCGAATTAATTTCTGAGTGTTTTTTTGTAGCTCGATCTGACTTACAGTTTTCGAGACATAGCCTCTACAGTTTCTTGTCAAACATGGCGATGCAGGGGTAGGAACGCAGCCAGGATTGCCCTCGGGGGGGGATCAATTGTTAAATTTTGTGATATGCCTCTGGCGTACGACGAAATTTATACGAAAAAGCAGCAGTTTTATGTAACTAACCTCATATTAAACCCACAGGAATATATACAATGTTTGCTTTTGCAACGTATACATGATCACTACCCCATATTCGCGCGAAATCGCTATGTATCTAGTGCAGATCGCTTGGCCCAGGGGGGGGGGGGCATGGCCCCCATGCCCCCCTTGGCTACATTCCTGTGCAGGGGTATCTTTGTTGTATAAAACCGGTGTAAATACACAAATGTTACACAGAGAAAAAAAGGTCTTGATGTGACGATTATTGTCCAACTTCTGTTTTTTTGTTATAACAACATTTTGGCTTCGTGACTCCATGACCTTTAGTCACGTTACCTATCTTGACCTGACCGCAGTAAATATTTTTGCCTATTTTATAGTCAAAATTTATATTAATACAACACCTTTGACTTGTACATGATTTGTTTTGCTCGTATCATGTCAGTGCAAAAAAGCGCTGCCCAGACGGATGCTTGACTTTTCCACAGGAATGCAGCATAAAAGTGGACTGCTTTTCGTAGGAACATGGAGCAGAATGCCTGGGGATTATTTGCTATTTGTATGAAATATTGGATTTGAAAAATATGTATTCATTTTGATCTATGCATCCAGTGGCGGCGGAACTTCACTGAATGTGGGGGAGGGGATGGCAAACATTTTACATCATTTTTTTATTTTATACATAAGTGATTTTACATAATTTCTTTCCATGCACCGCCATAGTGTTAATGTTGAATGTTGGCCAAAACTGGGAAGGTTAAATATTAACCTAAAATGGAGGTGAGGGGGAGAGGCAGCTGCCATTCACGACTCTGTCTGCATCTGTCTTTACTCACTGCTATCACGGTATCCGGTTCTTCGGACATTTTGGTGTGCAGTAGCTTCTGTTTCGGTGAAACTAATTCGAGGAGTGGTCCGCTATGGTACGTTTATTGTTGGAAAAAGAAGAAGGAGAGGGTAAATGAATAGGACAGCGTATGCTCTCGTAGCCAGTGCTTGCCCTTCTCTTTCAGGTGTAGCGCCGACTGCGGTTTAGACACAAAATGAACAATGCAAATTGTTATTCCTAGAAAGGAAGCAATACCTCAGCCACTGTATTCATATATTTATGGTTTAAGGATCATAGAAGTGGTGACGGGAAGTCTGTCCATTTCAGGTGCTGATGTTGTCGTTGTACACGCCAGGAACTCCCTTTTTACATATGGGGATGTGACTGCATGGGTACGTTTTTGACGTGGATGGTATCCGCAGATCGTTCCTCACACCTCCACTGTTCACATTCCCAAGCCTATGCATCTGCTGAATAACCAAAGCAAATGGAAGCGTCAAACTGATGTACTGTACACTGATACATCGGATCATCATCATCATCATCATCATCATCATCTGGTAGAGGATCATCACAGACTCAACACTTTCATACCAGAGCATAAGCGGAACAACAGCAAAACGCTAGTGCAGATAATTGGAGGCACTACAAGAGTAGGATACATGGCCTCAGCCGAAGATACAGCGACAACGACAACAGCAAGATATTTACAGCTTGTGCACTACGGCATTGCAGCATGCTCGTTTAGAGAGCTCATCAACATGCATAGTTGTCAAGGTTACACAGGATAAACATGTGCATACCCTGAGTGCCCCTGACGGTCACCGTTTTCGAGAAACGTTCCTGGAGGCGCCTAACTGCTACATCTACCTTGCCTTTCCTGACAAACAGGAAAAGGATCGGTCGACAGGAACTTGGCAGAAAGGAAATCAAACACAGCCTGGGCTGAAGTTGTTTTGTTCGAAATAGGGTCGAGCCAGGCTTTCTTTCCCGCGGCCCTTTTCTAATGTCCCTCCTATCTCGTCACACGCATTGGGCTTGCGTCACATACTTGAACTATACCAAAGAAGTGTTACTCGCACGAAATCCCTAAGGCAAAGTTGTGTTGACAAATGTTGACAAAATTTATCTTTTCGTGTACTGAGCCGCTCGCACATCCATCTGCAGAGAACTTCATTAACTTGAGCCCTGAAATTTTTAGCCTCAGTTGCGAAATGAGCTGCGTGATCAACGCGTGCACTGTGCAAGCTGCGTGCTTTGTTGAGTCCGAGACGCAGCAAAAGCTTTGGTGGTAGCTCTCACTTCCGTGGGATCAATGCGCCATAAAAAGGGTGAATATTGCATTGGTATGCGTCTCAATGATAGCTCTGGACTTCGTCCTGAATGATAAATAGTAGCACCCCACAGTCGGAACCTCTGTGGAGCAAAAGTGATTTTTCGCCTCGTTGCTTTCCACGCATCTCCTTTCCATAGTTAATGTTAAATGTTGCCCAAATTGGGGGGACAGCTTTCCCCGACCCCCCATCCGGTTCCTACGCCCTGAAAATAAACGCAAAAATTCCCGGGAAATCATCGGCAATCATAGCCTTCCCATGGGGCAGAGTTTTTCACATTACTGAAACTACGACAGCGGTGACTTCACACGAAATGATGCTTGGTCAGGTTCACTACTCGCCTGCTAACGTTCGACGGAAAGCCTTGTCGCGGCTCAGCCACGTCCGCCAAGTCACACCGATCGGCACCCACCCAGTGTTTGTACCGACGTCGAAATCATTATCATTGTCACCCTCCAAAATAATTTGTAAAAACCAAAGAACACCTCGTCCCGGGGGCACAGGTGGCACCAATGCGTCATGCATTCCTCACGTTCACTGTCACAAATAGCATAATGGATGAGATATCTGTCAGCCAAATCTTTGGCTCCCAGAGAACCAGTCATGAGCTTCACATTTTGATGGTATACCTTCACCACTGGTCCTTATTTACCAGGAGTATTGAGGACGCATTAAATGAACAATTTATACTTGTTCCTGAACATCCTTTATGATCTATGTCGTCTTGACGTAAACTAGTACATAACCTTGCCAGTAATTATTTGTTTGGAACCAATCCATAAATCATGGGGGTATCGACATAACTTCACATTCATGAACCGTTTGGAATCCACGGTACCTGTTTCTTAAAGGGCCATATTTGTCTCCCCGAAACAAGTTTTGCCCAAACAAGAAAGATTAACGATGAGTGGATGCACACATGGAGGTGTAAATCATACCTAAAATGATAATTTGCCAACTCTAGTATTTTATACCCTCCTTCACAAAGTTGCCAGGTATTTTAATTCGTTTTCCTACCAAAAAAGTCTTCTTTTATACTGCCTTCCTGCGGCAAAGCTGAGCCTCCTTCGGGGAAACACGTTTTTTTCCGCGCTGACGTGACATAAGCAATGTTATATGTATGATATATATATATATATATATATATATATATGGACAAGCAATATTACATATGCATGTATATATAATATTATATATAACAGTATTATATATATATATATATATATATATATATATATATATATATAAATAAGACCACCAAAAAAGGAACGGGCAGGAAACGAGAGGAGAGGACGCAAGAGACCATCACCAGCGTAAGAGCCGATGTGGAGGCAAATCCAAGGCAATCAATGAGAAAGATTGCCAAGAAGTTCAACATGCACGAGATAACAGTGCGCCACTTGGTTCATGACGACCTCGGGATGAAGTCAAGACAACAGGCATCGCATCACAGAGGCACAGAAGCGGACCAAAATGAGTTGATGCAGGGTCCCGCGCAACTGGATGAAAGACGGGAAAACGATGGCAAACTGCGCATTTTGTCCGATGAAGGATTCTTCCACGTGGACCCTGCCATCAACGAACGGAACACAAGATATCTGTCAGCCGAGAGGGCTGAAAAGGCGACAGCCAAAATCAAATTCAGCCGTACCATCAAGCACCGCCAAAAGATCATTGTCAGGATGATTAACCCTTTTCCCGGAGGGCTAGACGGTATGGCCGATTCCTGGCAGGGTGGCGGATTCAGCCCCCCTGAGACCTCGAGAACTCCATATCCGATGTCATCGCAACAAACGGTAATCGATTTTTCATGACATGAACTTCATTTCTATAAAAAAAAGTTTTCAGAACTTTGAAAGGGGTGCGTACAGGGGAGCAAAATGTCAAAATGAGGGATATTTTTGGACTTGTTATAACTCTGTTGTTTATCGGCCGATTTTGATTAATTTGGCACGAATGGAGAAATGATGAATGAGAATTTTACCACCGATTCATGGATTTCAAATTTCGAGAAAATTCATAGGCGTTCATAAGGTCTCAAAAATAGGAGGAATAGTTTTTCGAAAACTGAATTCACAAAAAGGTTAAAAACTCTTTTTTTGGCTTCTGCTGGTTATGTTAAGCTGAAGAAGTGCAAATCGTATTACAGTGTTTGAATAATGTTGGCATAGGCGGTGTCAGCGGCATGAAAAAGGGGAAACTGATATGGTTACTTGTTCTTCAGATCGGCTTACGGCCTTTGACCTTAAATAACCTCCAATGACTTATGAGTCACTTGGAATGGTCTTGTGTGCATTTCATATTATTTGAAAACGTTTTCAATCATTTGAACTCACTCTATTTCTAAAATTCCATTTTACGGCTATTGTAATATGGGATGTGCGCACTATCATTTTAGGTCATAGCTCCGTGACCCGACATGCTATCAAGCTGAAACTTGGTACACAAGTAGAGGGCACCCTTCTACGACAATATATTCTAGGTTTGACATTTGAGAAATATGGCCAAAATTATTACTATGGAACCAAATTTTGACTTTTTGACCTTTGCCTGACATTGTAAAGTGGCCTTAGATGAACAAAATCGTTTTTGTATATTGCCCAACTATTCAGCTATACAGCAATATAAATTTTTGAGTCCTATCTTAAAAATGCTATTTTTGGCAGACATTTTCATTTTATCCTTAACAGGGCAATATATGGCGTGAGGGGTCTCCCAAAGACGTTGCTTGGGTCCGCCCCTGAACATAATAGAATTGCGAAATTTTGTTATAGTATGCAGAAAGAATAGCTAGGAAATGTGAACAAATTTCGCGAGGCTACGTCAGAAACTCTGGAAATGGCAAACAAAAAGCTGAGAGGAGGCGGATTTAGCCCCCCTGCCTGGCATTGGGTTGTGTACGACCCCATTTCCCTTGACAGTAACGAAAAGATCAACACAGAGTCTGTCTTACTGTCAGACCCCGAGGACTGACGTGTTTCCCTGCGCCACTGCTACATACCCGGAGGGCAGCTATGTACTCTAACAGGACGGAACACCAGTTCGCACGACCAAGAGAGCTCAGGCCCTGTTGACGACAGAGCTCCGGAACGCGTGGTCCAAGAACATGAGGCCACGTTCCACTCCAGACCTGCACCTCCTAGACTATTCCATCTCGGTGCACGTACAGGAAGACGTGGGAGCTACTGAATACCAAAATCTGGAAAACCTGAAGAAAAGAATCAAGGTGTGGGCGGCTGTGCCCTAGGGCTACATCAGAAGGGTATGCAACAGCTTCACATCAAAGTGGAGGAGAATATCGCAGCCGAAGGGGACTATATCGAGTAGACTTCGTCGTCACATCGCGGCTGACCAGTCCAGACCATTTGTGTATTTTTTGGCAACATGTGGAGAAAACGGCATCAATTTGTCTGCTTAAGTGAGCGTAACGCTCGTTCCGCCGCACCCTATCTATACATACATACATACATACATACATATATATATATATATATATATATATATATATATATATATATATGCAGAGGTCCAAACGCTTATACTTTCATTTTAAGTCAAAAACTTTACTGCGATGAAGTCAACGCCGGTTATGCTACTTCAAGCCACGAGGTCACATCACAATTTGTAAAAAATAAAACAGAATATGCGCAGTAATCTTCAGCTCATGACTTTTTGAATTATGCGTTATGTTTGTATGTTCGCGCCGGTTTTATGGAACATACAGGCCGCTAAAAATATCCTACAACGCCGATGTTGAAAAGTTGTAGGAGGTATATCTTAAAAAACCTTAAGTCGGATCAAGCTACAAATCCCAAAAATAAATTCAGACCACCAGATAAACCCACGGAAGAGTTTATATGAAAACCAGTCTGAGACATAAGAGTGTTGTGCCCCGGTCTATCTGTAGTGGACCCCGGGAAACGCATGAAAACAGTACAGGGAACACACTAAAAAACGACGGAGCAACTGGCAGATCCCTCGGAATTCGGTGCACGTTTCGGCGTCGGAGCAAGAGTTCTCTGAACAACAAACATTCTTCATTCTAACGCCAAGCTGGAAAGCACGTCCAATTCCTGCAGCACTTAATGAGTTTTGTGACAAACGACCTAAGGTTCAAGTGATCATGTGTTCGGCTGGCTTAAACAACGGTAAACCCAGCCTGTAGACAAGGGCGTCGATTTCTGTGAATGATTGAGGGGACCGAGCCAAGGACCCGACAACCTAACCTACCCCAAATGTGGGTTTCTCAACGGATTTAGCCCACTTTAGTTTGACCAACGGGGATTTATAAGTTTTTTGCTACTATTTATCGAATAAAAACCACATCTATCCCAATGTATATAGGTATATGTAAATGGAGGACAAAAACTATAGACAGATATATCGTTTTAGACTTTATTCTTTGCTTTCCACCTATCTGTTAGCCATGGCGGCCGTTCTTTTCGTTATTATTATTAATTTACCTTTAAAACCGGCAGAAAATATTGGGTGGACCCAAACCAACATTGGGCAAGCCCATATCAACATTGGGTGGGCCAAGACCCTTCAAAAGAAAACAAATTGACACCCCTGTTTCACGGCCACAGGGACCCAATGACGCTTTAGTCGATTTAGTGGATGGTGGCTTTCAAGGCTAGGCAATGTAAACATTGTTTACCCACTGAAAGATTATGGATTTCCCGGAGTCTTTACACCATAAAAAGTTAGTAAAAGACGATGGTGCAGAATCTTGAAGCAAATTCTTCTAATGAAGTCCCTTGTTTCCCTCGGCAACTAGAAAAAACAACCAGGCTGCCTGACAGACATGTGCCAGGAACTCGATAGAATGCAGGTTTTCCCGTGCTGTATTGCACTGCGTTACGCCCTCGTTGACTTGATCGAGTTACTGCGTCATCTCGGAAAGGTCGTATCCCTCCGGAGCAAAGCGGTGCCCAGGTGACGCAACACTAATCCTGGTTAACTTAGAATCGGACGTAAAACGAGGATAACCTGCATTCCATTAGGGTCCGGGCACATGTGTGCTGCCAGGCCTCCTGCATGCTGAGTGATGTTTAGTTTGGGACAAGTTGCATGATAAAGTATTTAAATTACTAACGTTTTTACTGTTATGATATATATATATATATATATATATATATATATATATATATATACACCACATTACCGTAAATTGAGAGCAGGTTTTTTGACATAAATTATGTTGAACAGAACGGTATGTTCTGTTTTTATGACCTTTCTGGTGTATCTTTCGATGAGTTGGACATATTTCTTTAAGTCGTAGTTTAGTCGTGATATCAGATAAACAAAACTACTCATATGTTAACATTGCAGAAATATCATTTTCCATCTTCAGAATCATTTGCTTCGTAGTGTAGTACAATGTTTGTTTTTTTCAATACACACGCACACACATACCCACCCACACACACACACATTTATATATATATATATATATATATATATATACATATATACATATATATATATATATATATATATATATATATATAAAGAAACATAATTAACGTATGGACGATTTTATACGGAAACAAAGCTTATGTATATCTGTCCTTTAAGATGGGGAATGTGTTTGCGTCTGGTAGGTATATTAAAACATCGAAATAGATATGGTTATAATAAACAGGCCGAGGCGATTGTGGCAAAACAGCAAGCCTTTTTAACTTATTTAGGCATACAAACAAATTTTCGCCGCCGAAACCCTCGCTCGTTACGTTTTCATCACCTTGTGGCATTCATTAGTCTCTTTCCTTCTTGCTGACAATACAAGCATGGGGCAAAGTGGGCAAGAAACTCCTCGAACGGGGTAAGCCGGTCACGCGATTGTCAAATTCTACGCGACGCAGGCAAACCCCTCCCTTGCGCCAAACTCTCATCCTGTTGGAATTTATTCACGAGGGACTACTTTTTGCCCCTGAATTGCATCCGCCACAGAATTTCAGCTTTCAGGCCTTACCAGTTCGATTCTGGGACTCCAGCTGTGGGTGGAGTTTGGGACGAGATGAGCAGGGTTCGTGCATCGTGTCTGTAACCGCAACCCTGGATTCCCTGTAAGTTCCATCATTTCCATTTTCTTTCATTTACAAATTGCAAATGGTAGTGCTGCTTTTGCCATTTCAGACAACTGAAAAGTTAAAACAAATGAATAAGAGAAACGTAAGTTCAAAGGGAAGAGCTATCCCTGAACCCATTTGCAAATAACAGGTCCGAGTTCTTTGATGTTATCCAAATCTTTCTGATATTGGCGTCAGCGCGTGGCGACTGCTTGCCTGTTCTCCGGAAAAAACTGTCACTGTTTAGGCCGGTAACGGCGCGTCGTTTTTGAGCAGCCAGGGAAAACCATTGTTCAGTCGTTTCTTTCCACGCAATGCCATACGGTTAAAGCAAATTTTCAAAAATCTTGCGAGGACAGCTGGTCCTTTAGCCCCGTCCCCGTTTTCGCCGGCCACGACCGAGGCTTTGCTTTAAACCAATGAAGTAAGTCTGGAAAAGCACTGGTTTAGATTGCGTGACCGTTTGCCGGCTTCATTACCAATGTTGGAGAGAGTCCCTGGACACACATGAAGCACTTGGCTTACGTCGATCATACAGCGAACTGTGAGAACCTTGTGTTCCCCAGCCTTTGTGCTCGACAGAATCTCAGTTTTTCATTGGAGACCTTATTTGCAGATATCTGTTCGAGTCTTTTAAACCTGTTATTGACATATATCTGAAAATCGTACTCGTAATGAACACCTGCATACATTGCACACATTCATACCTGTCAATAAATGTTATGTGCCGGCATGGAATGGTCTTATCGGGCCGGAAAGTCCTGATTTCACACAAGCTTCCCAAAGTCGGCCTGAACTGGTCCATCATCTGGCCGAAGGCCACTGCCCGTATCCAACCAACGAAACACACAGAAATATCTGTTTTCAGCACGCAAAACGTCGGCTGTTTTATTCCAACGATTCTTGGTCTACGTTTATTGTATCCTCCGCAGTTGGAGAAACATGTACCGCCAAGGCTCCTGCACCGACTGTTGTACCGCGCACCAAAGTAAACCACACCCAGTACCGTATATCCAGTAACCAGTCCACGCACCGTCCGCATTCTGCTTTCAGGTCACAGCGAGAAGCAATGAACAATGGTCACCGGATCATTAAACCTCGAAAGTCGGTTGCAAGAGATACCTCAGACAACACGTCAGTCCCAACTGTATTGCAGTCATAGCCGCAATTAACAAACAAACTTGGTGCTGTGGTTCAAACGACTTTGTGATTTACCAAATTAAGCTAAACCATCGTATCAGACTTCAACAAAGTTTCTACCATTCAACGTGGTAAACTCCATCATGCAACGAAGCACTTCACTTGAGCTACTACTGCAACAACGTGATAGAAAAAAAACGCACTGGCGATTCTAAAAAAAACTATCCAAAACCACCAACTTATCCATGAGTTTCCAACAGTTGCTTTTTGTCAAACACTCCCGTCGATTGCAATCAGGAGATCATCTCCCGCCCATTTCCATACTGGTAGCGAAGTGGCGCTGTCAGCCATTTCGTGGGCAGCTGACGGCCATCTGAATGCAGCCCATCATCCGGCCAAACCTGACCGTCCGCCAGACAGACATCGACTAGACAGTCTCTGCTGTTAAAATCTGACCATCCATTCCAACGAAACATAACAGAGACAATTTTCAACATACGAAAACTCCCCAGTTTACCGTGATAACGACTACGAGATTTGAACCCAAAGTTCATCCCGTGTGGTTTAATACGCATAATTCGCCACATCACAGCGAGGTACATGACATACTTTACGCACTCGGGAAAACACTGTGAACGTACTGGCCGTTCGCTAATAATACCGAGCCTATCCGTACAGGGTACCCTGCCGGTCTGACTTGCATTTCGGCAGCCCCTAGCCTCACTGTTCCGTTTCACGGACGGTGTCCGCCGCTCGTGAGGTCAGCCCCGCAGGTCACGTGACTGCAGTCGCCGTTCGTGAGGTCGGCCCCGCTGGTCACGTGACTGCGGCCGCCGCTCGAGAGGTCGGCCCCGCTGGTCACGTGACTGCGGCCACCGCTCGAGAGGTCGGCCCCGCAGGTCACGTGACTGCGGCCGCCGCTCGCTGCGCCGGCGTCACACGTCGTAAAACAGGCTGGCCAGAGGATACCGGACCACGAACGCCAGACAGCTGCACGCCACCTGGCGAGGGAGGCCACGTCAGGCGGCGCTCAGACGGCCAGCAACAGGTCGTTCCTCGGCGGCCGAGGCCGAGCCTGCTCTCCCGCAGCCTTCGCTGGTGCGTCATCGGACGTCGGGAACTGCTGCACTCTGCGTGGGGAGCCAATGAACCACACGGCGCACAGCGTTAAAGATCGAGCTTCACGGCTTGGTGACAGTACTCCTTCGATGTTCCATGTTACTGGGATTGTTCTAGCAATTCTAGATTGTTAACTAGCAACCCTAGCAAAAGAGGCTCCGAGACGACCAGAGGGGTCCCTGAAACTACTTAACCCTGAGACTTCCAAAAAAAATTCCGATGCTCCATGTCACTAGAGAGACTTATAAAGGGTCCTTGTTACTGCCTTTAAGACAGTAACAACTTTCTAGGACAGCTTTCTTTTGTGGACTGGATAATGCCAGAACTAGTTACTCTGTTGTACATCGTGAGACAGACATTCGGGAATGTCGAGGAACTCATTCTGAAGTAACAGGACTCGAAGTAAACAAGAAAAGAAACGTCCTCAAAATCGTACTATTTGCCGAATCCGATTTACGGAACCACTTCACGGTACCGCGATTCTCAAGAACCCCATGGATTCGGCCACCTGCAATATCACAAGACAAAACTGCTTAACAATTAAAGCTGGTCTGCATCCATTGCGACCAGGGTCGAATCAAAACACACCGTATCTTTCAGCTTTCCAGGAAACTGATGAAAACGTAACACCCCACTGAACCCATCTGACGGGTAAACACCATGCAAAAATCGGAGACATTGGCCCAACAGAAAGAGCCATATCAGCAGGTGAAAGCAATACAAAAAAATCACTCATAAAGCCAGCATCGTGATGCGACATAGAGACGCTAAATTTTCGTCGAAAAAAGTTTATCACTTCGAGGCCAGGCACATTACAAAATCTCATCTTCCATCGATTACTCGTGGCTGTAATGCGAAGCGACGGCCAAAGCGACATCAAATCAGTCAGAAATCACTTAGAATGGCCCGTGAAAAGTGCCTAGCGTGGGACAAATTGCAAAGGTTACCAGACAGATAATGTAAGCTCAAATTCGACGGTATATGACTTCAGAGACTTGAAGGTACAAATCCCGTTAAACTCATCGTCCTTTTTCAAGTAAACATCCTTTTTCACACATTTCAGCACCTCAAAAAAGAAACATCTAATATTTTCTCGGCGAATACATGAGAGGCTGTGAAGGTGTAGACTTACGAGAGCCTGGCGAAGGCGACGCAAGTGCTGCTCTGCGCTCAGTACGTTCACATCAGCAAAACAGCCGCCGACACATGGCAGGTCAGGCGGCCAAAACAAGTCTGCGCATCTGCGTATATGCAGCCACTAACTGGTCCGGAAGGGCAGCCTCTCCTACCGGGGGAGTCAAAGGGACCACCTCTCCTACTGGTCAATCGCGTCTGACAGGTGACGTCACCAAGGCAAGACCTGCGACCTCATGGTAATACCGCCTCAGAGAAATAACGCCCGAGACTGAGGGCCCTGTGGAAAGATGCTACGCTTGTAACTCCCCAAAAGTTTAGTCGGATGTGCCGATTTTAGTTTCGACGATTTTAGTACCTAAAAACTTTATCGAATGCCGATATAGTTTGTACGCATGAGGCGTAAAGAAATATCGCGGCTATGTGAAACAAACGCACCGGTAAATGAAAACGTTGATCACTTACGAAAACTCCCCTTGGTATCGCGAAGCCCGTTTCCGATTTTCATCGCGTGACAACTGTTAAGTGACCGTCTACCAAATCACACAAGACAAGAAACAGAAGGAAAGGTTGCGACACGGTCATGTCAGGCCCTTGGCAGGCCTGACATGACCAATAAACTTTTACCACAAAATCAGCCAATAACTGGAATTGCTCAATCTGCTGTCCGGACCGCGGTTAATGCAGGAAACCATGCTCAGCACCGGCCCCGATGCCGAACATTACCCCAGCAATCATTCGGACCACATTTATGAAGTAAACCATAAGCCCGCTGAGAGCGGCGCCCGGCGAGGCCACGGCGTGACCGACGATCCCCTCCCGTGCCAGCTTACCTGGAGCGCCAGCAGTGCCGTCGTCACGTGCCGCTCGTGCAGCGGTCCGGTGAACTTCAGCAGTAGGTTGATGACGGTCAGGTTGTTGCAGGTGGTGGCGGCTCGCTGGCCCTCGGCCGTGGCCAGGCGGAGCAGGCCCAGCCTGTGGCCGACCTGCAGGAACAGCCGGGCCGGCCAGGCCAGGGAGCTCAGCTCGAAACTCGTCGTCGACATGTTCAGCTTGTCGGCGTCGCGGTCGTACCTGAGGACACAGAAGCGAAATCTGTAGTAGTGAGACTTCCCTTTGTTTTGACGCACGGGGACGCGAATTGCGCACAGCCGTATGGCAAAAAAGAAAATAAACAATACAAAACAAAAGAAACGAAACAAAACATAACGAGCAAAACAAAAACAAAAACCAAGAGCACACCCACGACGGGGATGGCGAGATCCAGAAAGCAAATCTGGCCAAAAGGTTCAGGACCCAGGCACTACGATCATTCACTTGTCGTACCGCCACTCAGCTGTCACCAAGCAATGCTGCTGCGCTCTGACAGTCGCACGATACGACAAAGACGCGGTGTCTGCTCCGTAGGACCACGCCCTGCCTTAGCTGAACTGGAAAACGAGACTGGTCCCTCACCTGATCAACCACAGAGACTAGCCCCTCTTCCGCACTCACCACAGAGAATGGTGCCTCTCCCAAATTGACCACAGAGACTAGTCAATCACCTGAACTGACCAAGGAACACGGAACTGACCACAGAGACTATTCCCTCCCCTGGAATGGCCGAGACTAGCCCCTCTCCCGAACCGACCACGGAGACTATTCCTTCCCCTGAAATGACCAGAGAGACAGTCCCTCTCCCAAACTGACCACAGAGACTAGTCAATCACCTAAACTGAACACAGAGACTAGTAAATCACCTGAACTGACCAGAGATTAGTCAATCACCTGAACTGACCATAGAGACTAGTAAATCACCTCAACTGACCAGAGATTAGTCCCTCTCCCGAACTGACCACAGAGACTAGTCAATCACCTGAACTGACCACAAAGACTAGTCATTCACGTGAACTGACCGATGCGACTGGCCACTCATCTAAACTGAACACGGGAATTAGAACCAAGGAATGCAGGGAAGCGCGGCCCGCAGTTCCGCAGCCATGGCGTCCACTCACTTTGGCAAACGGTGCCGAGGACACGGCATCAGGTGAAACAGCTGCGGCACCGAATACAGAAAATTGACTATCTGCGGCAGGAAGAAGAGCAGCATCGTCTTGCTGAAGTGGCCCAGGATCCCGATGACGGCGAACGTCATGCCGGCGAAGTAGCAGTACGTGTCGCCGACAAATGCGCTGGAAGGGTACCTGGGAAGGCGGGACAGATTCCGACTCCGGCTCCAGCGCCACTCTGCCACGCGAAAACCGAAGGAGGCACTCACACAGCCCGCGAACATGGAACACGATGAACAGAAGCGATCCGGCACCATCACAACGTGACACGATTCTCGGCCCTTGCTTCCAATCTAACTGATCATCCACTGGCACACCTTGACGATTCCACTTCTTACAGCTAGTGTACAAACAGTCGAAATGATGACGCGCAGGAAATGTACACTCTTCATCTAGTCCAAGAAGTGGCTTAACACCGATCAAATGCAACCGCCGTCCATCTACTCGTCCAGCGGTCGCCCAGGTGACTGAGCCGCTGTCAACGGCTGCTGGTCAAAAGCGTTTTAACTGAAAGCTACCTCAAACTCTTCGACCAACGCCCTCCTCGTGTCACGCAGCTAAAGTAACCTTGTCGTCCCAGAGAGGTAGACAAACGGCTGCACGAATGTGCGAATGTCGTGTGGGCATCACCCTCAATATTTTGGGCGTACCGGTCTTTCACCGCTCGTATCGCGGTTATACCATTTGCTTCGTCTTCATCTTTTACGAGTCGGTTACCTTCACGAGAACAATGGCTCCCCCATAATTAGTACTCCCCGATGTCAATACAATACCACACAATACTCTCATCAATGATTAGTAGCCTAAATCTAGACTAACCGGAGTACAACGGCTATTGCGAAGTCTGGACGTCAGCTACTTATATCCGACTTTGAGTCGTGAGCAATTCATCATACTTAATAAAACACTTTGACCAGGCTGAGGGTGCTGAAGACCACCTTATCTGCCTGGTACGAACATGACTGATTTAGTAACTGAACTTCACCAAAATACATTATCTTGGTTTTTCACTTCTATTTTCTTCACCTCCTCTGTCTGTCTATCTGTCTGTCTGTCGGTTTGCCAGTCTGTCTGTCTGTTTCTACCCCTCTCCATCTGTCCGTCTCTATTTCGTTCTCGGTTTGTCTCTGTCTCGGTCTCGGTCTCTCTCTCTCTCTCTCTCTCTCTCTCTCTCTCTCTCTCTCTCTCTCTCTCTCTCTCTCTCTCTCTCTCTCTCTCTCTCTCCCCTTTTCTATCTATCCCTCACATCCTTCTGGTTCCTCTCTACCCCTGCATCATTGCCCGCAACCCTCCCGTGCACTCAGTCCCTCCAAACATCCTGCTGGACTGACCAGTTGTGGTAGAGCAGGGCCAGGCTGACGCCGAGGAAGGGCAGCAGCAGGTAGAGCGAGAACAGGTGGGTGTCGCGCAGGGGGCCGCTCAGCTCGATCACGTTGTGGACCATCAGCGACAGCCCGATCACCACCGACTGGCCGACCTCCAGGCCGTTCACCCCGGCCAGGATGTTGATGGCGTTCGTGCAGAACACCGCCAGCATGCCCATGTAGACGTAGTACAGCGGACCTGCCGAAACGGTCACGCAGGCGCTTCATGATGCGATCAGTGCGAAAAACGCCTGAAAACCAACACGAACAAGAGAATTAGTTGGAATGATGTGCAGTGATGATTTGCCCAGAAGGGCTCTGTAGATAAGGTGCAAGCCATGTGGAGGACTTGCCCAGCACCACCAATCTATGCAAAAAAAATCTCATGCAGCCGCAGACCGTGCGGTCGATACGTTTGAAAGATGATCCAGAACCACCCAAGGACGGTGAAAGTCAACCAACAGTAAACCGGACAATGAACGAACAATGCCAATGCCACACCAATGACAATGACAAAAAACCCTGAAGCCAACACATGAAAAGATCCGGAGACACCACCATGCGATACTTCCGTACCGATGGAGCAACCACGAACGACAGGCACAGGTAACACACCGCGGGCGCGGCATCAGTGCAGAACATTCATTTACATGAAACGAGGACGAATGGTACATGACACAAATGGCACAAGGAAATGGCACAATGTCTTAAGTAATGAGAATGACATAGAGGCTGAAAACAAAACAACGTAGTCAGGTCTCATGGTCCAGGACATCGTCAACACGGGTGCCCAAAAATGGAGCTGTGCGTTTCACATTAAAGCAAGAGTTGGTCATTTCGAGGTCACGACCAACTAGGGCATTTCATGACAATTCGACCCGTCAGTAAGACAATGCCATTCAAAAACGACCACCATCTCTCATATTTTGGCATAAATTATGCACCGTAAAACATCCGCACGCCCACATCCCCAAACAACCACACGCACACGCACACGCACACGCACATACACACACACACACACACATATATATATATATATATATATATATATATATATATATATATTGTATGTATGTATATATCATACACACTATGTAAAAAATAAAACATAACTATAAGTCGCCTTCGGCGCTTAACATGACTGTATGAATTTCAGGCTCGTCAGACTTACCGTTTTGGTGTTACTGCCTCTGACATGGTATGGTAAGTACTTTCGGTCGTGGTACCTAAACCGGGTACAATAAGTCTAATCATAATGGAAAATAACTGCCTCAAACATGGCATGGTAGGTACTTTGGGTTGATGGTATCTAAACCGGGTACAATAAGTCTAATCCTGATGGAAAATGCATCGTTGGGTTAAAAAACGACAAATCAATTTAGCGCCGTCATTATTTTTTGCTCTAATGTCAATTTTAAGTATGATCCAACATTAGGCGTTCTAGTGTGACCTTAAACCATGCAAAACTGGCAGTTTTTCTAGGCGACTTTTTGAAACTTAGTGTCTGTAAAATAGAAGTAAAAATATATGCTTCCCAATAAAAAGGAAATCACAGTTGTCTCCGAGTCTGATCTAGGGTTAGGTTCCAGAGTTACGGCAATGGCGTTGTTACTTACGCAAAAAGTGGATGTAAACGCGAAAGATGGTAAGAATGCATTCCACACAATGGTTATTGCGTCTATGACAGCTTTTATCGCGCGCATTGAGCAGCTCATATTCTTAGGCCAAGAAACCTGGGACTACGTCACACAATGGTCATGTCCAATACAAGGACATGACAGAACGTGATGTCGGACGTCAAATGACAATTTTACAATGTAAAATGGAGTTTAAAGGGTGATATTAATGTCAAAAAGGCCAAGGCAAAGATAAAAATAGATAATCTGACCGAAACTCCTTAAATTTGCTCAGTTGCATTCAGACATTATGGACAGGCGAACCACCGCGGAAGGAGGACATCATCTGCCCTCAACTCGTGCATTTTCCACCCAGTCCCCCCACCAGGGTTGGAAAAGTTGCTCATTTTGGTGTTGAAGAATACCAGAAAATATGCGTTCCAAAACATTTTATACTCCCAAAATTTGACACTGTGCCTACATCAAAAACCTACATAGTAACCATGTTGACAAATTACTAACTCCGCAAACAGATGAATGTCTCCATTCAGTAAGAAGCAGGTATGATGACTTAACGAACTTACACCAAGAACACGAACTCAAACCAGTCTTACAGTTTGCAAGAAGACGCAAAACAAAAGTTATGCTCCAGCACCAAGAACAAAACCAAAATTTCTAACCCTGTCCCCACTTACAAAAATACTGGATGTGTCCCTGGCACTATTCCTCTATTCGCAAAACGAAACCACACTGGCAATGCTGAACTGTCTTATGTTGAGGAAAAATAATTGACGATAAACATAATTAAACCACGTTTATGCCCAAAAATTTGATAAAACTGCTATTGCGTTGCTAGCGCCATTTATGGAGAGAATGTCTAGCCTGGTAAGGACACTGAATTTTCACTAATGCTTAACTAAGACGGAACATTCAAATGACACGGAGAGAAGAAATGAACACACAAATAGCTGAAAAGTATGATAGTGATCATTATCGGTTCCAGTTCCCATGATGTTCTGTCTTAGGGCACAAACAGCAAAAACCGTTTTAAATTTTGTTTAAATGGATGACTGAAGCAAATTCACTTCGAATTTTGGGAAACAAGTCAGATTTAGACTTCGGACATTAAACTGCACCTACGCACAATCAGAGAGAAGGGTTCTGTAAAGGCGGCTCCTAAAACTTACCGCTGGGTAAACGATACGTCGCTGGTTAAAAAAAAGTAAATGAATAAAACCTCATCTTTGCATTGCTTAAATAAGAAATGAATGCGCTTTCATTGCTGACCCAAAAACATACTGTCTGCTTAGCTTAACCCGTGCACGACCGTCGGTCCGTCCCGAACACCGGCGACTGGGGGGGGGGGGCAGTTGACTGCCCCCCCCCTCTAATTCACGAACGGTTGGTTGCACGGTAAAAATAAGCATACCGTTGGAAAGCCTGTGACGAGTAGAGCTCGAAACTGGTCTCATTTTTAGTTTTAGACAATATGTAAGCCAATTTAAGCCCTATATATGTTTTCTCATAGCTGATTGCATGAGACCGAGAAATTGCTTGAATCTCAAGGGCTGTGACTAATAACGCAACCTGACCTAGGTCAGGCACCTGAGCTGACCTGAGGTCAAAATTTTGACACGAGACGTAAAATTGATGGAGCAAAAGGTACACAAAGTTTCGTGACTCTGTGTTCGCTGGTTTTCTCGCAATCTCCAGAAAAACCTCAGGGGGGGGCAGTCAACTGCCCCCCCCCCAGTCGGGGACGGGTTAAGGTCCAACTAGGTCATGTCGCAAAAACTCATGAGGTCAGCCATATAAATACCATTAAATCCTTCAAAATGACATCATATTTAGATCCTTTTAACATTTCTGCATCCCACAATGTATGTCCATACCCTACTGAGGTGGCTTCAAGGTTTCAGAGCTCAGAACTCCCAAACCATTCATCTGAGAGCAAATATTGTCAGCCACGCTTGACGTCCAAGATAAACCCTGAAACCAGTTTGCAACAAAATGTAAGAGATGGTGGTGTTGGGCACCGCCCGATTTTTTCATGGGATGTCCCAACTGTCACTCCTATTTTACCTCGTCATGTCAGAAAATCCCATTTTTAACAGCAGCTATCGCCGATTTTATTCACAAAAAGGCCTTCCGAGCGACAAAACTGGCAATGTAAAAAACCCACCTCAATCGTGTCAAAATGCCTGAAACCACGCATTAGCCTCACCCAGGTTCAGGCTGAAGCTGAACAGCCAGCGCAGGGGTTTGGGCACGATAATGATGGTCCAGTTGTAGGTGACGAAGTAGACCATCAACAGCGGCAGTGAGGCAATGGTGGGCAGCAACAGCTTGTGGCGCCACTGGAGCTCCAGCACGTCGTCAGCGAACCCCAGCAGCAGCATGCAGCAGATGGAGAGCAGGGCGGCCAGCAGCTCCACAAACTGTCAGCAGTCGAGCGACCGCCGAGTGGACGAGACGCCCTCCAGCAGCCCAGCTTACAACACAGCACATGGTACAAGACAGCTAAAGTCACCAGCTGGACTTATGCCAGCTAACAGTCAAGTGTGCTGCATCTGTGCTTTGATAGCAGTACAAAGTGCAGGATATTACCTCAACAGTGCTGGTCACTACACTACACAGTGCAAGACTTTCCACCCCAAGCCAAGCTGATAACTCCTGTAAGGGGCATCCTGCTGGCACTTCCTCAAGAAATGACAATATGTGCAGAGCACCAACCTGCAGTTCATCTCATACACAAATAACAATGCAGATAAGCTGAAAACAACACAAAGTGTATGGGGCCCCACACAATTCAGCTCATAAAACACATTATATGGATGCATAAATGCAATCCAGTTAAGAGGAACATACAAAACATATCTCAGAATAAACCAGCAATTTGATGGAACCACTCAGTTGAGTAAAATGATGCTTCAAGTTGATGCCAAACTGAGAGATGCCTCTGACACATTTTGTTAAATGAATATTTACATAAAGAGCCAAAGTACCCTTCACCAGAAAATGAAGAAGTATGGAGAATTCTAAATAGAGCTACATACACTTACTGTGTTTGAGGAAGCAGAGAGGGCAGGAGCACTACAGCCAGTTCCATTACAAGCAGAACCCAGACTCTGCAGGTTAGATTAGAGATCACAAAACATGAAAGTCTATCACCTCAAAGAAGTTAGTAACATGAAATCACAGCCACCACCATATAAGCAGAGTCTGAAACATAACGTGATGGGGTGGGGGTCGGAGGTAATTCAGTCACCTTTTTAATATATTATATGCATATATATATATATATATATATATATATATATATATATATATATATATATATATATATATATATATATATATATATATATATATATAAACCAATCACTGGTTTATAGCTTTGGACTTAAAACCAATCACAAACTTAAAACCAATCACAGCTAAAATAATATATATATATATATATATATATATATATATATACTATTTCAGCTGCAAATATATATTTACAGAAAATGGGGACACAGCCAAAATCACCCCAGTATTCAAAACTGAGTGGCCATACACTACAATCTAACAAAAGAACTGCTATCATGCCTTTGTTTATCAATGAATCAACATACATCTCTTCCCTTGCTTGTAGCCAACTATGACATCATCAGTGGCAGCATGTGGGTACTCTTGTATGCAGGATACCAAAGATGCAGAAACAAGTTGAAGACATTTCACACATATAACTTCTTAAAATGCTGCTACAATCCACTGCAGTATTCAAGGTTTATAAGTCATTCAGTGATTTAGGCACATTTGGAGTGAATTGGAGACTGATGCCACCATGGATTCCCTTTGACCATGGACAGCTTTTCTGTTTCAAAATCTGGAAATGGCATATGTTATAGTGAACCTTGTTTATTTTCATAAACTTGATCCAAGTCATTTAACAGGATGATGTCAGGCATTGTGATTCATGCCCAGCACAATTCACTGCATAAATTCCAACCCCTATGACTGATCTAGCAATTCTAGGTAAGAAGCAATTCTCAGACAAAAGTTCATTGTGCTGTCCTGGGAACAACTGGACTGTGTGGTGTCAGCATGACCCAAAATTGGCCAGTTGCCAGCTAACCTGTTGGCCAAATATCAACTGAGGGATGACTTAAACCAGTCTTACCAAGACATGGAGACCAGCACTCTAGCAACTGAGCTTCTGATTATGGTTGGTCACCTTTGTTTTCAAACAGTGATAATTACAACCATAAAAACAGGTCACAAGCCATGAAACAATTATACAACTGACAAAGGAGAGGGTGGTCTGGAGTGCCCTCCTGTGTGTATCAATCACAAATAGTTTTGAGGCTCCAATAGTTAGTGAGAAAAGAGTGAGGTCCTGTTTGAACCAGCCATTTGCAGTTAGTTAAAATTGCATAGTACAGCTGGTTTCTTACCTTTTCATGTTGAAATCCATCTTGAGTGAAGATGAAATATGTTCCAAAGGGGACAGGTATGAAGATGAATACAGTTATCAAGTAAATGCATCCACACACCAGCCCCATTGCCTCTGGGCTGAAACAAATTTACAAAGCAGTTTTATGAAAAAATAATTAAAAAGGAACAAAAAACGGATATTTTATTGAGAGCCACCTAAGGGCCAGACACCACTTAAACAAAATGCTTTCTGAGATTTACATAAAATGTATAAAACACACCCCAAATGCACACAGGCCAAAATTTTCTTATGCATAGCAATTTTATACATTATTATCACAGTTCTTTTGTATGTTCACTGACATCAAGTTCATCACATACAACAAAGTTAAACTCAAGACTTTCTATGCAACCTGATCAACTGCTAAAGCAATGGAGGGAAACAGGCGATATTTCAAGAGTTATGGGAAAGTAGGTGCACATTTAATACTTGCTTAGGTTCACCATAAAGCAACTGAAAGAACTTACATCTTCTTGCTTTGCCTCTTGCTCATATCAACACCACACAAATTGGCTCTTATGAAAAGGTGTCCTAGCTTTGGAATAGCCCTTAAAGTTGCCAAAAACCCACCAAAAGATAACAGAAAACTCACAGACAACTGAATCATCCAGTCCATTTTTGAAAACAGTTTTGCTAAAAACCCTCTGCTTTATAAGACCAAAATACAACAAAATCTCTTTCAACAACACCGGCACCAAGGCACACAGATTCCTTTTACAGCCTGACCATAGGAAAACCTTGAACTGGGACAAAGCCTACGCGCCCGAAATATCTAATTTATTATGATCTAATTTATGCCATGAACCAGCGGGAAATACAGAGTTAGCAATTTGGCGTAAAAGCCTAAATGGGCCGCTACCCCTATCAGTTCGCGACTTAAATTTAACGGGGCTGACGTCTATCAAAGTTTGAAACATTTGCGTCGTAAATGACATCAAATCATCATCTTTGTGTGCTTCCAGATCAGGCTTTTTAACCACGACAAGCGGTAAGCGGTCAATGTCGGCCAGACGCTCTGGAGCCCGTTGTTAGTGGCAGCGATAATGCCGGAGGAAGGGAGTGCGGTGAGGCTCGGGGGGGGGGGGCTGGTCGGTGGTTTTGACTGTTCGCTGGGCTGAGGCGCCTGTAAACTCTGATGGTGTCGGCGGAAAACAATGATTGCGCCGTTGTGAGACCAGCGATAGCGCAGCGATGCGATGATTGGATGTGAATATGGGACATATAGGTACACATAACTGATGAGATGCCAAAGAAAAAAAGGAACTACGGCAGGCCAAGAATTAGGAGGAAATTGGAATTCCTAATAATTGGAATCAGAAGGGGCATAATGAACGACAGTCTGTTAACGCAGCCCAAAAAAAACTTTTGCGCCAATGGGGAAAAACTGTTGAATGTATAAACTGCGAACTAATGACATTAAGCTGCAATGCAGTAGCTCTCATAGTAGGTATGTACATGACAAAGTGCTTAATAAGGTGTCTTTTTCACAAGCCACTTGACAGAGATATAACATGCTGAATTGTAGGCCATGTGATTAAAGTCGCAATGATCTGAGGCTAAATGGATATACATGTCACAACAACGCCTACGTTTTAACGACTTACTTCAAACCCCCTCCAATGCTTTAGGCTGGCAACCCTAGAACTCCAGTGGTGCACCCCCGAGCCTCCCGCCCCATCACTTCCAGCTCCGCTCCCACACCACTACATTGAAGTTTCCTCCCTCCCCCTCCGTTAAGCCGCGCTGGAACAGGTTATCAGCCTGCCCCACGTCTCGGTTGACGGAAGGGGACGTCATGAGACGCCTTGCTTCAGAAGTCAGCGCTATGCTTGTCGTGAGATGTGACTGTACCGGCGCGCAGTCGGGAATCGCTAGGGAAATCGCTCGCCATCCTGCGTCCTGACCGCATGCCACACGGCTGCATAGGCCAGGTCAGGTCAGGTCAGGCCCGCGCCGTGATGGGTTAGCGGTGTGGTCGTCGGCACGTGAACCGCAAAAGCGCGCGGTCACCGTGGAAGACGCAGGAGTTTAAATAAAAGCTTGGACCTGGATGCTGAAGGCAGATTTTGTGCCACGTCCTCCCATGCAAAGTCGCAGAAGACATGTTAAGACTCACAAAAAGTTGGGGGCTGTCCATACCCCTCGGCCTCCATCTTACCCTCTCCGCGGCCCCAACGGGAGTTGGCAGTGTCGTCTTCCTCAGTTTCTGTCGCCTTTACCCTGCGAACACGGAATAGTAGGGGTCATGTATGGACCGGTATCTTGGTTGTGCGACATTGGAGGTTGTGCGACATTGGAGGCGTTTCAGCCTCGACATCTGGCGACATCTGTCCATGTGAGGTGTTTTATCAAAACTCCAAGGAAGCCGGTCTAATCGTGGCGGGGAAGGATTTCACTGATCGCGGTTGGCGAAAGGTGAAATCATAATTTGGCTTGTGATTTCACAGGCGTTTTCGGGTGGTGGATATCCAGGTGAACATTTCCGGGTACATTGCTAAAACGGGTTAGCGATTTAACGGTTCAGAAGGCATCTTCAGACGGGGCAACAGGTCTGAGAAGACGGTCGATGCGAGCGCAAAACCTGCGCTCGTGTTACGGAAAGGTGTCCACTGTGAATCGGCTGGGCCCCTGTTATTGACGCGCAATGATTCATCAGACGTTGTCGACTCCGCTAGACGATGTCCAGTCGGCATGTTATTCTGCTTGTTTGTTCCAACCCCTGGTCCGTGTCGTTAACGGTTTCCGAGACGACGACCCCTTTTTGAAACCTTGCAAAACGGACATTTTTGCTTTCTCGTCGTCAGCACGTGCGACGTGCTGGTCCCAACGGGCCGTGTTTGGCATCATGCTGTTCCCCTGACGATCCTCTTTCGATCGCACTCGGCTTCGTACCGGCGCTACCCGCGGCTGCCGAGACCGGGCGCCCGGTAGCGGCGTGCGTCACCATTTTGCTAGAATTTTCTGGAATTTTCCACGATTTCGCCAAAAATACGTGCAAACTCTATGGGAGATGTTTGTGCATGCGAGATATGTGCATGTGAGAATACATGTTTGTGCATTTGAGAATGCATGTGAGATATGCAGAGCATATCTCACATGTGTTCTGGTCACCCACCTTCCCAGTCCCGCTCTGGACCTTCACCCACCGGGTGGCAGAGCGGGACTCTCATGGTAGGATCAAGGGGCGCAGCCAGGATTTTCTTAATCAGGGGCCCCGAGCTCAATGTGAGCTGAAATCATGTGGAACTCGCCTGCTGGGAAGGCGATGTGCAATGGTTTTCACAAAAAAATACGGGCCTAAGGGTCCCGTTCTTTGGCTGGGCCGGTGCAGGGGCGCAGCCAGGATTTCTTAAGGGGGGGGAGCTCAGAGTGAACTGAAATCATACGAAAAGAAAAGCGCCTGCCAGTAAGACAATGCACAATGGTTTTTACAAAAAATGCGGGCATAACGGGAGCCGGGCCTTCGACCCCCTTGGATGCGCCTATGCATCGGTGGTAGGGTTACGAGAAAACATTGAGCCAAGAGTCCGATCCAAAGAAACTCGCGACAAGCTAAAATATTTGTGCAACTTACACCAAAAAAGTATGAGTCTTGGACCTAAAACCAATCACCGCTAGTGACACCCCTGCTTAGAATTACATGCTCCTCAAAGCCTTCAGTATTTTATTCTAGCTTTTGTCCTCCATCTTCCTCTCGGTCCTTTTCCTGTTTCCTGGAAACTGTCCTTTTCCCCTTCAGGCACCAGGTCGTCAGAGTCCGAACAGTATTGTCTTCCTAAAAGACTTAGAAAAGATTGTTAGTGGGGTTTTATGTATGCGTATATAGCTAACTAGCGGCAGCTATTTTGAGCGGCGGCAAGAGCGAAGGACGTGGTTGCGTCGACCGCTCTCGCCGGACCAGTGGACGGCGGACGGCGGACGGACCAGGGGACGGCGGACGGCGGACGGACCAGGGACGGCGGACGGACCAGGGGACGGCGGACGGACCAGTGGACGGGGACGGCGGACGGACCAGTGGACGGCGGACGGACCAGTGGACGGCGGACGGCGGACGGACCAGTGGACGACGGACGGCGGACGGACCAGTGGACGACACGATACTTAACACACGACATAACTGAGATAGCAAGGGCGCGGGAAGGGGGGGGGGGGGGGGGCGGGGCAGGGAGCTGCGCCCACCCAGTTTTTAGAAATTTAACATTCGCCCTATGGACGTTGACTGGAAAGAAATGACCCAAAATACTTCTTTGGACTCCCCTAACTTAACTCCCCCCCCCCGCCCAACTGTGCAGGAGCTCCCGCGCCCCTGTGAGACAGTGTGCGTAGCAAGGGCATAGAAATAAGGCGTGCAAGCGGTCATCTTTCGCTGGAGTTGCTTAGTCCCTTTACTCTGACCCTGCCTTTGAGGGGCTTGAGGCAGTCGAGGGGCCCTTGTTTCAAAAAGACTCTGTCCATAAAGGGGGGTTTTTTGCGTGTCTGTGACGGGCTTCTGGCCGCAAATGATTCCCGTTAGTTGGGGTTATTGAGGGACCTCTTGCTTGACAGGGAGTTCGGACCGTCCAAGGCCCTGATTTAAAGATGTTATTGCTTGTGAAAGAGCTTGCTTCCAGTTCTTTTGACCTGTGATTCAGATAATCATCGTCCTTGTTGGAGGCTTTTGCCTGTCGGCACAACGCTTTTGGCGGTCAATCGCTGTCGAAGACGGATGGAGGAAATTTTTCGGACTTTCGTCTTCGTCTTGTGTGTTATTGTTTAAACAACGTTTCGGTCAGTTAGTTCTCCGGACGTCGTTCATTTATTAGGTATTGATTGATACTGAGCAGGACCGGCTGAGTTTTATTAGTCCCGTATGCGTCGCAGCCTCGAAAGCCTTACGGTATTTTTGGG
Source organism: Capitulum mitella (assembly GCA_030062745.1). Taxonomy (NCBI): domain Eukaryota; kingdom Metazoa; phylum Arthropoda; class Thecostraca; order Pollicipedomorpha; family Pollicipedidae; genus Capitulum; species Capitulum mitella. Next base: position 3,901,017 of record CP099847.1, on the reverse strand, counting down.
ATCCGAGTTCAGAAAATTCCTAAAAACAAATATGCGGAATCCAAATGTCCGAGCACCTCGTCTCACTCACTCCGCAAAACCTGTCGAAGGCACGCTTTTGATGGATCTTCTGCGTAGGAGTGTCGTTTGGAAAGGTATATCATATTGCACAGCATAGCATGGCATCACCATCATTATCACCACCATCATCATAGTTGTTTATTTCTTATCAATGGACTGCACATGCCATTTATTTTTTCCACCGTAATCGATGCAAAGGTCTTTTTCTGTCACGTCTCCAATGGTTAATGGAGCAGTTGTGGATATGACATTGTCGTTTTGCGGATTTTATGCAGAAACGGAAATCAGAAGAAAAGTCAGATGTCAGATTCCGAAGCTGCATTGTCAGACATAATTAGCATGCCTTCCATGCTCCGTGTTAAGTAACTTCCCACTTTCGTCTGCTCTATCGCTTTCAAAGGGACGCAGTTTGCGAATGCGTTTTGAGCAAACAATAAATAATGAAATGAAATAAAATAAAGAATGCGGAAATGTAAGTGACAACGATACAAAGAAAGAACTCTCGGCAGCGACCAACCCGTTGACATGGATCGAAAGCTTTGGCAAGGTAACCCAGTGTGGGGTTCAGCTTGGCATACACTAGAGCCTCCCACTTCACAGTCGGTTTGGGCTTTTCGGGGCCAAAGCCGGCGTCGTGCTATCCAGGTACCCAGCTGTTGTCCGACACCGGCTGCCGTCTCAGCTGAAAACACCTACTGACTTGTCGGAGAAGCCATCTGGTTTGCAGCGGCAGTAGTTGTCAGCTTCTCCCCCTTCTCTCCCCTCCCTTATCATTTTCTTATTATTATTCTCCTCGTCTTTCCGTGATTTTCTCTGCCCTCTCTTCTCCATACGTAAGCGGCAACGAACTGACGATGCAGCATACCAAAGCCTTCATCTGTTGCGTGAACCGTGGCAAGGTTGGAGTAAAATATCGCAAAAATTGGCCGCCTTGGCCCATCGCATGATACAAGAATAAAAGAACTGGGTTGATTGCTCCTCTTGTGATGTCTGACATACGTGCATGCAGGGCGTGTTGACTAACTCAAGGGTATCGCCAGAGGGTAGCGTGTGCACTTTCTAACGTCCGAAACACTTGCTCAACAGGAGAGTCTCGCGGCGGACGGCCGGTTCGACAAATGCGATTGATGCGGTTTATCACGAATGCGCTTTTTACAATACGCAATTGGACAAAATTACACAAGGGAAATTACGTGTAATGTATCCAGAGGAGATAATCCGGCACAGCAAAGGCCGAATAACTGAGCTTGGACAATTGAAACAGCCTTCAGTAACCCTTTGGTTATCACGACGGGGACGATACCAAAGTGGATGCAGCTATTAGTGTAAATTCGACGGCAGACTTATCCCAGCCATCATCCGGCATATAAGTATTCCAGCACAATGCATTTCGCAGTGAGTTACGGTCCTGGTTGGAAAATGTTGCCATTTTAAAGATGTGTACGTGGAACGCAGCCAGGTCGTCTTTTTTAGCCCTTATCGTTCTTGGGTCGTATTTTTGCGTGTGACTGGCCGTCAGTCGTGCTTTTGAAGTAGTGCTGATCAAAAACAGAATTGTGCTTGATTTCACTTCGGGGAAATGGATTCCGGAGTCCGACTCATGGTTTGCTGAAGAGATTATGATTCTGACTCAACGTGGTTTTCTAATACGGATTCAATTCCAATTCCGACTCAAAATGAACTGATTAAGAAGAAAATGATAAGACATTAAATGATTAAGGCATTGGGATTGACTACAGGTCTGACTGATCGTGTGATTCAACCGACTCTGTTTTTGGCACTGATCAGTGGAATCGATTCCCATTCTGGATTCTGGTCAGAAAAGAATCATGGAATCAAGCACAAGTCCGACAAATAGTTAGGTACGACATGAAATAGATGCGAGCATTTTCTTAATGGCTATATTCCCTTATCGGGCAATTAGCTCTCTTCAGTTCATGTAATGTCCGTCATGAGAGAGCCAACGTTTAAGATGTGTAGGAGGAGGGATATCTTCATGTTTTTACGTGGCTGTCGTTGCTTTCCACCAAGGTGATCCAGAAGACATCCTGATCAGCTGAGCAGCCACGGGAGAACTGGCGTCGGCCGGTTGTTACCGTGGTATTGGCCGGTTGTTACCGCGGTAACTTTAGATAATCATGGCCAAATTGGCCGGTTGTTACCGTGGTAACTCCAGATAATCATGCCGGTGAAAAGAAAAAAACAATGGCATGCAAGAAACTGAGAGGCATGGAAATACAAACACTCGATTCGTTTGATATGGCACTTTGTTTTGAATTGTGCGCGTCGGCAACGTAATACCAACTGACCTTTCGGAACAGGTACGACGTTGAGGGGAGCGGTGACGGTGCAAACGTGACGGACGCCACGCGAGTCCGTCACAGCTCGAAAGAGCCGCCGCCTGTCAACTCCGCGGCCTCGCTGGCTTTAACAGCAGCTTTTCTCGGGTCGCCTACCTTGGCCCGGGGCGCGTGCGTACCCGGCCGCCCGGCAGAACAATGGCGGCCGTCGGGTGCCCTCTCTGGCAGAGCCCGGGGCGGACGGGGCGGCCGGCCTTGACATTGAAGGGTCTTCTCACGGACAGGCGCCGGTCGGTATAAAACGGTCCGACGCCAGGCGGCTGGCGGCAGCGGCGCGGTCACCGCTCACCGGGCAGCACCATGAAGGTGGGTGCAGGGGTCAGGCACTGGTGCATCACCGCAGAGCGTGGCTGAGGTCCCTATGAGAACCGTGCTGCCGCTGTGTCATTCTTGGTGGCACTTTATGTCATGCTCCTGTCGTCATAAAAAAAAAACTGATCGATAAATGCAGTGCTATGACAAAAATCACTCCCAATCAAAAGCATATCACCGTACATAATTGGATGCGAAAGGATGACGTTGTTCATTGTTTGTCGACATTTTTCGTAGGTTTTGAAGGCGCTCGTATTGCTCTTTTGCTGACCGGTAAGCGAGCATCTATGTGGCGGACAGTGCTCTGCAGCGGCCGCAGACGCCACAGTGAACGGCACGTCCGTCCGCAGGTCCTCGTCGTCGCCGCCCTGCTAGCCGTCGGCGCCGCCGACTCCGGCCGCCGTGCCTCCGAGTCGGCCCGCGGAGCGGCGTACTACAGACCGACGTCTCCGCGCGCGCCGGCCCCGGCCCACCAGTTCAGGCCCGCCTACGACCCGCCGCCGGTCCCCGCTGCCTCTCACGGGCCCGCGCCGGCGTACAAGTCCGGCCGGGTATACAAACCGCCCACGGCCTACAAGGCCACCCCGGCCTACAAACCTGCCCCGACGTACAGACCAACTGCGGTCTATCAACCCGATTCAACCTACCGTCAGCCGGCCTACAAGCCGACCCCGGCCTACAAGCCCGCTCCGGCCTACAAACCAGCCCCGGCCTACAAACCAGCTCCGACCTACAAGCCAGTTCCGGCCTACAAACCAGCTCCGGCCTACAAACCAGCTCCAACCTATAAACCAGCTCCGGCTTACAAACCAGCTCCGGCCTACAAGCCCGCTCCGGCCTACAAGCCAGCTCCGGCCTACGGTCACCATGACGATTACTCCCAGCCTAGGCCGTACCAGTTTGACTACTCCGTGAACGACGACTACAACGGTGCCGTCTTCTCCCAGAGCGAGCAGGCGGATGACTACGGCAACGTCCAGGGCTACTACTCGGTCAACCTGCCCGACGGCCGCGTCCAGCACGTCAAGTACGTCGCCAACGACTACGGCAACAACGCCGAGGTGACCTACGAGGGCGAGGCCCAATACCCGGAGTATCACCCCGCCCCCGCCTACAAGCCGGCCCCGTCCTACGCCTCTGCTCCCGCCTACAAGCCGGTCCCGTCCTACGCCCCTGCCCCCGCCTACAAGCCTACAAAATCTTACGCCCCTGCTCCCGCCTACAAGTCTACAAAATCTTACGCCCCTGTTCCCGCCTACTAGTCCCTGCTGTCTCCTTGTACCGCTCCATCGCAGTTTACAGGACGGTTCCAGCTCAAGAGCCCAAAAATGAGACGGCGTCGGTGGTTTCTGGGTGTTTGTGTTGTTTCCGAACGAGGCAGCATAGCACCCGTATCAACCAAAGGCTGCTATGGTATTGTGTCCGTGGTGACTGGTGATATGTAATGACACATCTCTTCTATTTATTGTCGTTTAATAATATATGTTAATAAGTACATTCCAGTTCGTTTCGATAGCACGCATTTGATGAAAGATGTGACGTGAGCATGAACTAAACATGAAATGAAAACTGACAGCATGAAATGACATCATGTTTAGATTACCACGAAGAAGCAAAGTTAGGTATCTAATACCCACATCAACTTTACGCATACACGTTTGCCATTTTCCATGAATCACGATGCCTTTATTAGATATAGGTTTCTGTCATTCCACGCAACTCTTCTGTATATTTGGGGGAATTTCCGCGCGATTTCTTCGGATCAGCAGATTCACCATTTCAGGGCTTTGGACGACATTAACTCCATATCTGAATACATCTGGGTAACGGCGTCAGTGTTTACACAAATGTACATAGCAAAATCTGCTTGCTGTGAGACTACCACCAATGCCGTCCACTTAAAAGGCTAGGATAAAATCCATACGGAAGACATAACGTGTACGCATTACACGTTTAGTTCGCAATTCTCCCATAAATATCGCGTGAAATCCTGAAGGAGCTTTGACCTTTACGATCAGCTGTGGAAGCCAGTAGTTTATGGCGCTACCATCGAAACCACGCGGATCCGGGAGATGAGTTGGGCCTGAATGTATCTGAGGATATACAGGGTAGATGAGGACTTTCGAAAGCCCAAATTCAAGTTCCAAATACCATTTTTCCTTAGAATTACCAGAAAAAGCTTGCAAAAAAGATACCAATGAAAAAGGCGCATAAAACAATCTGCATGTATTAATAACTGCTTAAAACATTATTACATCCCTCCTGCTATTTCCTCAAGCTAGCTTAGTCCACCAGGGACGTAGCCAAGGGTGGAAGACCATAAGGGCCATCCCCCTTCCCCGAGCCAAGCGGTCTACACTATATATATATATATATATATATATATATATATATATATATATATATATATAGTGATTTCGCAGGAACACAGAATAGCGACTATACATATGATGCAAAAGCAAGCGTTATATTCTTTTCCTGTACCTTAACAAGCGCACTGGAAGGAGGGTCTTTTTGGGCCACCCACCTGTTTTTTTCTTGAAAATCTCGAGAGCGGATCGGAGCTGGTTGCTGCTACTTTGTGACGTTTATGACTATTGAATAACTCGCCGATTGATGCAGAAAAATCGAAAATCGACCGAACATTTTTGAAGTTTGAAGCATTTGAAGTCAAGCAAATATAACGAAAATAACGGTTGTCGCTGACAGATGGGAACTTCGTGAAAGGCCTAGCGTTCTAACTAAGATTACCGCTTGAACACACTTAGGTGACGTCATTCGGGCATAAGTGATGGATGTACCAAGACCAAAGTCAGGGTACATAAGGGCAAGGTCATTAAAGGTCAAGGGTAACTATTTTGTGACCTGGTCCAGGTTTGCTTTGCAATGTGTCGATTTGTATGAAACATGCATTTTAAGACCCTACTAAAAACACGTTAGGCACATTGATACTCATATGTATATAGATATATGCAAATACATGCATACATAAAAATATACACTGGAAGTGGTCAAATGTACTGATGTTGGCTATATTCACCGAAAATGCGCCAAAAGATGCGTTTATCACCCTCATGTTCACTCAAGCCATCCTGAGTGCTGGGAATCCGATCTGCAAAAGGTGAAAAATGACGCCATAGGTCAATGACCTGACATGACCTCGACCCGAAATCCTCAGTCAAGACGTCAAATGAATGGAAGTTGTCGTATTCCACATTTTAACGCTTAAACAAACACCCTTTCTCGTTCCGTTCGAAAAGTTGTACGGAATGGCCTGTACGGGCAGAGAAAGCGTCCAAAGTTGTTTTTGTCCAAAGTTGACCTTTTTAACCCCGTTTAGCCTTGAAGATATTGACCTAGGATCATGAAAAATGCACACAATTTAAATCGTTATGGCCCTACCCTGCCCACAAAATTTCATGTTTCTAGTTTCTCCCGTTTCCGAGATCGGAGGGGAGTCCTTTTGGGCCCCCTTCCAGTGCTCGTTAGCGCGAAATCCCTTTCCACTGCGCGGGTTAAATATGAGGTAAATTACGCAAAGTTGCCACTTTTTCCTATAAATTTTGTTATATGCCGGCAGTGTATGAGAAAAATTGGCATTTCCCCCGAGGAAAATCCTGGCTATGTGCCTGTGGCCCACCCTGAACCGATCGACAGATTCTGTCTGTAGTTGTGATCAGTCCCAGACATTTTCGTGACAAACTCAGTCAGACGATTTATGAAACGCTATTACTACTTCCTCAAATGACTGTGGCGAGATTAACAGCCGCTGTTTGAACTGAGTGCTCTGTGATGAACAGCTGCTGTCTCAGTTGGCAGTGACAAAGTGAACAGCTGCTGTCCCGACTGACCGCCGTACGGTGAACGGCTGCTATCTCAACTGAATACGCCGAACTGACGAGGTGCTGTTTGATCTCAGCTGACTGGGTTAGGGCCAGTGATCTACAGGCCTACTGTCTGGTCTCAGCTGAATGGGTAAGGACCGATGATCTACAGGCCCAGTGCTCCCTTCCAAGCGCTGTCGCTATCGCCTCAACAGCCCCGGGCTCGGCCGCCGGCCGGTAGGCTGCTTCCTCTCGGTAACACGGGCCGGCCGGCAGGCTGCTTCCTCTCGGTAACACGGGCCGGCTGGCAGGCTGCCCCTCTCGGTAACGCAGGCCGTCCGGTAGGCTGCCTCTCTCGGTAACGCAGGCCGGCCGGTAGGCTGCCTCCTGTCGGTAACGCGGGCCGGCCGGCAGGCTGCCTCCTCTCGGTAACGCGGGCCGGCCTCAGGCGCCTGGGCCGCGCTCGGCGGCGTTTTTGTGCGCCGCCAGGTCAGCAGAGTGTGGTAAGGCGGGCAAGGCTGGCCGACGCCGCCGCTCGTTGCCGTACGCTGACGATGGTGAAGGGCCGTATTGGCTGCTCACGGCACGGTGCGGAGTCATGCGAGGCGGGCTGGGAGGACGTGGCAGGCAGTGACAGTCGTCAGGCACTGCAGCCGCCCTCCCGCCCACGCATGGCACCGTCCAAGCGTGCGCACAGAGAGCCGCGCACGCTTGGACACTCGCGGGAAAATGCACGGTCCAATGATTGCGGGGAAAGGGAAAGGAGGGGGGGGGGGGGAGACGGGCAAGGAGCCGTAACCTCGCGTTTTTTAACACCAGGCGTAGAGCCCTGTCGCCATGCGTTGACATGCCAATTTGAAATATGCTAACCCCAAAAGCAATGGATTACCATAAAGTCTGCTAGTAAGGCTTTCCGTATTCCGAAGTGATTTGTTTTGTGGGTACGCCCCTGCTTTGTGTAAAGCAGGGACGTAGCCAGGATTTCACCAAGGACAGGGCCATGACAAACCTAATCCCCTTTAAAACTAAAAATTCCTCTAATTTAAGGTATTTGATTTTCGAGTTCCGGAATTTTCTGTTTATCGTCATTTGTGGTGTGTAGAGGACCGTAAAGTTTTCAATCCCAAGGGTTGATTTGATTTTAGCCCCCATAGCCAAAGGATAGGAGCATGAAAGGGTTTGAATCCCATAGCCCTCATGCCCCCCTCTCTATGCCCGTGGCGTGAACGTAAACCGGATGCGAAATCACGTACTCCCCGGAGCAGGGCGTCCTCATCGAGAGGAAGGCCGCCGGAAGTAGTTTCGACAGCCCTCTGTGTTAGACTTTTCACGCTCTTGGAAAAGTTTTGCAGATACAAAGTTATATCGTATTTACGAATGTACCTCAGCTAGCCCTGTCTGTCATTTTTACTCATTCTTAATCCGGCACCGCCTGGCTTGTTTTTGTACTCGTGACCGCCTGTGGAGGGGGAGGCAAAAAAGTTGTTATCTCAGCATAACTGTTAGCCCCTGTATAACCCCTGTTATCTCAGGATCTGTCAGTCGGATCTAAACTAGTCTACCACCAATCGATAACCCTGGGTCTCACCACCAATCGACAGCTGGGTCTTGCCACCAATCGATAGCGTTGAATCTTGCAATCAGAAAATACTATGATAGCCTTGGTCACGTGACTGATGACGTCACGGGTCACATAAAACGCAAAACACCACGGCGGAAAAACTGGCACCGATTCGTACAACATACCATCGACGGTACTGATTTAGAGCCTTCAACTGGACATCAAACGAAAGGTCACAATCTTCTGCATTAGAGGCACGCCAAAATGTTAAAGAATGTGGGGCGAAGTCAACCTGCGTCAGGTAAAATACTGATCATACTTTACATGCCAAAGATCCATGCTTAGGCGCAGTCGCTTTGATCCACGTGACAAAAAGCACTGAAATGAAGCCTTCTGATGATCAGTTCTGCATTGCCTGATTTTCATCCATTCAAGGTAAGTCCGGATCAGGTCAGATAAGGTTGCATTACTCTTCCTGACAAAGAGCCATAATTATACGCTGGAATTTTGTAACTACGTCATATACAGGGCTAACATAACATCTCGTAATAATCAAAACTGCTCGGTCCGCTCTTTATCGGGTCAAGGTCAAGCCAGATCAGAACAGATAATCGCTTTTCTTTTTCTGACTGGGAACAAAAATCGTTTTCTGCTGCTACTGAACGATCTTCCGCAGATAATGTCGCATTCCATTTCGTTCTGACATGCCTGTGGTGTGACCTGACATGATATTTGGTGAAGCTTGCTAAAAGGAGCATATAGATTTACTTGTCTGGCTTGAACGATGAGCAAAGTCAGCGGCAGCCACTTCTGTCGCCAAAAATGCAACAGTCCTATTGTCATTATGCATGTGACCTGGCATGATCTCTAATGATGACGTGCCACAGTTGCACATCTTTTTGAGGGCACTGTCCTATGTAAATCCAAATAACCCATGCATTATATTCGCGAATATTATCGGAAAAACAAAGCACGTTCGCGCCACCGCCCGAAGAGGCGAAAACATGTATGCAAGGGTTCATTTATGACGTCATATCTCCATGATCTGTCTTAACGTGGAAATAGTTTTGATGTCGAAATATGTAAAACTGATTGATGAACAGCTACTGAAAACATGATTGGAATGGCTCTATCGTTTAAGAAGCTATTCGCGAAAAACCAAAGGAGGTGCCCTATTTGACACCCCCGGGCGGTGCTAGAAAGACCAATATAGTATGAAACAGAACAAGGATGACACAGAACAACTTTTTTGCTTAATTTCGTGAACGTCGCGCTTCAGAGGCCATGAAAATGTAAATGAGAACGGTACTTTTACTGAAAACATATACACATGAAATTGGGCATCTTGATGTTTCTTGTCCTTGATTCACCATGAACAAGAAGGTATTACCAGTGACTGCACACATGCAATTTACGGTCTTTCTAAAACAGATCGTCACATGTCTGAATCCATGATAGCCTGAGACCGCGCACCTGTGCTGTTTCTGGTGTCGAATATAACGAGCACGTTCCAAAATATCAGTTTTCTCATCGACTCCATCGACTTCACCTTCCCTTTAAGGCGTGGGAGAAGAAACAGTGACTATCGATGTCCGCTGATAATGCCCTTTGTAATACCCATCAGCCGCATCTGGATCAGTTACGCAATCAGCTAGTTAACCGGCCACGCCTGCCCCCTCCGACCAAAAATGATGAACAGTATGTATAAACGTATCCTAACTAATGAATAAGAAATTCGTTGACTGCGTACGTGACCGGTTTGTTCGCGTTTTCTCGCCAACCGCTGTAGTTTCGTAACGCCGACAGTTTGTACACGCGTCCCGTCTTGCGGCGGCCGGGTTTCGAAAGGTTTTGAGGAAATTTTTGCCCAGTTTCCTGAAGATGACTCAGTGTTTCTACCCGTGTTGTCGTTCCGCTGTAGGTCCTCATTAAATCCAATGTGATGGGTCCAAGCAAGGTCGTAGAAAGTGACGAGTTTCCCGTTGCTGGTGTTTCTCTGCGAAACCTTTCTCTTTCCTGGACTGTCCGCGTTTTCCCGTTTGGAAGAGCAAGTTCAGCGATGAGTTCAATAATAGGGCTGGCCGTGGCGCTGCGAGGCACGGGACATTGCACACAACTTCGCTTTTGACCTGGACATCACGGCGATAACTGGGTCAGATCCTTAAGGCTGCGTCTGCGAGCTCCGATCCTAATAGCTGTGTTTCTGGCAGGGGTGTCGATCTGTATTCTTTTCAGAGGGCCCTGGCCCAAGTGTTGATTTGGGCCCCCAAATGTTGGGTTGAGTCCCCCAATATTTTCCTACGGTTTTAAAAGGGGAATGAGTAATAATAACGAAAAGAACGGCCGCTATTGATGTGAGAAAGGCAGAAAATAAACAATAAAGTTTAAAGCGATGTATCTATCTTTCTATCTTCTCTCACTCTCTCTCTCTCTCCCTATATATATATATATATATGCCTATGTACATCGGGACAAATGAGATTTTTCATTTGATAAACAGTAACAAAAACCTTATAAAATTTCGTGGGTCAAAATAAAGTGGGCTTAAACCGTTGAAAAACCCACATTTGTGGGGGGAAGATTAGGTTGCCGGGTCCTCGGCTCGTCCCTGTCAATCATTTACAGAGATCAACGCCTGTGGTCTCTGGGTTCCGATCCCCAAAGCTGTGTCTCTGGGCTCCGTCATCGAACACATCCCCGACTTCTGCTGATACATCGTAGCCATGGGCACCGCATGAAAAACAACTGCCAGGAGAGCGCAGTGCGCCCGCTCAGCGGCCCGCGGCGGATTCGCTGGCCAGTTTATTCTCATTTCCAAGGTTTGCGGATGCCGTGAACGGAAACAATGACAACGCAGTTCAGGAAAACTGGTGAATGCCGAATGCCACCGACATGACTTCGCACTACAGCTGACTGAAGTTCGAATTTCCAACGACGCCATTTCCTGAAGCGTAAAGTCCGCGTGACGTCACGATCTCGGAAATCCAGGCAGCCGGGGGTCCTGGCGGCGGGCGCTGGAACTATTGAAGGTCGTCCGCTGGCTGGCGGGGCCACTGTCGCACGCGCGACCGACCTGGCAAGATGGGCGCGTCAGCTGCAGTGGTCACCCTGGTGATCGTCTCCCTGTGTCTGGGGGCCCAGGCTCAACAGAGCACCAAGCGGGGCCGGGTTCGGGTGGCTGAGAGCCAGTCACAGTTCGGCCTGGACATGTACATGGTGAGTCCCTGACCAAGGAACGGCATGGCGCCTGTGGCGTGGCACCGCCATCGTACCAGTTTTACGCAGTCAAAACGCTCCAGGTCTGACGACGTCGTCTTTCTTCGGGTTCGGCATTTTGCCAGATATCCTGCTCCAGTTTGACAGCTGTGCCCGTGTGCTGTTAAGAGAACGCGCCCTGATATCATGGCTGGCGACCGGAGGATTGGGGGTTAGGGGTTCCAGACACCTAATATTCAGGGATTTTAACAAGAGGAATATGACATTGACTGGAAATAAACGGCTTGAAATCTTATGTTGGCCCTCCCCCCGTAATTTTGGAAATCCCCAGCTTGCTTGATACCAAAATACAGAATGATTTGTAAGCGAACCTCTTGTCAGCATTGCATTGTTCTCGCATTCTCGCGTTGTAAGCGGAACGTCACTTGTTTGGAGCGCAGTCGTGTCTCATCTTTCCCCTGCGTGAGTGTGGCAATTGTTTCAACGAGAAGAACATCGATATCATCGATATCGCCGATGTTCAGGGCACGCCCCACAAGGAATGAGTCAACCGGAGTTTGTCTGTGCGCTGTCTCGCTGCGTCGTATGACCGTGAAGTTGGCTTCCTGCGGCCTAAATTGCTAGCATAAACACAACCCTGGACGTCCAGATAGGGGGACGATGTTCACTGGCGCGAGAGTCTGAGCATAAACACAACTCCGGGTTTTCCAGACACGGGGGCGTTGTCGACCGGCGCCTGGTCCAGTGTCCTGGGCCTCAGAGCCCCAACACTCGGCTGTCTTGGGGATGTAGCCTGCTGGCGCCTCAACGCTTGGCCCAGCTCTCTGGGATGCGGACTGATGGCAGAGAGGAGAAGACGAAGGGAGAGGCTGGGATGGGGAAGGAGAGGGGACAAAAATGGGCAGGTCGAGAGGGAAACAGAAAATGGAAGAGCACGGACGTGCCACACGCCAAAGTTACTTCTGTGCGTTTCACTTTGTTGCCACAGCATCTACGGTTAGCTCTTGGCCGACTTTCTGGCGACCGCACAATGAATGTGGCCATGGCGCATGTGCCATGGCCATTGCCCATGTTGGTGCATTCTGCAATCCTTATCATGACTTCTGTGAACGCTCTCTTATTGTGCATCATGGTTGCAGCTGATGACAGAACACGACCGCACGTCCAACATCTTCTTCTCGCCGATGAGCATCGGCACGGCCCTGGCGATGGCTTACGCCGGCAGCCGGGGAAACACGTCCAAACAGATGGAGCGCGTGCTGCACTTCCAGGGACGGAAATGGGACACCCTGCGTGGCCACAGAGGCCTGCTCCGCTGGACCCAGGTACTCGGAACACGCGGCGCCCACTCGCGGCCGGTCGACGCCGGGCTAGATCAGAGGACCTGAAGTCATTTGGATTCTATATTTGTACATCACATGCATGTGGTGCCGTCTTTTGCACTGGATCGGTCGCGGCGCGGTAATGTAACGCTAGTCACTCCTTGTTTTCTACGAACTTGCCCGGCTCGATCGACGGCTGCCTAATATCATATACGTTACATTCGAACAAGCTGGAATGGCGTGTGGCGCGTTGGCCCGGTGCCGGCGACCCTGTCCAACCACGTGACCTGTCCCCGCAGCACATCACAAGATCGGCCCTTTAGACAGGCACTCTCAGCTTATCACGTGACTTCGCCCAGCAGCCCGGTTAACAGTCGTGACCCTGCCGCAGAAACGGTACAAGGACGGCGTGACGCTGCGCATGACGAACCGGCTGTACGCGGCGCACCGGCTCCGGATGCGATCCAAGTTCTCCAGCTACCTGGACCGGGTGTTCCAGGCCGAAGTTAGCCGGCTGAACTTCGGTAGGCCGCGCAAGGCCGCCAACGCCATCAACGAGCGCGTCCGCCAGGACACGGAGGGCAACATCGAGTCGCTCATACAGCCGAGTAAGCCGCCACGTGGTGGCGCGGGCGCGGCGCATTGCAGGACGAGCCCAGTGTCGCCACGCCAAACCGTTACACCGTGTTTGGCCTCTATGAATGACCATAAACCCGGAAGGCTGTATGGCCAGGTCTGTTGAAATATCACCGTATCAGGCAGGACATGGTCATCCCCTCCTTGCCCTTTTTTGTCTGTTTGACACAAAGGAATTTATGCTGGTTGATGGCACTTCTTTGTCCCCGGATGCTCGTGACTTATTTTTTTTAGTCATCTGGATGGATGTTTTGGCGTAGCATTTGGGGCCATTTCATCGTCAAAATGAGAGGCTACAGTACCAGCAGCGTGTCCGTACTGCAGACCTGGGTCCGTCGTCGACCAGGCAAATCGGGATTAAGGTTCCATGATCAAAGCTGTCTTCCCAATTTCCAGTCGCGCTGCACATTAGGAACTCTGCACAAATCCAGCAGTACCGAGCATTGCGAACGAAGCGCACTCGGGGGCCGACGTTAGTCCGTTAAATGTTGACGATGCTGCCAGTTACATCGGGATGCTGGGCAGGTGGACGTGACACCGGCTGTTTATATTGTTCCAGGCATGCTGGACGCAACGACTCGTCTAGTGATGGTGAACGCCATCTACTTCAAGGGCGATTGGCTGATGAAGTTTGACAAGACGGCGACAGCTCCCGGCGAGTTCCACACCCAGGCCGGGCCCAAAACCGTGCCCATGATGAGAGCCAAGAAGGCGTTCGCGATCGGAGAGCTGTACAGTCTGAACGCCCGTGTGCTGGAGCTGCCCTACAAGGTACCCAGGCCGTTGGGCCAGGCGCCGGGGATACGCGGCCGGAAACTGGGTGTCCCACCGTCTGCTGGTTTGGCGCCTGATCTGCAGTGACCCTGCGACATTTTGCGGTACAGTTTGTTTGGGCTGCAGGCTGTACCATGGGCTGGACTGTTTTGGTCCTGACCGTTTTGCCACGGACTGCCTCAGGCTAGGTCATGCCATGCCAGGTCAGACCAGGTTAGGTCAGGTCAGGCCAGGTCAGGTTTGGTCTGGGGTCGTTATGAGGACTTTGGGATGGGACGGATGGGACGGACGGATGGGTTGATACGGGATGGGACGGATGGGTCGATTCCGGGGATTTGTGACAGTTCTGGACCGCCTCGAGGGCTGTGTACCGGGTGGTCGAGCTGGTGCTGGGCCAGTGCGTCGACTTAACAGTCTGCGTTGGCTGTCTGCGGAAGTCGAGGGGTTGGTGCTGATTCCTTTAGAGTGGTCGCCGATTAATAGTGGAGCTGGGGAAGCTGGGATTTCGAAAGGCGTGACTGCAGAGTACCACACTTACATGTTTACAGGGGGAGAACGTCAACATGATGATCCTTCTGCCGAACGCCAGGGATGGGATTTACCAGTTGGAGCGTCAGCTGGCGAACACCAGCCTCGCCGACCTGAGCTGGTCCACACATGCCGACGATAAAGTCGAGGTCCGTCTGCCCAAGTTCAAACTGCAGGAGCGCATCAACCTGAAGGCGGTTCTGCAGCAGGTGAGAGGGCTGTCGCGATGAACCCATGTCCGTCGTGCTCCGAAGAACACGCTTTGCACGGCAAACACGGCCATTCAGCATGCGTCAAGCGTAACAATTATCATCCTTCGCTGTGAACCATCTGGCCAGCCAGCCTAAGGAATCCCGGCCGCAGCACGCGTTCGCCGAAATGTGCGCCAGTCGTGTCGCGCGAACCCCAGCCGTACACTGTCGCACTGACTCGGACTCCTGAACCGTGCGACTGCCTCCGCGTTTGCACGACCGGGAAAGGCCCACGCCCACCGAGCATCACAGACGCCAGTGTCCGCGGCTGGGTGCGGAGCGTCGCGGACGCCGCTGCCCGGGTACTGACGCCGCCCGTTCGCTGCTTCGCTCCGACAGATGGGCATGACCGCGCTGTTCGATGCCGAGGAAGCCGACATGGGAGGCATCAGCCGGACGGAACAGCTCTACGTCACCGACGCCGTCCACAAGGCAGCCGTCGAGGTCAACGAGGAGGGCACGGAGGCCTCGGCCGCCAACCGGTGAGTGTCGGTCGCGGTGCCGGGAGATTAAGGCGTGCCGAGTGTGTGAGTCACGTGGACGACAATCACATACAGATCGCATGAACGGGAATCACATACGAATCGCATGAACGGAAATCACATACGAATCACATGGACGGGAATCACATACGAATCATATGGACGAGAATCACATACGAATTACATGGACGGGAATCACATACGAATCACATGGATGGAAATCACATACCAGTCACATGAACGAGAATCAAACTAATCACATAGATTAGAATCACATGCAAATCACGTGGTCGGAAATCTCATGCAGGTCACATGCGGGACATGAACAGCACCCATGAAGCCTGTGCACGACTGGTGCTCATAAGTACGTGATGGATTTCGTGATGTTCAACTGCTCTTCAGATTTTTATCGAAGGTTTATATAAATCATTCTGGCAGCCAGTACGTAAAAGTTTTCCACGACGCGTGTTTGTCAGCTGACGTTCGTTTCTTTATGAGGCTAATTATCGGAGTCCATTTTTGCGATGAATCCGACTTGTTGAACTGAACGAGGGCCAACATTTTATGATACGAAAGTTAACCTGTTGAAATGTCTGCTTGAAGCTGAATGTCATTTTTCCACGCGTTTGAAATCTTGTTTCGCTTTATGACACGCCTGAAATAACCACAATTCTGACGTCGAGACTACAGGCAGCTTTAGAAGGCGTCCTGAGAAATGTCCGAAACGCGAGCCGCGGAAAAGATCTCGCATATGACGCTCCTCCTTTGTTGAGCTAAGACCCAGGGGTGCACCGGACACATAGTCACTTGATACCACTGTGGCGATTTTGGCACATGCACCTGGTCACTCATCGCTAGCAGTTATCACAAGCGGAAGATTGCTGTTGGCATTATCCTGGGTGACCCTTTCGGGCATAGTGACCGCAGATGTGACGAACGTCTACAGCACTGCCATCTTCTACCTGTTTACTCGTATTTTTTGGCAGCGTTGTGCGCCCCAATTTGGTACGTTTCGTTGTATTTGTTTTGAGATGAGACCTTCCGTTCCCTCTTGCTGTAACCAGTTAACGGATTGCAAGTTCCGCGGCGGTCTGATTTGTCACGCTTGACTGTGAGCCCTGGGCAACCTTGCCCTGTGCATTTCTGCATCCCTGTCTGTCGAGTATCTGGTACCGCAGTGCTGCATTTCCCCAGCTGCCGCCCTGCCGTACCGAGGCTGTCCGAGGTGCTCTCGTTGTCATGGCTGGATATTACCGGAAAGTACTGCGGGATCTGCGTAACGTTTCAGACCGTTTCTTTCCAGTCATTGTCATCGACCACATGATAAATTCCCTCAGTATGGACCATTATTGAGGATCCGGAACCATTATTGGGGATTCGGGCCCCCGTCCCCCCGCGGGATCGCCAGCCAAGGTCTGTGTTCCCGTTCCTCCGTCGCCGGATGTCCCTGCAACGCTGGCGTCCACAGGGCTGGCGCTTGGCTTCCGGATGCTGCGACCGAAGCCGCAGCCGTTCGTCGCCGACCGGCCGTTCATCTTCGCCATCCGGGACGTGAAGGTGGGCGCCACCCTGTTTCTGGGCCGCCTGATGGACCCCGCCCCGGAGCAGCCGATTGCGGGCGATGAAGCAGGCCGCTAGATCCCAGCTGCCATCGGACTCGCTGGCGGGAGCCGCGCTGATTTTCTGTCACGGCTCTGGCTGACTCATGAAGAGAGGCGCTTTACAGGGTAGCTGCCGTTTCAGCCTCTTCGATAATGCGGATATGAATGTTTTTATGCTGGCAACGAGCTTGCACTATTATTGTGCCAATTGTTTTATTTTGTGCTTCAGAAATGTTGTCCTTGGCAGGGCACAACGAGCCCACGTAGTGTATTTCGATGTTGCTCTGTTGCCAAAGGCAGCGGTTTGATGTGTTTATAAATGTGCAGTGTTCGATGCTGGTAATGAATGTCTCGTAAGTATTGTAGGTATGCTCATCGCACTTTAGAAACAGCTCTGTGTTTTGAAGACATCATTAGCCTCCATCATACAACGGGGTTACTGTATCATATCGCTCTAAACCTTGAATAAATGCAACATTCAGCTTCACTGAACTGTTTTTGAGCTGGTGGCTAGCCAAATCGCCTACAGAAGGATCATAGCTGGAATGTCGTGTCATGTCTTTTCTTTTTTGATGCTGAGTTAAAAGAAGAAGAGCACCTTGAAATCTTGTCCAAGCTCAGCCTTCACTTCGTGCGATACGGGCCATCGTTTTAAATGCGAGCGTTTTGCGCCACGTCTTGTGCTTACCAGCCAACAACGTGTCAGACTGACTGTTGCAGACACATTCACAACAGACAGGAACAAACATGTGTGATTTTAGGGCTTACACACGTTTTTGACCGTTAAACGTCATTTGCTTTACCGACGAAAAAAGTGTTAGCGGACTTAAAGTTAGCGGAACTAAATTTAGCGGAAGTTAATTGGTTTTGAAAGTTCGCGAAAACGCTATTCCGTTAACGAAAAAAGCAAACCTCGCTAACTTGCGGTTAGCGAATTAGCGGAACCGTGCTCACAAATGGACTGCTGATTACAAAAACCAGCAAAGTGAAAAAAACGAAAAACAGGAACTATCATGTATTTTATTAGTAGCGCGAATTAGACCTTAAATATCTGCCCACGCCAAATATTTCACAGACTGCCATCATGAGTCAGAAACTTTCTGGCGCTAAGTACCATGTTTCGCGGAAAATGCAAGAGAGGGCAAATGCTGCTGCATGAACAAAATGTATTCACACTACATCTTCCAGGCTCCCATAACATGACGCCGGTACATTTTACAAGGCGCGATTCACAAAAGCTACAAATTTATGGCGAAGATAACACGATATTTCTAATATTTATGACCTATTCTTAAGCACCCCGAAAACCACGTAGCAGCTTCAACCACTAACACATGCTATGCTTCTAAGCGGTTCCGTCATTTAACATCTTTCATGCTTTTTTTGTTCGACATGACAATGCCTGCACGATTTTTATAAAAGGTCACGGTGTGACGGTACGTGCCAGTCGCAGGGCGAGTTCCGGTGCATGTGGTGAGGTCCTGTGTCTGAGGTGAGATCCAGTTCTCATGATGAGGGCCTGTGCCTGGCATGAGGTCCCGGGCCTGCGATCAGGTACGGTCCTCATGGCGAGGTCTTGTGGCTGCGGTGAGGTCCTGTGTCAGCGGTGGCATCTCGTCCTCAAGGCGAAGTCTTGTATCTGCTGTGGGACCCACTTCTCACGGTGAAGTTCTGCCCCTACATTTAGACCCAGTTCTCACTGCGAAGTCTGTGCCCGCTGTGCGATCCGGTGCGCATGCTGAAGTCATGTGCCAGCGGTGAGGTCCGTTCCTCACGGTGAGGCCCGGTGTGTTATCGAGGCTGGAGCTGTGGTTTCACCAGACCGGGTCGCAGCGTGTGCTGGGATTCATCGGAGTGCCGGCCGGGCAGCTGAAGGCGGCCGCAAACTCTGGCGTCTGACGCACCATGCCGTTCACCCTGACCACAGCAGACAGACACAGCAGGAGTCACACGTCAGAGGGTTCACGCAGCAGGAGTTTCACATCAGAGCCCACACACAGCAGGAGTGACACATCAGAGCGCAGACACAGCGGGGTCACATGTCATCTGAGGTACCATGACGGGTCAGCCGTCATGTGCAAAAAAAACGTCAAGTAAAAAAAAAAAAAAACGTCAAGTACCTCTTGACTTAGTTGTTGGCGAGAAATCGATGAACCTCGCTAAGTATAATTAGGATTTGTTCTCTAGAAAGAGCAAGAAGCGCCCTGATATCTATGCTGCCGCTTAGTATTTGCGGTTCGACATCTGTTTCTGTTTCCACTTATAACCAATGGCTGAGCACCAAAGTGGAATGCGAGAGCACTGAGTTCATCTTACTGTTCCATTCGCTGCGGGCATCACAATAGCAAAAAATGAGCAAATTCATTCTTACAGATTCAAGGCTGCACGGAAAAAAGTTAACACTTGAAGAACTTGAAGACAGGTAAAGTAACGGTTGTCTTTTAGAGGAACAACGCACCTCTCCGGATTCGGCGGATGTGAGCTGGATCCAGACATCGTGACGTAAGACCATGGCTCGATGTTGGCACAGTAAAGCTGAAAATCAGCGAGATAGCTATAGTTTTCTTTGGCTGAATGGCGGTGGAACCTGCGGACTGCTTACATCATTGCGTTCTGTTTCCGTGGCTTGCCTGAGAAACCTACACGTTTTGCCATTTTAACAGCATTGGAATCATTTTGACAGTGGGTAAATATTTCATGGGTTCATTATTTATTTATTTATTTTTTAGGTTTATTTTCTGTTCCATTTTATTTTGTGACCAGTCATACGCAAACAAAAATCATAACGTCAAGTACCTCTTGACTTAGTTGTTGGCGAGAAATCGATGAACCTCGCTAAGTATAATTAGGATTTGTTCTCTAGAAAGAGCAAGAAGCGCCCTGATATCTATGCTGCCGCTTAGTATTTGCGGTTCGAAAGAGAGCGAGCGTTTCCAGTCACATGCGATACAGGTTGTAAAGCTATCGTGATAGGTAACGGACTGAAATATTCCCCAACCAGTGTACCTGCGCAAAGGTCACGAAGAAAGCTTGTCGGTCGGTAAGATTGACGCCGGGTAGTTTAGGCTCCTGCTGCCGCCACTGATGCCTGCTGCTGTAGGCGGACCACGTCAGCGCCAGGCTGCTGAAGTCCGCTCCGTTCTCCGTCAGCGCCATGTCACCGTCAGTCTGGCAACAACACGCGTACAGTCTCCATCTGGCAACTCCGTCGACGTACTCTCTCCCTCTGGCAACGCTGTCAGTGTGCCTTCTCCATCTGGAAACTCTGGCAATAACAGACCTGCCATTTTACTCCACGTTGTTTTTCGGCGCGTCAGTAATACGTGTACACTAATGCTCTCCATTTCCCAACAGAACAAAGCTTTTAATGCTTCTGGCTGCACAATGTGGAAACTCGACTGCTGTCCATCTGGCAACGTTGTTCACACATCTTATTGCTTTTTGTGTCGCAAGACGATGCAGCCTGTACTGCAGCTTGATGTGGCACCAACTGCGGGGGGGGGGAAGGGGCACAGGAAGCATGTGTCCCTTCCGAGTGAAAACGACGTAAGCGCCTCTGCTCTCAAAGGTACCATTGCTCCATCTAAAGCACCCCCTGACTTCTGCTTAAATGAAGTTGCTCCTTCCAACGAAGATGCCCCTGCCCTACCGAAAACGTCTCATCCAAATGAAGGCGTTCGTGCCATTTCCTAACGAACGTGCCCTGCCCACAGAAGACGCCTCAGACATCAAAGATGCCTTTCCCAACTGAAGGCACCCCTTACGAAGGCAGCCCCGCCTGTACAGAAGGCGATTCTAAAGTTAAACACGTCCCCTCCCAACTGAAGTCCCCCAACGAAAACCGCCCATGCTCCCCCCAAGGGAGTGCCTTCCACGATCGAAATTCTTGGACCTGCCCCTGGTCCGTCCCACTCAACAAGGCATGAGTTGTTACCTCAGATTTCGCAGCAAACTTCTGAGCCTCCTGACGTGTTTAGGGTCGACAGACTCAGCCTGTTGAGACTGCATTTATTGAAATGCCACTTATAAGCTTTGCAGTTTTTTGTACCCATCACCTATAATCAGGTGACCAGGAGTGCAGCTTTAATTAGGTGAATAGTTGCATATGGCAGACAAAGGTCCTGAGTGAAACGTTGCAGATCTGAGGCAGCGCAGGCTTCATGAACAGACATTCGCTTGAATTAGACACAGCGTCTTGGCTTCACGTCATCGTAAATCAGGCCCGGGTCTTCAGAAGCTAGAAAGAAAAACATCATCCCTACCTGGAGCAGGACCGTCATGTCGTCCACTTCGATCATCCTGGTGAAGGGCTGCACGTACTCGTTCTTGACGCAGGAGAACTTGTCCGCTATCCGCTGCTCCAGATCTGGCCCCAGCCTCACCATCGCTCCGTTCTCATTGAAATAGAACCCTGCGGAAAATGGGCACCGGTATCGAAAATAATGTACTTACGACTCAAACTTTCAAAGCCCCATTCAGCGATGATCCGCCAAATGCGTCCACAAGAACTGAACATACCTTAGCCTTTACCGGTGTCTTCGGACCACCTTCGCCGAGCCGGAGGGGGGGTCATGAGAACCCCTAGATCTCGAAAACTACACGTCCCACAGAAAATTTAAAAATACCGTTGGAAAACCCTTGATAACAATTGAAGAAAGATACTAGTTATTTCCAATAAGGTCGATACTAACCCACGCTCGACTGGCGGTCGGCTCCGATCACGCTCGACTAAGGGGAGGGGGCAGTTGACCGCCCCCTCTAACTCACGAACGGTTGGTTGCGCGATAAAAGTAAGCACACCGTTGGATAGCTCGTGCCATGTAGAACTCCAAATTGATCTCATTTTTAGTTTTGGATAATATGTAGGCCATTTACGCCCTATGTATGTTTTCTCACAGCCGACTGCATGAAATCTAGAAGCGAACTAAATCTCAAGGAGTGTGATTTATAGAGTTTAGGTAAAAGCACGAATGAACGTGTAAAAGTCCGCAAATGCTGATATACGCCTAATTTCTCTGATTTGCTTAATAGATACGCCGAAACGAATTTAAGACATGGCGATTTTGGCTTTGATATAAGACATAAGACATGAGATAAGACACGGCTGCCGGCGAGCGCCGTAGCCGAATGCGGTATAAAATTAACGGGAGCTAATTTTAGCATTCCTTGATTTTTGTGACCTAAGCCTTTCCATGTAATATTTCTTGATCCTAGTGATTCTTGCGATGGTTTCCCATGCTTTAATTTTGGAAAAAATCGGCATTTATCAATCTACACAACTGGCGGACCTTTATTCGCGAGAGTCTGTTTACTTCCAAATTACGCAATTTTTAAAACTTTTTTAACTTCTTCGTAGTACTTGCAGCTATGCGAGCTAGTTCTATTATTTTTAAACCATTCTGAGTAATTCATCACGGATTTTGACGGCGGTGTATTTTAGCTCATAACAATTGTTCGTGACCCGAGCTCCGGTCAATCGCTGGAAGTCAATGATGCTTTGTCTTTTGACGGCAAATTGATGTCTACGTCATCCCACGCCAAAAATGTTGCAAAAATTCCATCAAATTCCGAAAAAGACGTGTCTTAGAAATATGGTTGACCTTAGGTTAATGACACAGAAAGTTTAAAAAATCTGAAACAGCATATTTGTTGCATCTATCAGATCTCCAACCCCTGAAAGTTTTATTGTGATATCATATTTTCCGAAAAAATACAGGGTGCTAAACTTTTTTTGGACATAGGTCCACTTGATTTGGCCTAGGTCAGACACCCTACTTGACCTGAGGTCAAAACTGTGACACACGATGTAAAAATGATCAAACAAAAAGTACACAGAGTTTTGTGGAGCTGCGTTCATTCGGTCTCTCCCACCCTTGGAAAAATCTCGGAGCGCAATCAACGCCCCTCCCCCAGTCGGGCTCGGGCTAAGGTCACCAGAGGCCATCGTATGTCAAATTACCCTGTTGACATTGTTGGCACAGATCTTTGATAGGCAAGGCTTCTGCATGACTAAAAAGAGGGTTAACAGCGAAAAAACTGATTTACGCATATGGGGAGAAAAAGGGGCAGTTGAGACCAAATTTCGCCATTTCAAGGAAAGCGAAAAACGAAGGCAAAAATCGTCTTTTTGTAAGGGCAGGAGTCTAGTTTTCTTCTGAATGTATAATTATGTGCCTTGGTTGTAATACCCTGCAAACGTGTTCAGATCGCGTACGAAGTCTGCATGACTCGTACATCAATCGTTCCTGGTGTCCATCTTATAATCTGCCGCATTTTCACTGATCAAAAACGGTACGGCCTAAAATTGTAAAAGGCCACATCATGTAACATCTTTCTATATCATGAAACCTGTGCCCCAGGGCATTCTTCATGTAAGTGACTGAGATGACGGGCGACGGGCACGGCCGCAGTCAAAATTCCTAATATTTGGCGGGAAACTACTTTGGCCACGTCAGGGGCTTTAATTTTGGCGACCAAAAATGAGTATTGGGTTAGTACAAACTGTATAGAAGGAAGGCATGGGTATCGTTTTTCCATTTGTGGCCATATAAAGTGTGTTTGGATTAAAAACAAATATGATCTTTCAAAAACGTCAGATCAGGTTAGCCTGGGTCAAATGGGATTGGGTCGCACTTGGTAGATAAGCTCTTATCATGCATTAGTGCTTCCGAAGCACGAATGACTACCAATAAACATTTCAAGACTATAAACCAAAGAATTGTACTCGGTTGCGGGCTTGAAAATTCAGTGTAAAACGTGACCTGACCCCAGGTCACGGGTCAAGAGGTACAATTATGTGTGCAAATAGAGTGAAAAGCAATAGGATGTATATCCAATTTTTGAAAACACCGAACCAGTCCCACAGTCTCAATAGCAAACGTAAAAAAAGCCGAAAGTTCGGTTGACCTAAGGTCAATGGCCCGAAATTTAAAAAAAAATCGAGATATTAGAATTCTTCCATTTGCGATATTCTATCGATATGCAAAGTTTCATATCAGTCTATACATTTCAGAAAATGTTATTCCAGTTTTATATTTTGAAGCATGGTCTTATTTGAGCTGTCCTAGGTCAATGACCTGATGTGAACCTGAGTTTAGATATTGACGCAAGATGTAAAAATGATGTAGGAAAAATTAAATAAAGTTTCGTTTTCTGCGCCTTTTCGTTTTTTTTTCTTTTTCTTGGATAGCCTCAGAAAACCGGGATGGGATTCTCATGAGCCTCTCCGACCCGGAGAAGGTTAAAATAACAACTGTAAAAATCATGTAACGAGAAACATCGGACGAAGGAAAAGGCCTTCTGACCTAATGGCAGTATTCTGTAACACGTCAGCTGCAGCAAAAGTTGATGATCACTTTTGCTCGCCGTCTGCTGGGGTCTGTGCGGACAAAAGTGATCTGGCTGCGGTCAGACCGTTACCTGTGTTGTCGATGCCGTGCAGGAGCTCGTGGGCCATGGTGACCCCCAGCACGGCGTATTGGACGTATTCGGGGACGTTCTCGTAAAAGTACGGCTCCGTCATGAGCGCTAGACAGACAGCTGTGAATCGCAATATTCACATGACTTTCACATATGGTTTACACCGTCAATAATCTACCCTTTTAAATCGAACTGATATAAGGAATCATATAGATTGTATTCTGGAACTGTCAGAACATAGGTGGATGCGGCCAGCTAAGCCAGCGCACCAAGTCAAAACGAGGCTTGTCGAAAATGAACTCGGCGCACACATGATAACCATCGAATAGCGTTATTCTAGAAGAAGCAAAGTGGGACTTTCACCAGAGCAAAATGAGTGTGTAAAAAGCATATGAGACTGCTGCATAGGCATGCACACGCTTATGCCTTGTCAAAGAGGGCCAAGTCACTAACATACATAATAACAGAGAGCAAGTATCTACCGCGATCAAATGGCTATGTAGACCAACGTCAGTCGATAGGTGCAAGCAATGATACCGTGCGTATTTGTGTTGGACCTTAGATCGGAATACACGAAGAAAAATTATACGATAGACGGACCGCAGCACGCCCGTATTACCGACTACGTTTGATGACGCTAGATGGAAAGCGTTGGCCGTGGTTGGTTGGGCTTCGGAGGGCCACCTGAAAGAAAGCTGCACTCACTTTAAACGCACACTTACGGCCTTCATAATAAACGCCAGGAGGCTGTGGCGCGCGGCCGGAGACATGTGACGCACATTCAATGTCTCTGCTATCAAAATCAACACCAGGCCGGTAAAGAAAGCCGCCTTTCTCTGCTTCATGTTCTCAAAAATCCATACGGTTATCTTCTTACCTTCTTCCCTTATTTCTCCTTATCCTCTTAAATCTTCATTATCAATCATCCATCGTACGAAGACGGGACGTCACAGCAAACGCCACACAATTTAATCGGATCTGGATTTTCATCTGATCGACGTTGTGGAAAAACAGACAAGAAATGGCGAAACCATCAGACACCCCAAGAAGGTAGATTCGTGATGACTGTAATTTAGAGGTGAGTTGAGGAGGTGCGTCGCATTTGTATTTTTTTTCGACCGATTTAGAGAAACACAATGGTGGAATAAAAGTGGAATTTCCAGCTTTCCAGACGTCATATTGGATAAGATGATTGTTGAAATAATTAATTTAAAGTTTGATTTGTGTTTCCAATGTTTCCTTTCATAATGGAAAGTGTGCTTTTGATCTGCGGCCGTCTGACCTTGACCTGACCTTGACCTGAGTTAACCTCTAACTGGGCATGCCAGACCAATGTCACCTGGCCTCGTGAGCTCGTGGTGGGCGTTGTTAACTTCTGTTTCTTTGGTGAAGTGGTCGAAGGAGTAGTGACCAGTCAGACAGAGCTTTACCTTTCTTTAGCTTTTTTTGTCTTTCCTTCTTCCTTAATCTTACTTATCAGCCCTGACTTCTGACTGACTGACTGGTTTTAGGGTTTATCTTTACCTCTTTATTTCCCTGACCTTTGTAACTTTTACCTTCTCTTGCAGCTATTTCTCCAAAGCATCAAAGGTAAGTTGGACCAGTCCAGCACTCGTGATCGCGTATTTGCGGTCAACGTACTGCGCGGGTGCGTATGTGTGATATGATGAGTGAACGTGTGATGTGTGATGTGTCATTGTGTGAACGGTGAGAGAGGGAGGGGGCTGTGGCTACCCGTACCTCGTCCGGTCCGGGAACTTAATCTCGCGCAGTTGGCTCTTGAGCTGTACCAGCTCCGACCGCCGCAGGCCTCTCAGAAGGTCCAGCAGCAGGTGACGCCCTGGCCGGACCAGCGTGTCCCCGGACTGGTGACCAAAGGCGCACACGTGAACATTCAGCACACTCTCAATTCTCGAGCAAATTTGAACACGTCCGCACTGCTGAGCACAGCTGTCTGGAGCTGCCTTTAGCCAACGAAACGATGGATAGTGTTTCGTCCTCGGTCATTGCCGAAATTGGGCAATATGTGAGCGGGAGAAAATGAAGGCTAGGGGGCGGCGTGGTGTAATGGTCACCATGCTCGCCTGTGACCGAAAGATCCCCGGTGCGAGTCCGGGTAATGGCGGCATTTAGCCGTTGCCCGCGAAGACCAGCGTGAGAGGTTGCGACACGAAGTTACCCTGGCAGCCGAGGGCGTCGTTAAACAACTCAATAACCAACCAACCAGAAAACGAAGTTTAAGAACCGGAGCTAGCCCACGTGCCAAATGCATGCCGAAGCACTTGCAGTAAACCTAAAGAACATACCTTAAAGAGGGCGCATGGAGAAGAGGAGAGCAAAGAGGCCATGTACCCCTCTCCTGGGATGAAAATTTAACGTTTCTTCATGCAACAAAAATGAGACGATAAAAGAATTTCCGGGAATCGAAAATAAAGTGGCCGAAATCCGAGTTTTTTTGGGAGTTTTGAGGAGGGAGTGAGGGGTTAAGATTGTTCTGGCCTCCTTCTCGGAAAAAATTCTGACCACGCCCCTGCTGTAAAGTGACGCGGACAGAGGATGCAGTAAACTCACCACTGCAGGACAAACGCGTTATCATTGACGTTCTTTGTACATGAGATGCCACCCAGCGATGAACTGAACGGCATGGTAAACAAAAGAGCGTTCCCAAATTTCACAACACTTCGAAGACTAGACCATCACGAAAAATTTCCATAACGGGGGACGGGATGCATCTCTCTTAGCTTTTCATTGGCGAAGGGCGATTTCCCAGTGCGATAGAAATTTTGCGGCAAAGAATGCGACTTTTGTTTCGATTTTGTTGAACATGATCAAATTAGATGACCTGAATCCGATCAGAAGTGAGCGTTTGGGACTTTGGACGTGCGATGTTAAATTTTTGTGTCCTCGTCCCTCTGAAAGTGAAATCCAACAATGGAGCTCTTTCAGCCATTTGGTGTGGTCGGTCTCAGACGCTGCGGTCGCGGTCTGGAAGTGACCGTGACCTCTGACCGGAGGCCCCCTCCACAGCTGGTCTGGAAGTGACTGTGACCACTGGCCGGCGGTCCCCTCCATAGGTGGTCTGGAGGTGGCCGTGACCACTGACCCGCAGTTGCCTCCATAGCCGGTCAGCAGGCGGCGTGTTGACGTTCACGTATCGGTCCTCCCACAGTTCATCGGGCGCCATCAGGAAGAAGCGCGTGTTCTGGATCTTGCGGCTTGGCGAGGTCCAGCAGAGGGTCGGGCCGGAGCGCCGCCTTCTCCTGAATAAGCCGCAGCAGCTCCTCTCGTATCCCCTCCATCATGGAGGATACCTGACAAGTAGGAACGGTGTGCACTGTGAGTCAGATAGGATGCACACTTCCCGCTAACTTAGCCGGATATGGGGCTGTTGTTCCAAGGTCTCCGATTTGAGCCATACAGTCTGCACCTGCCGCCTTTTCTTCGCAGGCATCCAAAACATAACAAATGCGCCTCTTTCCGATTACGTTACGACATTCTCCAGGCAAAGCCTGATCATTTGTTGCATTGTCCACCTTTACAAGATCTGATGACATCTTTGGCAGGTCGGCAAAGGCGTTCCACGCTTTCTGAAATTTGAACATTATATGGCGGATTTTTGGCCATGGCACGGCATCAGAAATTACCCAAGGCCTGCCGACGCCATTCGTGGGAGAAAACCCATCAGACGTATCCGAAGAGTCCATCCTCTCAACCAGCTACCTTGGCTCTGAGGGCGTCCACCTTCTGTTTCCCGGCGTCGCGGACGAACATGGCGTTCACGGCCGTCGGGAAGACGTCTTTGGTGAACGAGGCGCAATAGTCCTCCCCGGCCGACAGGCTGGAGCCGGCGTCCACCAGCTCAGAGACGGCGTCCGCCAGAAACTCCACCCTGACGGCGGCCGGCAGTTTCAAGGAGCCTGCTCATCAGCCGATACTCACCAGTCGTCAGAGACGGTGTCGGCCAGAAACCCCTCCCTGACAGAAACGCCTGTCAGTCGTCAGTCGGTTATGCGCCGGTCGTCTGATCAGTGGTGGGTTTACAGTGAGCAGTCCCATCAGCGGCTGTCTGCCGATTAGATGCCTTCCAAATCGGTCACAGCCGGCCAGCCGGCCACCGGATACGTTCTTTGGTCCATCGTCCATCGAGATTGAAACAGAGGCTTCGAGTTATGTTAAGGTGTACTTTAAACCTTCAAAATTTTGTATCCCTTGACCCGTCTGACAAGGCACAACCGAAAATGGAAAGATATGTAACAATGCTCAAGACAGTGCAACAGATGACCCATGAACAAGCAGAACACCGTAGCTCGAACGAAGGCAAATGAGCGTATGCAGGACCAACATAACTGTCAATGCGGGGCGAATTGTACCTGAACTTGAGGAGGATGGCGTTGTGGACAATCCTGCGGTCGTGGATTCTGAGAAGGTCACCAAGCTGAGTCAAGTACTGGGGAAAGTGCACATAGGCGGTGTCTTCCCCTCTGACCGTGATCCCTAGCAAACCAGAGAGCAGCCGTATCCAGTCCACCTGCAGACAAACAGCATTGCACACAGTCACGGCTGTTGATAGCGGTATAATCCACATGTAATTGCCTGAACGACATTGTACTACCCTTTGTATAAGGCAACTTCATGTGCATTGTATTGTACTGCAAATTTCCGGAAATTCCACTCACGCGAAAACACGTGGCTTTTACTTTTCGGGATCAACAATTAAAAGGTGGACAGACATGGAAGTCAAAAATACAATCATACACACATGGATACAAAAGAACAAAATCAGCGACGCAAAGTATCAGGTCAAAAATGTCCAGAGCTCGCTCAGATCAAGCGTTTTTCTGGACCGCTGCCGACGTGTGCTAAATATGGCTTCATTGTTTTTTGAAAGCGATCAGGCGGGAGTTTTCTAATGCGCTGTGGCAGGCGATGCAAACCCGCTGCAGCTCGGCGGGCAAAACGCCTTTTCCCTCCTCGGTCTTTGAACGAGGCGGATGAAACTGTTCGTCCCGCCGAGCTTTCCGGCTTCGGATTTCGCGACTGCGGGCGAACATACTGACAATGCCGTTCGATTCACCGCTTTTCAATACTTTGAGTGCAAGGTTCAGTGTGCTTACCGTCA
Organism: Capitulum mitella; assembly: GCA_030062745.1. Lineage (NCBI taxonomy): Eukaryota > Metazoa > Arthropoda > Thecostraca > Pollicipedomorpha > Pollicipedidae > Capitulum > Capitulum mitella. Next base: position 3,871,552 of record CP099847.1, on the reverse strand, counting down.
TCAGCTCTTCAGCGGCTACCCATCCCGAGCACTTCATCAAGTCATTTACAAGTGGAATTTCCATGGTTCATAAATGACTTTCGCTAAAAGGTTAAGGGTGTTTTGGAGTCTATTCAAGTTTTCTTGGTTCAGTTTCCGTACAATGAAACCCAATGCCTGACTTGCGAGAGTACCTCGCCTGGGAGTAGGGTTTCCACGGCGCGTCATGGTAGGTCAGGCTGCCGGTGCGCAAGGCTGGTCAGTACATCGAAAGAGCGTGTACATAAGGACGAACGTGAGTGCCCCAGCAGACAGTGCTTTCTAAAATGATGCCTACATTTTTTCGTTTCATTTTTCCTTCATGGAGAGGTTTTGCTCTGCGTTTCGAAACTTAACTGAGAAATTTAGAATACAGCACGAATTTTGGCGGCTTTCAAAGGCTTTTAACTATTTTCTTTCCGTGTTGATCTTGAGAACATTCGCGCGAAACCAAACCGCTAGAGATGAAAGTGCTCGCTCCATCTGCGAAATCGCCTCTGTGAAAACGCCTGTGTTTCGTCAGCATACTAAACAACCTCGTCCTCTTCGGTGAACAGGCGGAGGTCGTTCGAGAACATGCAGTACCACAGAAGTCCTGCGGTGGTTCCTTGAAACACACCGATGCTGCAAGGCTGCTTTTTCGAGGTGTGTTTTCTTCCAGAAATACCAGTGAATCTGACTCTCTGGGTGTGGCCGCGGATATACAAAGACAACCAGAATGTGTCAACTCAGTAGAGCTTAGGTTTAGTAAATAATTTAAAACGATCAGTTACGTCAAAACATTAGCTAAAGTCCAAGATGCAGAGCAGACAGATTTCACTGCCGTCGTTGGCCCACATGACGTGGTCGGAGACGAGCACTAGCGCATTGGATAGAACTGCTGCCACCAGATGATAAAAACACACAAAAGGACTTCAAAACAATATCTTCCATTAGTTGAACTGGCACACTTAAAGTGTGGCCACAAAATACTTTTGCGGAGCAAGTCCTTCTGGTGGGAGGGGCAACGCAGCCTCAACCCGACGCGGGTGTCCTCACGGAACCGAACTACTAACATAGGGGTACTGGATCTGCAGCTGGTTCACGGTGACGCCTTCCTGGAGCAGATGGAGTCGAGTTTCCGCGATAACCCGCTCCCGCGGAGCTGGCATAATCTGCAGACAAAAGGTCAGACAGCTCAGACAGACCTCTTCGCCATCCAATCATGGGACATTTTAATCTTTTCCGGTCCGGGTTGGGGGGAGGGGGTGGTTCATGAGAACCCCAGCCCTTGAGAAAAGATCCGGTTTTCCGAGACTAACAAAAAACAAAAACAAAACAAAACAAAGCCAAACAAAACAAAACGAAAGGCGCAGAGATACAAACGTGGGGGCACTTATTGCGCATTATTTTTGCACTTTTTGTCACTTTTAAAATCAAGATCATATCGAGTCATTGACCAAGGACAGTTCAGGTGAGACCATATGAAATGTTTGTATCCATTGACATTGGACTTGGCATTCTGGCAGTACAGGAGAAATGGAACAATTCTGCAATCTCGATTTTTTCGGAACTTTCAAGGTCATTGACCTCAGGTCAGCTGAACTTTTGGCCTTTGCACGCTTGCTATTGGGATTGTGGGACTGGTTTCGAGGTTTTGGCCCTCGCCCGGGGGGGGGAGGAATCGTTTTAGGACCTCCCTTGTGGTTTTTCCGGAATAACTTTTGAATAGCGTGAGATAGGTCGCTGATTTTTGCTACAGCCGGATTTTTGACATTTATACACTTTGTGGCTTTTTTGGAATTTTTCACACAATGGACCGTGACCTGTATCATTTTTTCAAGGCCATGTCAGCCGTGTTTTTAACTAAATTAAACAAGACATTTTATTTGTTGGAAACTGGGTATTGCAGCGTTGTGTCACATGTTTGTTTTATAAATGTTGACTTTAATGGTCTGACTTCAGTGCATAGGACGGGTCAGCTCAGAGGTCAAGCTAGGTCAAACATGCATATCGAGCTTTAATATCAAACGCCGCTGTAGCTTTGTATACGGGATAAGTGATGCACTTGCAATGATGCTTTATTACGATCCACCACGCCAACATTATTTTCATGAGTACCGTTTGGCGTAATGTAGAGCCAATTTGTAGGTCAAGGTCACTCTGGGTCAGAGGAAACTCAAAAATACAAAGATTATCATTTCGATTGCGCCCCAAGCGGTGACGTCGAGAAACTATCACAGCCACCACAGTGATATGCTAGAATAGACCGTTTGCCCGCCTTTCTGCACACCAAATTTTGTTGCTCTAGTTCGAGCGGTTTTCGACAAGGAAAACGACATGAGTGTCCCTAGGTGGTGACCTTGCGAATTAAGGTGGTCGCATCCCCAAATAGGCGATCCCCTCCCAGCCCGAGGAGAATCGGTGTACCAGGTTTGGCACGCATGTCGTCGCTCGTTTGACCTGTGGCCGACAAATGTCATGGGACTGCTATGTCTCCCATTGCAAATGTCTGGTCTATGATGATGTTATCGTGACCTTGGGGAGGTCATACGTTGATCTAGACCCAAAATCCCATGCATTCGCTGATAGTTAGGACAACGGTCAACAAGCTGCACTGAAAACATTTTCACCTGCGTAGGACGAGTTAACCCTGATTGCAAGGGTTTTGCATAAATTTTACGAAGCAGCCGAAGGTAACTGAGGAATATTTCCAATTAAGACCTGAATTTACTCGACAGCGATAAGAAGAATACGGGCCTCGAGTGTTGTCCCTGCCGCGCCGAGCTCGAACCTCACACGTCACGAGTAACGCGTTTGGCTCGTAGAATGAGATCAGGTTATCCGCCGGCATGTCCGTTTACCATTTATCAGCGGATGAATGGCCCAATGTATTCGAACGGATTTTGACGCGCAGAGTGCCGCACGGACGCCATGTTTTTGAGTGATGAAAGGCATGAGAGTTTTGAGGTGTTCCCGATTGATTCGTGTAGTGGTCGTCAGGTAACCTGTGTAAGCAGAACAGCCTACTGAGTTGACAGAGCATAAGGTGTCACCAAAACTGTTGTTGCGAAAGTGTTGACGTTGTGTTTGGTTGCTTGCTCAAGTGTGCACAGCTGTGCTTTCATTGTGCCCATCTTGGGTTCCTTACAAATGCTGCACATTTCCCGACGTGGCTAGTGCTCTTCATACGAAGTCGAATCGTGGCCTGGATTCTATATATATATATATATATATATATATATATATATATATATATATATATACTATATATTATATAAGGCATCCCATGTCTCTCTCATCATCATCTCTCTTCATTTAAAGGTGGGGGGGGGTTGTTTCTGGACCCCTCCTCGGCGGGCGAGGGTGTAAAAATGGCCCCGCCGGTCGGAGGTTAAAGCTTGGATATGTACTCCTGTTCTTCTCACGTCATTTGCACACTGAATTGCACCCCCTGACTTACAACCTGGAGGTCAGGTTACGTTTCATACCGAATTTCGCAACCCCGCAACAAAGTACAGTTCTTTGGTTTACAGTCTTGGAATGTTTATTGATAGTCATTCGTGCTTCGAAAGCACTAATGCATGAAAGAGCTTATCTACCAAGTGTGACCCAATCCCACTTAACCCAGGCTTACGTGGTGTGACCTTTTGAAAGATTATGTTTGTTTTCAATGCGAACACACTTTGCATGGCCACAAATGACACTATACAGCTATACCAACGCCTGCCTTTTCTGTACAGTCTGTACTTCACCAATACTTCCATTTTTGGTCGCCAAAATAAAAAATCTCGACGCCGCCAAAATAACTTCTCGTCGAATAGTAGGTTTTTACCTTGCGGCCGCACCCGCCGCCCGGTGTCTGTGTGACTTACGTGAAGGGTAATGTAGGACGGATATTGTATGAGCCAATGTTGACGGACTGTATGCTGTGTCGTGCCTAATCAATGCCAATGCGGCAGGTGATGCGACGGATACCAGAAACCCTAACTTGTATGCGTCAAAAACGTGACCTAGGTTGACTTTGCTTGGCCCTTCATATGATAGTTGCGCACTTGAAATATATCAAAAATATATTTTCCGGCATTATCTACGCAAAACACAAGCTTTTGCAATGATGAAAAAACGCCACCCTTGCCTTTACAAAAGACGATATTTTTCTTCCAATTTCAGTGTCGTGCGAAATGACACAGCCGACATCGAGTGCTCTTTTACTGCACGAAGAACGTAAGTCAGGCCTTCTTGTTACGTCTCACTTCTTTGGAGATACGTAAAGGTCTTCATGATCAGTTTTCCGCTCAAAAATGCCAACAGGTAACTTGACCTTAGATGATCTCTGGACGATCTCAATATTGAGCTGATTGGACTAAATCTGGATGCTTTCTTCTAGTTTTGACAAAGGCTTTCCAACGGTATTTGTACTTTTCTGTGGGACTTAAAGTTCTCGAGACATGAGGGGTTCTCATGACCCCTTCCTCGGACTGGCGAAAATGGATTCTGTGGCGGGCCCAGCGAGCGTTAGCTCATCACAGCAGACTTCGCCCTATCAATAACCAGTTGCACCGTTCAGCAGCGAGAGACAAGAAATTTATTTGTAGAGCCAGACCAAGCAGTGCTGTGGAAAAAGCAAAAAAGTTACGGTCATAAAGCGATCCCACAACACTTGAAAGTCCAAGCATGCGAAAAATAAAAAAAAACGATTATTTGCTTTGGTATTTCGTGATTGCAGTCTTTATCATCCAGATGTGACGTTGAGAACAACACAAAGCATACGTTCCTGGAGCGGTAAGATGCACTTAAGACGGGCACATTTTCCAATCGAAGATGAAGCTGCTGGAAACTAGGCTGGACGTTCACGATTCAGCGTGACATGCCGTTTGTCTTTGCTCCTTTTCAAAATGGCGCGATGGAGAGACAGAAAGGTCGATAACAAGGCGTCTGATAAGAGGATATCACAAGTGATCACGACATGTCGCGATTTGTTCTGGTTTCGTTCTACAAATGGTGGGTTGGTGAAATGTAGAGACTGATGATAAGACTTCTGACTAAGACTGCCTTTGTTCAGGCGGCATGGGCATACGTAAGTAGAAGAAAGATGAAGAAACAGAGCTAAAATGAAAATGTTTTTCATGATATTACTGATGTGATATGGCTGATGACGCATGATTATAAAATGCTATCTATGAAAATCACAAAAGGCGGACTGGCAAGGCAAGAACCCTCACGTGATCATGATCGCACTTGCGTACATGATGAGTTTCTTTTGTTGTAGCCTTTTCCGAGATCTGACGATTTTTCGAGTTTTTTTCGAAGATTTAAGCGTCACGCTAACTTTCGCTTCATTGATTTAGGTATAATGCGGCCTTTGTTACTGACTTATGCTATGATACTGATTCGATATTAGAAAAAAAGAAGTGCGGCATAAAGTCAAGAAAAAAGGTGACACGAGACGGAACTTTACCGAGTGTAGGTCTTCCAAAAACTTCATCATTTCTCCCAGCTCTCCCTCGGTGTCAGCAGCAGGGAACAGGCCCTTGTCCACAAGGACGGACCTGAAGAACTCCCTCATTTCGTCCAGTTTCTCGTCATGCATTTCATCCTGCAGAAGGGATCATTGCCCTCTTACAATAAGGGAGGCATTTCACCTCACTTCCCGTATTTTCAGATACATACGACAGCTGGGTACATTTGTCGTGCAAGGTCAAATCATCAAATATCAAAGGTCATATATCTTATATGTGTCAGTTATCACATATTTCATAAATCACAATCAATCACATATTTGATAAAAAGCATATATCAAAATGAAAGTCAAATATCAAAGGTGATCCTTCGATATAAACCCCGCCTTGTACGTAGGCTCGTTGTCACGAACAACATGACAAACGAAATTCATCCGTTTTCCAAGGAGTCATCGGAAAGACAAAGCACGTTATTTTCCTATTTTACATACTGACTTAAGCCTTAGTCATTTTGCAGACGTGGTCATCTGGTCACTTTCTAGATCTATGGTTTACACCAAACCAGGTTAAAACTGCTGAAGCTCCAACGTGCCATCTTAAAACTACGACAGCTAGCGCAAAAAACTAATAACATTGGACCAGAGCTGACGATAAGGCTTGCTCAGCGAAGTACCAGTCAACTCACTACTCGATGCAGGCCTTTGTGTGAAAACACTTTGTTCTGCACAACGCCGATCGTGCGAAGCATTTCGTCATTGGCACAAAAATAAGAGTCCTTATAGACAGTGGAACAATGATAATTCATTCATGATAGCGGCAAACAGTTCCGGTGCAGAAAACAAGAATTATTTTCGTACGTCTCAAACAGCACAGAGAATGATCAGAGTTGATGAATGGCTTGAACATAGGTGACGTGGCTGCGAGACCGCGCCGTTGTCTCTCTACCCGTTGCTCGGCGTACAGTTCGGACGACGTTTGAGGCTGACCGGAGTGATCACCTCCGTTCGACAGACCGTCGAAGCTCTCTGCTCCGTCGTCGGACTCGTCCTCGGCGGCCTCGCCGTAGTCGGCGTCGATGTCGTCCCAGCCGACGGCGTCGTACTCGACCCAGTCAGTCGACGGCGGCGGCGACAAGTTGAGCGGCTGACTGACCCGGCGTCGCTCTGGCTGGCGACGCCGCTTGGCCTGGGCACGGTCAGCGCACCGACACTCACCGGATCTCACCGGATATCGACACGGGTTAAAACTGGTTGCATTGCTGCGACATACGTATCGTAATAAATAAGTAAACAAATACGTAAATACGCTGCAGACTACGCCACGCTGGCCAGCGGCTGCCAGCCCCTGACCGGCGAACGCCGGCTCTGACACACAGCTTTCAACTCCCACATAAAGTTGCTAGCCCGGACAGGCAGCAGAGTAGCTGCCAGCTCCGATAGACGCCTGCCAGTTCCAAAAGACAGTTTTCCATAGAATCCGACGGGACACTAAACGCGGTTGCCAGTGACGATGATGCCAGTGAATGATCTGACTGATATCAGTCAGATATCAGTAGGACACCAATGACAGATATCATCAGTCAGCACCAACAGACAGCTGTTTGTTCTGTTGCTGCTCACACCTCCCTCTCATGGGCAGTTGTCAGCTCCCAAAACAGCCTTCTGACAAACAGCTGCCAGCGATGACATAAAATTGCCAGCCCCAACGAGCAGCGTCGGTTCAAAAAGACAACGGCCGGCTTCAGCAAAGGCAATGAGCAGCCGACGCAGATGACAGACAGCTGCCAGCTCCCGAGCAGAACTGCCAGCTCCGAAAGAGATTCCGACAGAGAATCGACAAGGTCAGATTCTGCCAGGCCTCGCAGCGTCGGCGACTGCGCTGGCTCACCCGGCGGACGCGCTTGGCGCGGTGACTCATGCTGTCGCCGGCGTCGTACTGCGGCAGCTCGATGGCGAAGGCGGCGCTCGGCAGGCCGGTCAGGTCGTGCAGCAGGCTGACGCCCAGCAGCTCACCGCCCGTCAGCTGCCCCAGCTGCAGCAGTGTGTCGGTCAGCTGCTGCGGCTCCCGGTCCCACTGGTCGGCCGTCCTCAGACCGCCCAGCACCGTCTGTAGCACGTGGTCAGCTGCCGACCGGGCACAGCCGTTAGAAACTGGAGAAGGTTAGACAATTCACTTCAGTAAGGTTTCAGTGAGGATAACTGCTGGTGAGTCCTAAAAATCTTGCGTGCCACAGCTTCTCCTTAATTTCGGCTATTTTCGGCAAATCGAAAGCGTAACAGCATGCAACGGCAAAGTGTGGGTTGCAGTGACTTTCCTGGAACGCATGCATCTGCACGTGACTTGCTCTAGCCCAGACCGTGACCTTGGACTGCGTCTGTTGCTCGGTGCCCTCTCGATGCGGCCGCCGGCAAAAAGAGTGTGAGTCGTCCGTGTGTTTATCGGTTTTCTTTGCGCAGCCACCCTTGTGTCGCAGTAGGACAGCGTCTATCTGCCCGTCGCTGCCGCGTCTGGTTTGAGCCGGTATCGGGCCACGGAGTGTCTCAGAGGACATTTAGTGGGGTTACTGCGGGGTCTCAGCACTCTGAGTGGACCAGGAGTCTGAGCAGGTACCTGTGCCACTGTAGGGTCTCAGCGGACCGAGGGTTTGAGGGAGCACGGTTAACTTCCTCACACGAGAATTGCAGGGATGTCGTGCATTCCATTACGAAGTCGCGATATCGCACAGGCCACATACAGTAGACCACCAAGGGAGCAACTTTTACATCCAGCTCATCGCAAACGGGCGAGGTGTCCTATACCGTGCGCTGCGGAGATAGCAGGCATTACATAACTGCTGACGAACAAGGCGCACGCGTCTCAGACGGCTCTGAGAAGAGAAGACACATGTGGCTCATTGCGGAAAGAAAAGCCACTTTCGGCCGCGTGGCTCACAACACCAAAAAAAAACAGTCGTGTGCTCTCTACGCATGAGCTGCGCTATCTGTCGTGCATGCGAAATTCATTTTTCGTCTTCGTTTGGTGATATCTGTTAATATGAGAACCACGAGTGTGCGGCAAATTCCTTGTGAATGTTCGCTGAGAAAACAAAGTGGCGGCTCCGCTCTGTTCATAGCCGTTGCCAGAAGTCGTGACAGGAAACGCCCTTCCATTTTTAAATGTACTTCACCAGAATTTGTGCGAACGGCGGCGTTGCTCAGGACGACGCATCTCACACACATGGCTCTGAAGCTTCTTCTTGTAATTTTACCACGGCGATGAGAGATTAGATTATATAATGACAATATTAACCGCTTGTCACGCTACAATGAATTATTATCGCGCCGATCATATATCGTATCAGCCGAATATCGCAACAACGTTAGTTATTTATAATTTCTTACCAGGCAACTACAGGATGCATGTGAGCCCTCTGTTATAGTTAAAACATGAGGATGAGGTTGATTTAGATACGCAAGGAATCTCATCATAAAAAAGATGTAGATCTTTAGATGGTTGATGAGATGAAAGTAGACCACACTCGAAACCAAAGACACCCTATAAATGCAGATGTGTGACGATGCGGTTATGATTGATAGTTGCGGTTGTATGAGACATAAGTTTCAGAAAGCAATGATCAGCATATTTTCCTGATGCGCAACCGTGACTGACCCGATTCGTCGAGTTCTTCTTGTGATCCGTAAAGGTCGTTCACACAATGGCGGAAAAGGTACTTTGCCCATTCAATGCCTGTAGAGGAGCTCTGTTGTGAGGAGCTCAGCAGCTCTGGAAACAAACATATCACATTTGTACTGGTTTGCTGCTTATGCCCTTTCACTTCCAAATAAGACAACTCTAAACAGTTTTGTTACGACAGGAAACCTAGAATGCGCGCATGACCAACAATGAGAGCTTCTTTGTTGCTGATCTTCCTCGTCTCAAAGGGAGTGCACGTGGTCCATAGCGACAGTTTAAAAATATCAAATGTTCATAGATCTGTACAGATCAAGACAGGCTTATTCATCTAAAAAATCAAAAAGCACAAGTGCAGGTCCAGGCCAGGTCATGAGTCGAAAGAGTCGGGTTCCGACTCTCTGCCTAAAGTGTTAACACCAAGTAAATCACTCGGTCGAAAAGCGCCGCTCGGCGGTGCCGTTGGTCTCGCCGTACCTCGGATTTTCCGGTCGATCAGATTGTCCAGGTAGTCTGAGTTGATGCTGTAGCTCTCGCCGGGCTCCAGCAGGCCGAGTATGTCGTTCTCCCGCTGCCAGGAACCGCAGGCGTACGCGTGGAAGTCCTGGCAGGGGTCGGCCGTGACGTTGCGGTACTCCAGCACCTGGGAGGCCACCTCCACGCATGTGGGCGTCAAGCACAGGCCCTGCAGCGAAGAGCAGAGCCGGATCACTGACTTATGTTTTCCACGAAGCCAAGAAGTACTGTGAAGCCGTCTGCTCTTTAAACTGAATCTTAGCTTTGTTGACGAGACTGATCTCGCCAACAACCTGTCCCACTTCGTCACCATATGATTCGGGCAGCAGGAACTCTGGAGAGAGCCAGTGCTGAAAAATCAACAGGATGCTGCCCCACCTTCTTAGCAGCAGGGCAAGATCGTCAACACCGCTATCTCATCCTCACCAGGGCGAGGTCAGGTCAGCGGTAGCCATTCATCACCTCATGCATGGCTGGGAAGTCAATGACGACCATATTTGACTTCCCATGTCACCGGCAGTGACGGGAGCGACCAAACGTGAACCATTCCTTACTCCGTCCGAGGTGGGGAGGTCAGCAGTGACGACAGTCTCACCCCGTCCGTGTCCAGGACAGACCGAGACACCCTCCCTCCGGACGGCGGAGAGTCGTCGGTCCGGGCGGCAGGCAGACGCACCATTGGCGCCCGAGCCGCCGCCTGTTCGACCCGGGTGGTCAGCAGGATCACGCTCAGACAGACCAGGAGGAAGCCGCTCCATGCCTGCTCGGCGGGACGCTGCCGGCTGCCGTCAGCTACGCACGCCGACGCGGGCAAACGTCGACTGACGTGCGGCACGACGCCGGGCTGCACCGACTCACGGGTCCACCCCGGCTCGGCCGACAATCCAAACAGCCCTCCCCCGGCCCAGGCCGACCGCCGAGCCGGAAAACCCCGGCCAAGGCCGGCAGCCCAACCCGACCATCCAACAGAGTGACAACAGACCCAGCCCAACAGAGGACCATCTCCATCCGACCAGAGGACCACAACCACCCGACCAGAGGACTACGGACACCCGACAAGAGGACTGCCCCCACCCGACCAGAGGACCACAACCACCCGACCAGAGGACCACAGCCACCCGACCAGAGGACTACGGACACCCGACCAGAGGACTGCCCCCACCCGACCAGAGGACCGCAGCCACACGACCAGAGGACCACAGCCACCCGACCAGAGGACCACAGCCATCCGACCAGAGGACCATGACCACCAGACCAGAGGGCCATCTCCACCCGACCAGAGGACCACAGCCACCCGACCAGAGGACTGCCCCCACCCGACCAGAGGACCACAGCCACCCGACCAGAGGACCATGACCACCCGACCAGAGGACCACAGCCACCCGACCAGAGGACCATGGCCACCCGACCAGAGGACCACAGCCACCCGACCAGAGGACCACAGCCACCCGACCAGAGGACTACAGCCACCCGACAAGAGGACCACAGCCACCAGACCAGAGGACCATGGCCACCCGACCAGAGGACCATCTCCACCCGACCAGAGGACCACCTCCGCAGGAGCAGGGAACGACTGGCCGGATCTTCACAGAACGTCTTACGTGAGAGGGGGCTTAATGAGCAAGCCTCTTTGGGGAAATAATATGAATGGACCTGCGGAAGGGATCCTGAGTGAAATGAACGTCCGCTAAAAGAGCTTCCTCAGATCTTTAGCTGTACCCTCTACTGTGATACTTTCTACCAATCCTCTGCCGAGATTTCATTCTGATGCCTATGTGGGAGTGTCAGTTGTTCGGCGCCCAGCAGGCGCCTGGCCGTGAACAGACCGCAGTGTCGGTCTGCGAGGCTCGGTCGGCGGCGGCCGGGCGCGGTCGTCGGCGGGGCTGCAGGTGGGGCGCTGCGCGTGACCCAGATCTGACCAGCCGCCAGCCGTCTGACGTCCTGATTGTCCTGACCTGTCGCTCGGACGCCCGCCGTTGACGGCAGGCGATTTCCACCGCCGAACTGGGATACTCCCGCCATGTACAGAATGTTTATACGCCGATGTTATTTGCGTTGCTGATGTAGAGTTGATATCTACCCAAATGTCATGCTTGTCATGTAGGATGGTGTACTTGGTCTGGACGACGTCAAGCAGGTGATAAGAGCTAGTTAATATGACACGAAATTTACGACTTTAACCTTATAATCTGCTATTTTGCAGATCGGAAGTGACCATTAGACTTCTTTACATTAGTCAAGAGAGTAAAGAAAACTGGATGCGGCAAATAAAGTGCACGTGCTGTCTGGGAGACTGAAGAGATGTTTATGGAATGGTTCACAGCTTCCAGAAGAATAAACGGTACGCCACGCCACTCCCGATTTTGACTCAATAACAGCTGTTTTCGACACACTTCACCTTTGCTTCACTCACTACCAACCATTGCCTTAGACCAAAGCTAGGCATACCTCATCCAACATGGCTTAATTTCTCCTGCGTTATGTTTCCATGTACTCTGGTCTCAGTTAGTCTGGTTTTACGATACCGAGGCGAATCACAAGGGAATATACTGCGTTTTCCAGTTCCAAAAAGCATAGTTTCCGAGCTCCATGTATACCTTTGCCGTATTAGCACACGTCCTATACCGCCACGTTTATCACGTGGTTTTGCCGGTGGTAGACTGTGCGGGGGAGGGGATTTGGCCGTGACATACCGGTGCGGGATTATTGCAGGTGTTGCGTTCGTCGCTGGCTATGCTGTGCGAGTCTGAACCGATGTTCTGATAGTGACGCCATGCCCGCTGCACGCGATAGGCGTCGCCCGACCCGATATGCGTCCTGTCCGGTATGTAGTGTACACGGTCCGGGCAGCTGCTCTGGTAACACGGTTTATTATCGGCGCTGTGGTCCGGGCAGCCGCTCTGGGAACACGGTCCAGTGCCGACCGCTGTGGTCCCGGAGAGCCGCTCTGGGAACACGGTCCGGCGCCGGCGCTGTGGTCCTGGGTAGCTGTTTTTGGAACACAGTCCGGTGTCGGCCACTGTGCGCAGGCTGTTCTGCTTTACTGTACGAAGCCAAATCTGTTCGGGGCTTTAGGGACCTTGGGTATATTTTCTTCAGCGGGAGGGGTGAGTATCAGAGGGCCAGTTCGCCTATTGTTTTCAGAAGTACGACACTCAACCGTTTTGATTATCCTGTGATTTACGTGCATCATACCGGAAATGTGAAATAAAAAAAAGACACGTCTGAACTGAATAATCTCTGCATGATCTGACACAAAACGCCTTTTAGTCATTCAGAAACGGCAACCTCTATAAGCTGCACAGCACAAAAAACGAAATGAAAATGCAGGGGCACCGTCACGTCATTCTGACTGGGGGGGGGGGAATAGCAAAGGTGGTCCTAGAAACCCATCCAGCAAGCCCAAAAAGCTGAGAATTTTGGGCAAAAGTCATTAAGTTTGCTTTGTTACCGGTATCACGTTGCGAAAATGCGCCTATATTTCAGTAAAGATGCAATGTAATTCCCGTTTTTCTTCAGAATAATACATTGCTGGGGATGGCTGGAACGATATATTATATATATATATATATATATAATATATATATATATAATAATATATATCTATATATTCAAATATATAGTGATGGGGCTATCATGGCGTCCTCTGACGGTGGCGCTACTAGCGACAGCTAAGTAAGCCACCACTCGCTAGCCTGATCACAGACAACCCGTGTCTGTTGGAAGCTTAAATTAAATGCCTATCCAAGCCCAATAATACCAACCCTGGGCAACCTAACTATCCGTTCGCTTCGGGTATCTGACAGTTAAGCTTTCGCTTTGGAAGATGACAATGGGCTTTGACTGCCAAGACGAGTGTACTGTAGTTCTTTGAAAGACTAGTTCCACCGTCGCCACTTGTGGTGCCACTGTCACGGGTATTGGTCTGAATGGTGAGGTGACGCCAACTCGTATGGATTACCCCGAAACCTGCCCCCGTGTCTCTGTCGGTGCCTGTACTGTGGCATCGTTAGCGAACGATATAAAAAAATAAGAACACGGTTTTCTATTTTCCAGTGCTTAAATTCATCAGTATTTATTAACGTGCGAAATACGAATACCTTCTTATGACAGACATTTCTTGTATTTCTTTTAAGCAATTGCTCTGATTTTTGGTTATGACAGATTCTGTAGTGCTTCCGTAATGTATGTGTCAGAACGCGTTGCCAACTGCAACACGATGTATAGAAAAGTGGCTTGGGACTTTTTGTAGCGCCTCCGCGCTTCGTGTAATCATGTCATGATAACACTCGCTGACAGTGATTTGCAAACACACTCGTTGTTTGGGATATCATGGAATCGGGCGTTATTCAAACTGTGAGGTGGATGTGAAATGGACCAAGAGTCTGTATATACAGTGTTCTCTCTCTCTCTCTCTCTCTCTCTCTCTCTCTCTTTCATATATGCATCCTGATCCTGCTGGGCCCTCGCATAATCGCTGGTGGCAGATACCCATACATGGCCCTGCTTCGGATTTCGTCATTTTTTAATACCACTGTAGTTACCACATACACCCAGATGTAAGAGCAAGAAGGAAAACGCCAAATGGAGAAAGTGGGTTTTCTGTAAGACCCAAAGCAACTGCTCCAAAGGTTTTGCGAGTATTGGGTCCATTAGGCAATTACTGGAGGGTAAATTCCCTCCAATCCAATTGTTAGATCGGATGCGTCTCCTCTGTCCCCTGCCCAGTATGGCGGAGCCCATGAAAAAAGTCGTATACGGTAACAGTGAAATATACCAACTGTGGCAGCCGTCATACATCTGGCTTTTGGGCTGAGCTTTATGAAATGCACAATTGCTACACGCAGTGTTTCGGATGGGTCTCTATTACGCCGAGATAAAATATTTTCGGAGCCGGAGTCGGCGGGAAGCAAATGCATCACGGGTTTACGCTCCATTGCTCTTCGAAAGGGCTTAAACCGCTCCCGACTGGGGGGTGGGGGCGTTTGGCCGCCCGTCTTAGGTTTTTTCCCAAGATTGCGAAAGAGCGAACGAACCCAGCGCCACGAAACTTTGTTTACCTTTTGCTTGATCATTTTTACACCTTGTGTGAAAGTTTCGACCTCAGGTCGAGTCAGGTGTCTGGCGTACGCCACGTCAAACGAACCTATATCCAAAAAGTTTAATGCCCTGTAACTTTTTTGGAAAACATGTTGTGACAATAATACTTTTAGAGATTAGAAGTCTAAACCGATGCAATAGTTCTGCAGTTTTTTGGCTCATTCATCTAAGGTTAACCCCATTTTCAAGACATGTCGCCGTTTTTTTGGAAATTGACAGAATTTTCCAATATATTTTTAGCGTGGGGTGATGCGGACATCTAGTTACCGTCAATGGCCAAGGCGTCAATAGCTTCCAGCTATTGGCCTGAGGTCAGGTCACTAATAACCGTCATGGGCCAAAATGCACCGCCGCCAAAATTAGCGACAAATTATTCAGAACGGATAGAAAATGACACAGCTGGCTCGCTCAGTTGCAAGTGATAAGATGACGTTCAAAAAGTTTCAAAAATTGCCTATTTTGGAAATAAATATGCTCTCGCGAATAACGCACCCCCAGTTGTGTAAACTGATAACTGCTGGTTTAAGAAAATTAGGACATTAGAAACTATGACAAGAACCACTAAGATGATAAATATTAAATGCAAAGGCTTTGGTCGCAAAAATAAAGAAACGCTAAAATCAGTCGCCGTTAATCTCATACTGCGTTCGGCTATGGCGCCCGCCGCCAGTCGGCGCAAAATTCGCCATGTCTCTAACTCAACGTTTCGGCGTATAGACTGAACAAATTAGAGAAATTAGACGTGTATCGGCATCTGCGGACTTTGACCTGTTCGTTGGTGCCTTGACCTAGACTTAATTAATCACAGCTCTTGAAATCTAGGCCGCATCCGGTTTCACGCAATCCGCTATGAGAAAACATATATATGGCGTAAATGGCTTACATATTACCCAAAACTACAGATGAGACCAGTTTCCAGTTCTACTTGCCACGAGCATTCAAATAGTGTGCATATTTTTATCGTGCGGCTAACCGTTCGTGAGGTAGACGGGAAGGACGGTCAACCAACCCCCCCTCCTCCCCAGTCGGGCGTGATCGGTGCCGAGTGCCAGTCGCATGCGGGTTGAAAGAGACTATAAATAATGAGGACTGATCGATGTCAGCTTCCAGAGAACAGGTGCAACTTTACGCCAAATTTTAAGATAAATTCCATAACATTGGTGGAGGGAAACTGTCCCAATGTAAGTGTTCCACTAACTTCAACACCTTCATATCGCTCAGCATATTTCCTACAGCCTGCTCTATCTAGAATCGTGTTATGCAGTTCATAAGGACTGGTTGATCCGATACAAAGTGTACTACATTAACCTTGAAATCCGCTTTTTTGGCGATGCGGATATAATCATCCATTTCTTCTCCGGGAGGGAAGCAAGGACACACTAAAACAATGAAACGTTTCCTCTGCTTCACAGTTCTTGCAGCCGTCAGTTGTTTTCGAGGTTAAAGAGGAGCGTCGTTCTGCAAAAGCTTTCAGAGTGTTTCCTGTCGTCCGCCACCGAATAATGGCGGCTTTTAAATAATCACTCTCGAAGGACATAAACAATGTAATAGAGGAAAATTTCGTAACAGGAAATTTCCTGATAAATGAGTCCGTTTTTAATTTCTTTGCTAGTTAGCTGATGCGAAAAGGATACCGTATGATAACGTAAAAAAGAAACTCTGAATCGATTTCCAGTTCATCTCGGTTTTGCGAATGGTGTCCTATCAGTTACAGACGGATAAGCCTTCAGATCAGTGTTTTCATTGCCGGGCTATTTTCCAGAAGACGACACGCACAGCGCACACCAGTTTGAGCTAATGGAAGCGTGTCTGAACTGTTCTGTGTCTGTTATTGCAACGGCATTACGTGCCGTGGCCAGACTGTTTTGTCCCTGTTGTCGCAACGGCACTATCTCAGGGGCAGCCGGCTGTTGTGTTCGACGGTCATCACGTCCTACAAAAAGCAAATACGTCCTCGACCTGTATCAGCTGCTTTAGTTCGCAGTCGGGATACACAACGCAGTTTCCGGTGTCGTTTTATTGACGGCCACACCGAATTGGCCACCGCTATTGTGTCAGTTCTCTCGCTCTGTAACAGTTGACCAGGGCAGGTTTCAGACCTGCGAACGTTCGCAGAATAACCAGCGTCGATCACACAGTTAAAGTACGTCTGGAAAACTGCGACCAATGAACACTGTCCGTCGATTAACAATAAAACTCAACAGTTAACAACTCAAGACCCTTTCGGGTGGTACAACGTCTGCCGATCTAGTTTGGACAACAAGTCCGGGTAATGTCTGCATTCTCGTCCACGCGTTCAGGTGTATATTTCCTCTCACGCGCGCGCAGGGAACCCGGCCAGCATTACCGACGACGTGTTCAGCTGTCACACCGCGTGACAAACGCTTGATGCGTGACGAGTCTCGCGTTATGGAATGGAAAACATTCGCTTATGTGGCCCGTCAGGTTGACTGAAGAAGTTTGCCGATCCCCGGCGGCCTCCGCACTAACGACGATTTTACGGAGAGACCTCACCGCGCGAGACGACTCGGTACCAGCCACGACCATGCAGGCGCACAGACCAGATCTAATCGCCGACGACCGTCGTCACCTCGTCAGGCGCCGATCGAGCCGGGATATTCTCGGCCACGGGACCCTTGCGTCCGGCCGGACCGGCCGTCCGCCGGCTGCGCCGCTGCCCGACGCCGCAGGCAGTCCTCCCGGAACGGACCGCGACGACACCGTGGTGGTGGTCGTGGTGGTGGTTGTGGTCGCGGTGACCACGCGCACCTCGCACGTCCTCCCCGTGAGACCGGCCGGGCACAAGCACTTGTAGGCCGGATCCTCGTTGACGATCACACTTCGGCACGTGCCGCCGTTCTTGCAGACGCCCGAATAGTAGCTGTACGGGTCCACCGCTGCCGGATAACAGACCGACATTGTGACAGGAGGCATCTACTGCTCTGCAGCGAGGCAGGCTGGCTGACAACATGTGAGACAACAGCGTGCCTTCTCAGGGACAGCACAGATCTGTTTAATCACGACTGAGACGGCAGCATACTTTTCCTTCCTCTACAAAGTCAGCATGGCGTCTGTTGTTACACCAGCACAATTTCCCCATCACGGCGCTAGCCTGTCTTGCTTTACCCCGAAGGCAAGAGAGGAAGATTGCCGCAGGAATGTAAACTTATCATCACTGAGCTCCTGGATGATGTACCTCAGTCATCTGTGCTGCCTAAATGCCCATAAGAAGCTCAAGGTTCGCCTGTGAAAGAAACACCAAATGCTCAACCAGCTAGTACAAATCATGATCGGGTATTCCTTTACGTCAACAGACTCCAACTCTGAGCACTGTCGTCGGGCCACTGCCTTGTACGCAGCGCTCGGTCTAGAGGTGCACTGCGGTCGGTCAACCGTGTGTAGGGCGGGCGACAGGTGGGTCGGTCGACAGTGTGTAGGGCCGGCGATAGGTGGGTCGGTCGGCAGTGTGTAGGGCTGGCGATAGGTGGGTCGGTTGACAGTGCGTAGGGCCGGCGATAGGTGGGTCGGTCGACAGTGTGTAGGGCTGGCGACAGGTAGGTCGGTTGACAGTGCGTAGGGCGGGCGGCAGATGGGTCAGTCGACAGTGTGTAGGGCGGGTGGCAGGTGGGTCGGTGGACAGTGTGTAGGGTGGGCGGTTTTCTAGGAGCTAAAGGTGTCATATTTGGAAGGTGAATGAAATGAGCTTTTCGGTGATGTAAGTTTTTGTATCTCTGGAAATGGCGGTGATGAGCAATGAATATTACCGATTCGTGCGCACTTTTCCGTTGGTTCGGGCATTGGAAATCCAGTGATGTCATGGATTCCGAGGATGTTCCGACTGTCCGTACCTGTAGCCTCTATGGCCTTAACTGAACTGCGGAATTACACCAGGCGGTTCTGCTGCTGCTCATTCGACCAATCACGTCTTGTGCTTGCCAGCCATCAACGTGTCATACTGAGTGTTCCAGACATATTCACAGCGGACGGGAACATACATGTGTGATTTTAGGTTTAGATATGTTACATGTTAGATTTTAGATACATGTGTGTTTTTGACCGTTAAACGTTATTTGCTTTGACGACGGAAATAATGTTACGGACTTTAAGTTAGCGGACCTAAATTTAGCCGAAACCAGTTGGTCCGCTAATGGTTTGAAAAGATCCATAAAACGCTTTTCCATCAAAGAAAAAGTAAGTTTCACTAACTAGCGGTTAGCAAATTAACGGAGCCGTGCCCACCACTGGAACTGATGACCACAAAAACTAGCATCGTAAAAAAACGAAAAACAGGAACCATCATGTGCTTTATTAGTAACGCGATCTAAGCCCTTAACATCTGCTCACGCTAAATCTTTGACAGACTGACACCATGAATCAGAAACTTTCTGGTGCTAAGTATCATGCCCTGCGTAAAATGCAAGAAGGGGCCACACTACATTTTCCAGCCTTCCATTACACGACGCCACTACATTCTACAGGGCGCAGCTCACAAAAAGCTACAAATTTATGGCGATGGTAACATGATATTCCAAATATTTATCACTAATTCTTAAGCACCTCGAAAACCATGCAGCAGTTTCAACCATTAACCCATGCCAAAAAAACTGATGCAACATCCCCTCATGCTACTAAACACATGCAATGCTCCAAAGCGGTTCTTTTAAACATCTCTCATGCTTTGCTTTTGTCCGACCTGAAAATGCCTGCACGATTTTTACAAAAGGTCACGGTGTGACGGCAGGTGCCAGTCGCAGGGCGAGTTCCGGTGCATGTGGTGAGGTCCTGTGTCTGAGGTGAGATCCAGTTCTCATGATGAGGTCCTGTGCCTGGCATGAGGTCCCGGGCCTGCGATCAGGTACGGTCCTCATGGCGAGGTCTTGTGGCTGCGGTGAGGTCCTGTGTCCGCGGCGGCATCTCGTTCTCAAGGCGAAGTCTTGTATCTGCTGTGAGACCCACTTCTCACGGTGAAGTTCTGCCCCTACATTTAGACTCAGTTCTCACTGCGAAGTCTGTGCCCGCTGTGCGATCCGGTGCGCATGCTGAAGTCATGTGCCAGCGGTGAGGTCCGTTCCTCACGGTGAGGCCCGGTGTGTTATCGAGGCTGGAGCTGTGGTTTCACCAGACCGGGTCGCAGCGTGTGCTGGGATTCATCGGAGTGCCGGCCGGGCAGCTGAAGGCGGCCGCAAACTCTGGCGTCTGACGCACCATGCCGTTCACCCTGACCACAGCAGACAGACACAGCAGGAGTCACACGTCAGAGGGTACACGCAGCAGGAGTTTCACATCAGAGCCCACACACAGCAGGAGTTACACATCAGGGGACAGACACAACAGGAGTCGCACGACACAGGGCAGACACAGCTGGGTCACATGTCGTCTGAGGCACCGTGACAGGTCAGCCATTTACCAAGCGAAAGCATTGAGTTGATCCTACTGATTCATTTCTGCATTGGTTACTGCACATTTTTCACATTTTTGCATTCATTACTGCACAAGAACAAAAATGAGCAAATTCATTCTTACGAATGCAAGGTCGCACAAAAAGGTTAACGCTTCAAGAACTTGAAGACAGGTAAAGTAAAAGTCGTCTGTTCGAGAAACAACGCACCTCTCCGGATTCGGCTCATGGAAGGTGGATCCAGTGATCGTGACGTAAGACCATGGCTCGATGTTAGCGCAGTAAACCTGAAATCAGCGAAACAACTACACTCTTCGTTGGCCGAATGGCGATATAAGCTGCGGACTGCTTTCATCACTGCGTTCTGTATCCGTGGTTTGCCTAGATAAACCTACACGTTGTGACTTATACATTGCAATCATTTTGACAGTGGGCAAAATATTTTATAAGTATCAATGACCTATCATACAGAAACAAAAATCATACGTCAAATACTTCTTGACTTGGTTACAGGCGACACGAGACCTAGACGATGCCTTCTCTCTAGACGAGGGGATCTTCCACTAAAAATGGACGAACCTAGTTACCTATAATTAGCATTTGTTGGCTAGAAAAACCAAGAGGCGCTCTAATATTTGCAAAGCCTCTTAGTGTTTGCGTTTCGAAAGGGAGCGAGCGTTTCCAGTCAGAACAGATATGGATTGTAAAGTTATCGTCATGAACAACGGATTGAAATCTTCGTCGACCAGTGTACCTGGGCAAAGGACACGAAGAAAGCCTGCTGGTCGGTGAGATTGACGCCGGGCAGTTTAGCCTCCTGCTGCCGACCCTGATGCCTGTTGCTGTAGGCGGACCACGTCAGCGCCAGGCTGCTGAAGTCGGCTGTATTCTCCGTCAACGCCATGTCACCGTCAGTCTGCAAACAATACGATTACGATCTCCATCTGGCAACTCTGTCGGCGTACCCTCTCCATCTGGCAGCTCTCTCAGCGTGCCTTCTCTACCTGGAAACTCTGAAAATAACGCAGCTGCCATTTTGCTGCCACCTGCCATTTTGTTGTTATTCGGCGTGGCAACAACATGTGCACGCCCCTGGTCTCCCTTTGCCAATAGGACATGGCTGCTGGCTACACAGTGCGGAAACTGAGCTGCTGTCCCTCTGGAAACGTAGTTTACGTATCTTACTGCTATCTGTATTGCAAGACGATGCAGCCTGTATTGCAGCTCGATGTGGCGACAAGACCACAGCTCATAGTGTATGTCACAGGCACAGGAAACGTGTGCCCCTTCCGATCGAAAACCACATAAGCGCCCCTGCTCTCAAAGGCACAATTGCTCCACCGAAAGCGTCCCCCGACTTCTGCTGAAATGATGCTGCCCCTTCTGACGAAGATACCCGCGCCCTACCGAAAACTCCCCATCCAACTGAAGGCGTTGCTGCCACTTCCTAGCAAACGTGCCATGCCCACAGAAGGTGCCTCTGTCATCAAAGATGCCTTTCCCAACTGAAGGCGCCCCTTACGAAGGCGGCCCCGCCTGTACAGAAAGCGATTCTGGTGTTACACGCGCCCCCTCCCAACTGACGACCCCGTGAAGGAGACCGACTACGCCCCCCCCCCCCCTCCACCGAGGGAGTGCCTCCCACGATCGAAATTCTTGGATCTGCCCCTGGTCCGTCCCACTCAACAGGGCATGTGTTATTATTGCCTCAGATTTATCAGCAAACTTCTGAACCTCCTCACGTGTTTAGGGTTGACGAACTCAAGCTAATGAGACTACATTTACTGAAATGCCAGTTAAAGGTTTTCAGTTTTTTCTACCCGTCACTTTTAATCAGGTGACCAGGAGTGCAGGTGTAATAAGGTGAATAGTTGCATATGGCAGACAAAGGTTTTGCGTAAAGCGTAGCAAATCTGGGGCAGCGCAGGCTTCATGAACAGACATTCGCTTGAATTAGACACAGCGTCTTGGCTTCACGTCATCGTAAATCAGGCCCGGGTTTTCAGAAGCTGGGCAGAAAAACATCATCCCTACCTGGAGCAGGACCGTCATGTCGTCCACTTCGATCATCCTGGTGAAGGGCTGCACATACTCGTTCTTCACGCAGGAGAACTTGTCCGCTATCCGCTGCTCCAGATCTGACCCCAGCCTCACCATCGCTCCGTTCTCATTGAAATAGAACCCTGCGGAAAATGGGCACCGGTATCGAAAATAATGTACTTACGACTCAAACTTTCAAAGCCCCATTCAGCAATGATCCGCGAAATGCGTCAACAAGAACTGAACATACCTTAACCTTTACCAGTGTCGTCGGACCACCTTCGCCGAGCCGGGGAAGGGGGTGGGCGAGGCCGGATGTCATGAGAACCCCCAGAACTTGGTAACTATACGTCCCACAGAAAAAGTAAAAATGCCGTTGGAAAGCGTTTGCAGCAACAGAAGAAAGCCTGTAGTTTTTTTCTCCAAAAAGGCCAATATTAGGGCCATTTTTCAAATAAGGCCAGTATTAAGGCCACTAGAGGCCATCGTGGGTCAAATTACCCTGTCGACATTTCTGTCAGAAAACTTTGATAACCAGGGCTTCTGCGAGGCTCAAAACAGGTTTAACAGCAAAAAAAAGAAATGCCTGACACGCATGTAGAGAGAAAAAGGGCAGTTGACGTCAAATTTCACTTTTTCAGGGAAAACGGAAAGTGAAGGCAAAAAATCGTCTTTCTGCAAGGACAGGAATCCAATCTTCTTCCGAATTTATGTGTCTTCACTTCTATACCCTACAAACGTGTTCGGATCGCATATCAAGTCTGCATGACTCCTACACGTCAAGAGTTTCTGGTGTCTTGTAATGGTGTCTGGTGTCTTGTAATCTGCCGCATTGTCTTTGGTCAAACATGGTACGGCCTAAATTGTACAACGTAAGATCATGTAACATCTTTCTATATCATGAAACCTGCGCCCAAAGCATCCTTCATTTAAGTCACTGAGATGCCGGGCGACGGGCACAGCCGCATTGAAAAAAGCCAAATATTTGGCGGGAAACTATTTTCGCCACGTCAAGGATCTCCATTTTGGCCACCAAAAATGATAGCATTGGCGTAGTACAAACTGTATAGAAGGAAGGCATGGCTATTGTTTTACCATTTGCGGTCATATAAAGTGTGTTGGCATTAAAAACAAACATGATGTCTCGAAAACGAAAAAGAATCAGTTCAGCCTGGGTCAAATAGGACTGGGCCACACCTTGAAAATAAGCTCTCATCACATATGAATGCTTCCGAAGCATTCATGAATGCCAATACATATCCCAAGACCACATAAACCAAAAAATTGTACTCGGTTGCGGGTCTGAAAATTCAGTATGAAACGTGACTTGACCCCAGGTCACCGGTCAAGGGGTACAATTACGTTTGCAAATGGTGTGAGAAGCAGCATAATGTAAATCCAAGCTTTAAAACCACTGAGTCAGTCCCACAATCTCAATAGCAAACGTAAAAAGTCCAAAAGTTCGGCTGACCAAAGGTTAGTGGCGCGAAAATAAAACAAAATGGGCTTCATTTGCAAAGTTCTGTCGATAAGCAACATTTCACAGCAATCTATACATTTCAGAAAATGTTATGTTACTTTTATATTTTGAGGCATGGTCTTATCTGAACAGTTCTACGTCAATGACCTGACGTGGCCCCGAGTTTCGATATTGTCACAAGATGTAGAAGTGGTGTCGGAAGAGATAAATCAAGTTTCTTTCCCTGCTCCTTTTCATTTTTATGAATAGCCTCGGAAAACGGGGGGGGGGGGCGGTTCTCGTGACTCTCTCCAACGTGGCGAGGGTTTAAACAATACAGCTGTAAAAGTCATATAACGAGAAACATCGGACGCAGGAAAAAGGCCCTTGGGCCTATTTACAGTATTCTGTATCACGCCAATTGCAGCAAAGTTGATAATTATTTTTGTCCTCCGTGTGATGTCCACTTTTGTCAGTGGAGACAAAACTGATCTGGCTGCGGTCAGACCGTTACCTGTGTTGTCGATGCCGTGCAGAAGTTCGTGGGCCAAAGTGGTCCCCAGCACGGCGTATTGGACGTATTCGGGAACGTTCTCGTAAAAGTACGGCTCCGTCATGAGCGCTAGACAGACAGCTGTGAATCGCAATGTTCACATAACTTTCACATATGGTTTAGACCGTCAATATTCTACCTTTTTAAATCGAATTGATATAAGCAGTTATATAGATCGTATTCTGGAACTGTCAGAATATAGGTGGATGCAGCCATGCAATCCAGCGCACCAAGTCAAAGTGGGGCTTGTCGAAAATGAACTCGGCGCACACATGATAACCAACGATTAACGTTATTCTAGGAGAAGCAACGAGGGACTTCCACCAAGGCAAAATGAGTGTGCAAAAAACAGATGAGACTGCTGCATAGGCATGCACACGCTTATGTCTTGTCAAAGAGGGCCAAGTCACTAACATACATAACAACAGAGAGCAAGTACATACCGCGATCAAATGGCTACGTAGACCAGCGTCTGTCGTTAAGGGCAAACAATGATACCGTGTGAATTTGCGTGGAACCTTCCTATAGATCGCAATGCTCGAAGAGAAATTATGCGATAGACGGACCGTAGCACGCCCGCTTTACCGACTGCGTTTGCCGACGATAAATGGAAGGCGTTGGCCGTGGTTGGTTGCACGTCGGAGGGCCACCTGAAAGAGAGCTGCACTCACCTTAAACGCTCATTTACGGCCTTGGAAATAAAAGCCAAGAGGCTGTGGCGCCCGGCCGAAGACATGTCTCACACATTCAATGTTTCTGCTATCAAAATCATCAACACCAGGCCGCTAAAAAAGTTCGCGTTTCTCTGCTTCTTGGTCTCAGAAATCCATATCATTATCTCCTTATCGTTGTCCCTTCTTTCTCCTTATCCCCTTATATCTTCATTATCGGTCATCCATCGTACGGAGAGAGGGTGCCACGGTAAACGTCGCGCAGTCTAATGGTATCTGGACTGTCATCTGATCGACGTACGGCGCGGGTGGGTATGTGTGAGGGTGAGAGAGGGAGGGGCTGCGGCTACCCGTACCTGGCCGGGTCCGGGGACATAATCTCGCGCAGCTGGCTCTTGACCTGTATCAGGTACGACCGCCGCAGGCCTCTCAGAAGGTCCAGCAGCAGGTAACGTCCTGACCGGACCAGAGTGTGCCACTGGTGACCGAAGGCGCTCACGTGAACATTCAGCACACTCTCAATTTTCGAGTGAATTTGAACACGTCCGCACTGCTGAGCACAGCTGTCTGGAGCTGCTTTTAGTCAACGAAACGACTGATAGTATTTAGTAAACGATACATTTAGATATTTTCTACAGATTAGGTATCGCGATATTTAGTAAACGATCCCCGGCCAATGTTGAAACTGGACAATGTCTGAGCGAGAGAAGATAAAGGTTAGGAGGCGGCGTGGTGTAAGAATCACCACGCTTGTCTGTGATCGAAAGGTCCCCGGTGCGAGTCCAGGTAACGGCGGTGTTTCGCCGTCTCCCGCGACAACCGGCGTGAGAGATTGTGACGCGACTGAACCCTGGCAGTCGAGAGCGTCGTCAAATAACCCAATAGCCGACCAACCAGAAAACAGAGTTTAAGAAACGGGCCAGCCCATGTCCCAAATGCATGCCCAAACGTTTGTCGTAAGCTCAAAGAATATACTTCAAAGAAGGGGCATAGCCAAGGGGGAGCAAAGAGGTCATGGACCCCCTCATGGTGATGAAAATTTAACGTTCCTTTACGCAGCAAAAACGAAACCATAAAATGATTTCCGGGAATCGAAAATAAAGTGGCCGAAATCCGAGTTTTTTGTGTCGAGGGGGAGGGAGGGGTTAGGATTGTTCTGGCCGCCTTCTCAGAAAATTCTGGACATGCTCCTGCTGTAAAGTGGCGTAGACAGAGGATGAAGTAAACTTACTAGTGCAGGACAAACGCGTTATTATTGGCGTTCTTTGTACAAACTATTCGCATTTGTCAGATGCAACCAAGCGGCGAATTGGACGGCTTGGTACACAAACGAGCATGGCCAAATTTCACAACACTTCGTAGACTAGACCATCGTGAATAGTTTCCACAACGGGGAACGGGGATGTATCTCTCTTAGCTTTTCACTGGCGAAGGACAATCTTCACATTTTGGTAGAAATTTTGCGGCATAAAACGCGGCTTTCATTTCGATTTTTTTAACATCATCAAATAAGATGGCTTGAATGCGATCAGAAATCAACGTTCGAGACACCGGGCGTGCAATGTTTAACTTAAGTGTCCTCGTCTTCTTGAAACCGAAATGCCACAATGGAGCTCCTTCAGCCATTTGGTGTGGTCGGTCTCAGACGCTGCGGTCGCGGTCTGGAGGCGACCGTGACCACTGACCG